>OY744476.1:56390278-56499846 GCA_963556175.1 Tipula confusa | reverse complement strand
TGAAGTTTCATATGGAAGTTCTGTTCTGATAATGCATTCAGGTTTAGCATACACACTTTTATTCGTCCATATAAATCTCGTGTTGTGTCCAACTCATAGGATTTTACATTATAATATATTTTGCCAGTACTATATAGTTCATTACATTTACCATAAATAAAGTAAAATAACTTTTCCCGCATACAGAGTTTAATTTCATAATACCCTACATAATTATCATAGATCTTGCCAAAATGTGCACTAATCGCTACAGTAACGCAAGTATTGTTTCCATGCAAAGACCAATCAAGAGGCCGAAAGCCTTTAAAAGTGTCATCATAAACGGTGGTCGAATTAATTGTTATCCAGTGTTCTACAAGCTTATTTGCAATATGACAGTTGGAGCCAATATACAAATTCGACACATTTGGTACCGGTTTGCGTAGGTCATATCCCTTACACTTAGTATGCACAAATGATAATAAAATTATTCCAATCGATACTAGAACTCCTCCAAATCCAATCGTTAATACTGGTTTCATTACGAGGTACTTTGAAACAATTAGGTATATAATCCCACAAATAACAACAGCCATTAAATCGAACATCAGCATATCATGTGGTCGTACATTATACCATAATATTTTTCCATTCATAAGCTCTAATACGGTCATCCATCTCCATACACCATCTCCATAAATAATAAATACGAATAAAATAGGCATAAAAAGTCGCAGGATTCGACCTATTTTCGATAAATCTTCGTGTTGTATTTGAGTTTGATTTTTTAATTCGATCTTACTGTTTGAATCACAATTAAGAACTGCAATTAATGCAATCCATTCAAGCACCATTGATATAGTCATAACATATGACAAACAATTTATTCGACCGCACTTATTTTGTAGAATGATATCCATTGGCACAATACTGAGTGCTACAAAATGGCCGAATATTTCGAAAATATATGTAATCGAAAAATATTGACTAACAGTTGCACTATTATTGACAGTGTATTCCAGACTACCATAAGTAAACAGGCCCACTTTAAGTATACCAGATAGTGCAGCAACTGATACGTAAGCCAACTTGGCAACAAATACGACAGCCGATACGTAAAAAAACAATTGTGCTAAAAATGATAGAAATATTACCATTGCAATGAGTCCAAACTTATCTGTGATGTTTTGTATCAGTATTACGCCAAATCCATGAAATATAAAATGTATGATGTCGAATATATAAACCACATCACTCAATTCAACATCACCCAGATGCAGTGTTGAACTCAAATAAATTAGTAGGTACGCTGCAAAATTACAATAAAAAGTTGGATATAAGATTTCATGTTACAATATACAAAATATGATTGCATTAATTTACCTCGAAATGTTTGGAAACTGATATTATGTACGGATATCGCAAAGGCTATAAATAGGCTAGATACTTTAAATTGGGGTGGTCGAAACTGTTGCAGTAAATTTAAGGTTAATATTGTTGTAATGATTACTTTATCACAATAGTGCTAATACTTACGAAATACATGCTGCTCCGAAAGCTCGAAATAAACTATAAATTAAAAAATCGATTTTCGTTTGTTAAAAATTTTTGTTTGCCTTTGGAATTGCAACGCCGTCCGTGATATTATAATTGGAAACCGGCCACTATATTACTAACAAGTATTTTTATTTCTGAATAAAGTACTTAATACATAATGACTACTTTAAATTTGATTTTATTTGCGTTTTTTTGCTAATAGTTGGCTGGGAGCTGGCGGATAAGTTTTGGAGTTAACCCGCCGTCTCTCCTAGGAAATTTTACTGAAATTTTATTTAATGGTTATTATGATAGTATTTGTTTCTTTCAATGGATTAGTAAATTTGTATCGGGGAAATTTATCACTGGGCATTTTGCTTTCATGCCGCTTTCATAAAAAAATTCTGCAGAATTTTTTCAGTAATATTTCTTCGGCAAAACATGACGGAATTAAATATTGTTTATCTTTTTTAGTAAATTCCGAAAGTGTATACCAACTTAAAATTGAATTTTATTATTTATTACTAAAAAAATACTAAAAAAGATAAACAATATTTTATTTCCGTCATGTTTTGCCGAAGAAATATTACTGAAGAATTCTGCAGAATTTTTCTATGAAAGCGGCCTCATGAAAAATTTCATGAAAACTATAATATAAACTAAATATAAAAACAAAAAATAAAAAACAAAAATACAATTTGTTTTGAGATATTTTAACCTGAAAGGTTTCCGAAAGCTTGCATTTTTGTATAATATTCACACACTTACATTGATAAAATTGATTTCATGAAAGCAAATTTCATTGAAATTTTATAGTGGAGACGGCGGGAAAAGCGAATTTTTTTATAATAATTTTAAGTTTATTAAAGTAATATGAAAAAAATAAAAAAAGTAAAAAATAAAATTGTCAGTAGTTGAACAGCATATCAGCAGGTACAGATTTGCAGGAGGTTACAAACCGAGCATCAAACCTTTAATTTAGGCTAAGTATCAAGTACCAAGTAAGGAATAGCCAGATAAAGGAATTAATTGTCCCAGTGGACGATATGGTGACATCAATTACCAACGATGCTTCAAATCGACGATAAACAACTGACTGTAATGGCGTTCAATATTTTAAAATTTTAATATAAAGTTTGACGACATTGTGAAATGATATAAACAGACTTCAACTATTTAACAATTCTACTGAAATCGAATTTGGAAAATATACTGATTGATTTAGCGAGTTTATATAGGTAGTTAAGAAACTTTGTAAATGAAACTACTCCATTTCTGATCATAATTAATAATAGTAATCGTTTTTACTGGCCATTGCTGGCTCATACCGAATCAGCATCTCTGATCTAACGGTTTTGGTTCTAAGCTGGCTTTTTATAATGTTTTAGACATGTCGAAGAAGACAAGTCGTTCTCTACTCCGAGGAGCTATCGTCGACGATAGTGACCTATGTGCTTGCCAAATGGTGGTTATCCTCTCAGGGAACACTAAACATATATTATCAATATATCATGCGCATGGCTCTTCTTTTGAATGTCATTATCCATCTCATGCTTATCTAATAGACCCACTTTTATCACCACTCCCTCACAATTATCGATATTGGAAACTCGCCACTTCTTCAAATATGTGGTCACTACCTTAAATTCATTGCTTTTTTTATATTTTTTTTTTAAATAAGCTTTGAACAAGATCAGCCAAAGGATTTAATGTCCTTTGAAGGCTAATTTAAATCAATATTTTTACATTCACATACTAATTCAATCAATCCAAGCACATAAGTACAGTATGTCACCTGCGCATTGCATAACTCCATGTCATCTTGTACAATGACATGAAAAATGGGTCGGTCTATGAATTCTGCACACCAATAGGGGTCAAAGTTGTGTTCATTATTATCGCCGATCGTAATCGTGTAAACAATTTCCTTGTTGCATCTTGGCACTACTGGAAGTGGAACCCAGTACCTACCGCTCCAAGAACCGCAGCTCTTATCACTACACCATTTGCTCGGTTGCTTCCTTACAAAACGCTTCACTTAACGAAACGAATTTGGCTTCCGGTGAGTATAAAGAAAAACAATTTCCAATTCGTCAAGATTAACTAATATCACCACAAAGTATTGATATGTAATCTGAATTTGACTTATGTAAAATTTTGTAATCAGTTCAATCCGCTTCGGCGTATCCAATCACAAGAATCTTTATGATAAATTAGACTTATTAGGATATCAGAATTTTTTGCATTTGTTAAATAAAATTTTGTAACGACCTTTTAAATATACATATATTCATTGATCTGACTACACTAAGGTTTTCTATCATAAAATGTTTCTGAAGTATCTTTTCAATTACTTCAGCATATACGAATCATGTTTACTTGCGACCAATTCATCATCGAAGTAAATTTTATCGTATTTTATACCTCTATCGCCTCATAGTCAGAATTCATAGAATTCATGTATGTCCTCCGGTAGATAATTTGGTTCCAGTAGTTTTTCTACTGCTTGAGTAGTTTCATTGGTGTGTAAGGACAACTTCTTCTGTACAGCTTTAAATCCTTTAATATTGTCCTCTAATTCTTGCATCTTATATTTCCTCCTTTATGTTGGTTACGTTAGCTGCGTTGGACTTTTCTAACCCTTGCACCTTTCCTGTGAACGATTTTTAACAGTCAACCATGATGAATTTTTTCTACTCTTGTATATATTTTTATCCTTCCTGCCAGTGCCCCTTGTATTTGGGTTAACCTTCTATTCTGTTGTTGGGCCTGTTGATCAGTTTTTGTGTTTAATTGCTTTATTTAAAGCAATAGGATATTTAGAATCGCCCCCCATATTTGTTATTTTCTCTGCTTGTCCGGTGGTAGTAGTTATTTCTCCTGCTTTTTGCATTAGGATATACAACACTTGTCAATGCTATACTTTTGGTTCTTCTCATATCCATTCGGGGAAAAATATATGAACTCCATGAGTGAAAATATACGTTATGTTATATGATTCATGTCTAAATTCACACCAGAAATCTAAGATTTGACAGGTAATGGCAGATTTTTTGGTGGTTCATTAATTTTATGTTCTAAAGAATTATAAAAATAACGTTGCCAACCCGTCATATTAGCTGCCTAAAACAATGATTTCGATTTATCATATAAAACATGTTATCCGGTGAACTAATTTCAATGACGTTGGCTGTGTATGGTCGATTTGTCACAACAGCTTTGAAGTTACGCCATTGTTAAAATTCTCTTCAGTATACCCTGTTTGGTTAGAAATAATACAAAATGAATTATCTCGATATCCGACCTACCACTGTAGAAACATCTTCACGATATAAGCATTTTACATCGATAAAGTAATTTCTATGACTTTTTTATGGTACCATTTTCCGCATATACTCGTACATAACAAATTTTTTTTTTCTTCAATCTTGATGAACAAAAAAATTTTATATCCCGATTTTTCTATTTATTAAATAATTTTTCGGTTGAATTAATTGCAAATTATTTCCTTAATTTTCTCATACTATTCCTTAATATCAGTATGTGTATATATATGCTAACCCGTTAATATTTTTATCTATATGCCATGGCAAAAAAAAAAATCTATCTCTAATCGAGAGCAAGACGAGAAACTTTATTATTTTGCTCATTTTAGTTTTATGTTGCCTGATAAGAAAATCAAAAAGAAAATTTTTTTAAAGGAAAATATTTTTCCGCGTTACAAACCAAAAAAAAAAAAAAGTTAAGAAACTTTTTAAATTAGTAAATTTTTAAGTTAGACAAAACCATAATGAACAATTTTTCTAGTTTAGGGTTTCCAAATGGGATGTTATCGAGTGATTGTCGCTGTGATTCAAGTTGATATGACAATGGTACGTATAAAGTTGGTATACATAAAAAAAAACACAATAGTTAGAATGATCAGCATATACCAACCCTTGACAATTATAATCGCTTTATGAAAGGTTACTTAACAGAGTACAAGAACTGACGAGAAATGTTCCTCCTCAACACAATAATAAATACACTCGCAATGATCATACGATTAGCATAATCTCACCTGCACTTAATTTAAAATTAAAAAACGAACATACTGGTTTTAAACCAGGAACAAGTTCCACTGATTACGTCAGCTCAATCCGAATCATCATTAAACATTGATAGAATGGAATTTTCTAATATATACCCACTCTTTGTTTATTTTTTCAGACACTTTGGAAAAAGGTCATCCAAAAAATAATAATTATACCCATACAAGAAATGAATCGGAATGCTGGAAACCGAGTTCATTACAAAGGCAGACAAAATGAACCATACTATATATAACACTCAAGCAACACTTGAGCAAGTCAAGGATAAGCAGTTTTGCCATTGCTATTCCTGATTATATTGGATAGTGTCAAACAAAAATTAGATAATACACACAGTAGTGATATTCAATGAGAACTACCATGTAAACTCAATGATCTGGATTACGCAGATAATATATGTTGGCTGCTCACATACGACCACTTTGACATATAGAGGAAAAAGTGCAACAGCTATCAAATCTTGCTATCAAAGTTGGTCTCAACGTAAATATCAGGAAAATTAAGAAAATGAGACACATCAACCAACAACAAATTAAAAATATTATCGATTTCCTATAGCTCGGTTGCACAATGTAAAGATTTGCTCAATTGTAGAACCTACAAATACATCCAACACCTTTTGCGAAAAACATTTCAAAGTGCCACACCAAAGAAACGATCAGGAACGTTTTATGGTGCGATTTATCAACCTTGAGAGACGACCTAAAAAAAGAGATGTAAAACTACGCAATTCAACAGTCGTTTATGGCAGAATACCTAACTTGCACACAATAAATCTTTTCTAGTTAACGTTTCCTGCGATGATTTCTAAATATTCCCAACATTGCGTATTTAAGCCAGAGCCATCATCTAAAATGTAATGCGAGTGGTTTTTGATGGCTTGAGTAAAACAACGATTGGAAAATAGTTCAATTCATTTTTGGACAACGGACCAGTGGTTCAAAATGAATTATTAAATATTTCCTTCGTTTCAGAACACACACAATTATGCTATAACTTTTTCTTCATAAAATAAAAATTGAACTTTTTTTTTAGTTGGCTGTCGTTAGTTCTTGTTTCATACCAATTGTATGAATTGCAACATGATATTCAGTAAAAAGGTTATCTTAGACCGTTACTAAGTATAAGAATTATTCTTTTACTCTTGATATTCTTGATATTCTTGATATTCTCGATATTCTTGATATTCTTGATATTCTTGATATTCTTGATATTCTTGATATTCTTTATATTCTTGATATTCTTGATATTCTTTATATTCTTGATATTCTTGATATTCTTGATATTCTTGATATTCTTGATATTCTTGATATTCTTGATATTCTTGATATTCTTGATATTCTTGATATTCTTGATATTCTTGATATTCTTGATATTCTTGATATTCTTGATATTCTTGATATTCTTGATATTCTTGATATTCTTGATATTCTTGATATTCTTGATATTCTTGATATTCTTGATATTCTTGATATTCTTGATATTCTTGATATTCTTGATATTCTTGATATTCTTGATATTCTTGATATTCTTGATATTCTTGATATTCTTGATATTCTTGATATTCTTGATATTCTTGATATTCTTGATATTCTTGATATTCTTGATATTCTTGATATTCTTGATATTCTTGATATTCTTGATATTCTTGATATTCTTGATATTCTTGATATTCTTGATATTCTTGATATTCTTGATATTCTTGATATTCTTGATATTCTTGATATTCTTGATATTCTTGATATTCTTGATATTCTTGATATTCTTGATATTCTTGATATTCTTGATATTCTTGATATTCTTGATATTCTTGATATTCTTGATATTCTTGATATTCTTGATATGCTTGATATTCTTGATATTCTTGATATTCTTGATATTCTTGATATTCTTGATATTCTTGATATTCTTGATATTCTTGATATTCTTGATATTCTTGATATTCTTGATATTCTTGATATTCTTGATATTCTTGATATTCTTGATATTCTTGATATTCTTGATATTCTTGATATTCTTGATATTCTCGACATTTTTAAATATTCGTTATATGATTGATATTCTTGATATTTTTGATATTGTTGATATTGTTGATATTGTTGATATTCTTGATATTCTTGAAATTCTTGTTATTCTTGATATTCTTGATATTCTTGATATTCTTGATATTCTTGATATTCTTGATATTCTTGATATTCTTGATATTCTTGATATTCTTGATATTCTTGATATTCTTGATATTCTTGATATTCTTGATATTCTTGATATTCTTGATATTCTTGATATTCTTGATATTCTTGATATTCTTGATATTCTTGATATTCTTGATATTCTTGATATTCTTGATATTCTTGATATTCTTGATATTCTTGATATTCTTGATATTCTTGATATTCTTGATATTCTTGATATTCTTGATATTCTTGATATTCTTGATATTCTTGATATTCTTGATATTCTTGATATTCTTGATATTATTGATATTTTTGATATTCTTGATATTCTTGAGATTCTTGATATTCTTGATATTCTTTATATGCTTTATATTCTTTATATTCTTGATATTCTTGATATTCTTGATATTCTTGATATTCTTGATATTCTTGATATTCTTGATATTCTTGATATTCTTGATATTCTTGATATTCTTGATATTCTTGATATTCTTGATATTCTTGATATTCTTGATATTCTTGAAATTCTTGATATTCTTGATATTCTTGATATTCTTGATATTCTTGATATTCTTGATATTCTTGATATTCTTGATATTCTTGATATTCTTGATATTCTTGATATTCTTGATATTCTTGATATTCTTGATATTCTTGATATTCTTGATATTCTTGATATTCTTGATATTCTTGATATTCTTGATATTCTTGATATTCTTGATATTCTTGATATTCTTGATATTCTTGATATTCTTTATATTCTTGATATTCTTGATATTCTTGATATTCTTGATATTCTTGATATTCTTGATATTCTTGATATTCTTGATATTCTTGATATTCTTGATATTCTTGATATTCTTGATATTCTTGATATTCTTGATATTCTTGATATTCTTGATATTCTTGATATTCTTGATATTCTTGATATTCTTGATATTCTTGATATTCTTGATATTCTTGATATTCTTGATATTCTTGATATTCTTGATATTCTTGATATTCTTGATATTCTTGATATTCTTGATATTCTTGATATTCTTGATATTCTTGATATTCTTGATATTCTTGATATTCTTGATATTCTTGATATTCTTGATATTCTTGATATTCTTGATATTCTTGATATTCTTGATATTCTTGATATTCTTGATATTCTTGATATTCTTGATATTCTTGATATTCTTGATATTCTTGATATTCTTGATATTCTTGATATTCTTGATATTCTTGATATTCTTGATATTCTTGATATTCTTGATATTCTTGATATTCTTGATATTCTTGATATTCTTGATATTCTTGATATTCTTGATATTCTTGATATTCTTGATATTCTTGATATTCTTGATATTCTTGATATTCTTGATATTCTTGATATGCTTGATATTCTTGATATTCTTGATATTCTTGATATTCTTGATATTCTTGATATTCTTGATATTCTTGATATTCTTGATATTCTTGATATTCTTGATATTCTTGATATTCTTGATATTCTTGATATTCTTGATATTCTTGATATTCTTGATATTCTTGATATTCTTGATATTCTTGATATTCTCGACATTTTTAAATATTCGTTATATGATTGATATTCTTGATATTTTTGATATTGTTGATATTGTTGATATTGTTGATATTCTTGATATTCTTGAAATTCTTGTTATTCTTGATATTCTTGATATTCTTGATATTCTTGATATTCTTGATATTCTTGATATTCTTGATATTCTTGATATTCTTGATATTCTTGATATTCTTGATATTCTTGATATTCTTGATATTCTTGATATTCTTGATATTCTTGATATTCTTGATATTCTTGATATTCTTGATATTCTTGATATTCTTGATATTCTTGATATTCTTGATATTCTTGATATTCTTGATATTCTTGATATTCTTGATATTCTTGATATTCTTGATATTCTTGATATTCTTGATATTCTTGATATTCTTGATATTCTTGATATTCTTGATATTCTTGATATTCTTGATATTATTGATATTTTTGATATTCTTGATATTCTTGAGATTCTTGATATTCTTGATATTCTTGATATTCTTTATATGCTTTATATTCTTTATATTCTTGATATTCTTGATATTCTTGATATTCTTGATATTCTTGATATTCTTGATATTCTTGATATTCTTGATATTCTTGATATTCTTGATATTCTTGATATTCTTGATATTCTTGATATTCTTGATATTCTTGATATTCTTGAAATTCTTGATATTCTTGATATTCTTGATATTCTTGATATTCTTGATATTCTTGATATTCTTGATATTCTTGATATTCTTGATATTCTTGATATTCTTGATATTCTTGATATTCTTGATATTCTTGATATTCTTGATATTCTTGATATTCTTGATATTCTTGATATTCTTGATATTCTTGATATTCTTGATATTCTTGATATTCTTGATATTCTTGATATTCTTGATATTCTTGATATTCTTGATATTCTTGATATTCTTGATATTCTTGATATTCTTGATATTCTTGATATTCTTGATATTCTTGATATTCTTGATATTCTTGATATTCTTGATATTCTTGATATTCTTGATATTCTTGATATTCTTGATATTCTTGATATTCTTGATATTCTTGATATTCTTGATATTCTTGATATTCTTGATATTCTTGATATTCTTGATATTCTTGATATTCTTGATATTCTTGATATTCTTGATATTCTTGATATTCTTGATATTCTTGATATTCTTGATATTCTTGATATTCTTGATATTCTTGATATTCTTGATATTCTTGATATTCTTGATATTCTTGATATTCTTGATATTCTTGATATTCTTGATATTCTTGATATTCTTGATATTCTTGATATTCTTGATATTCTTGATATTCTTGATATTCTTGATATTCTTGATATTCTTGATATTCTTGATATTCTTGATATTCTTGATATTCTTGATATTCTTGATATTCTTGATATTCTTGATATTCTTGATATTCTTGATATTCTTGATATTCTTGATATTCTTGATATTCTTGATATTCTTGATATTCTTGATATTCTTGATATTCTTGATATTCTTGATATTCTTGATATTCTTGATATTCTTGATATACTTGATATTCTTGATTTTTTTGATATTCTTGATATTCTTGATATTCTTGATATTTTTGATATTCTTGATATTCTTGATATTCTTGATATTTTTGATATTCTTGATATTCTTGATATTCTTGATATTCTTGATATTCTTGATATTCTTGATTTTCTTGATATTCTTGATATTCTTGATATTCTTGATATTCTTGATATTCTTGATATTCTTGATATTCTTGATATTCTTGATATTCTTGATATTCTTGATATTCTTGATATTCTTGATATTCTTGATATTCTTGATATTCTTGATATGCTTGATATTCTTGATATTCTTGATATGCTTGATATTCCTGATATTCTTGATATTCTTGATATTGTTGGTTTCTCGATATTCTTGATATTTTTGATAATTTTGGAATTCTCAATATTCTAAATATTCTGGATATTCTTGATATTCTTGATATTCTTGATATTCTTGATATTCTTGATATTCTTGATATTCTTGATATTCTTGATATTCTTGGTATTCTTGGTATTCTTGATATTCTTGATATTCTTGATATTCTTGATATTCTTGATATTCTTGATATTCTTGATATTCTTGATATTCTTGATATTCTTGATATTCTTGATATTCTTAATATTCTTGATATTTTTGATATTCTTGATATTTTTCATATTCTTTATATTTTAATTTTAATGCTATTGATATTTGTGATATTATTAATTTAATACTGTTGACATTCGAGATATTCACAAATAACCGGACGAAGTTGATGGTTTTTTTAATATTGTTGGTTATGTTTAAACTTTAAATAATGACTTACATCAAAAATTGAAAAGTCTACGTTAAAAATGGAAAACTCCTTATAAAATAATCAAGATATGAGTACACAACTAAAAGATGACGGAATAAACTAAGGAAATACTTAAGTTAAACAAACAAAAAAAAAAAAAAAAAAAATAAAAATAAAAATAAAAATAAATAAAATATAATAAAATAAAAAAGAGAACAAAATGTCGCTTAGCTTTTGGCGCTTAACATTTTTATTAAAAATTTAATTAAAAATTTCCGTTAAGCGATAGTAAAGAATGTGATAACACAATAATCGCATGTACCTACATAAGGATAAATAAATTTATACACTTTTATAATTCGATCACATTTCCCTTATCACTTGAAAATGATTTTCATTCTATTTTGTATTTACATGGTTCAAACAACGCACGATAGAAGAATAAGGAAAATGGAAATGATTATTGAAGAGGAATGAAAATATAATGAATTTTTTTTTGGTTAAGTGTTCATCTGGAAATTCATTTTATTTGGGAAAATTTAATTTAGATACAATTATTTTTATTTTGATAGGATTTAGTCAAAAGGCAATTTTTAATTTTAAATATTTTATTTTTATTCAAAACTTATAGGTTATGTCAATTTTATTAAGGAAAATATTATTTTGATTTAACATGTAAATTTACCAAAAAATTGGGGTAAGTCGAGACAAATCCTATAAGTTAGGAACTTTTACGTATTTGGACCAACTAATATATTACCTTCCCGTTGAAGCACTTTGTTTAAAAGAAAACCTCCCTTCTGAGGTTGATTGCAGTATTTTGGAGCTCATGATATCTTTGCGCAACTGTCTTTTTGCCCGATTAGTGAAAAGGCGCTATATGCTCTTTTTTTTAAGTAATAATGTTTTCAATATTATTGACGTAACCTTTAGATGGTATAACCGGTCTCTGGACTTTGCTCGATCGAATAAAATATTTTTGGAATACAAATTCGAATTGGAAATACACCACCAATTAGCTGAATGCGGCTAACAGAGGTTACTAAAACTCATAATCGGATACATTGCAGATGATTGATGTCTTAATTAAAATTCTGAAGGCTTATGGGGGCAATAACTCAACAATGAGTATGAAGTTAGCATACTTTTTTTTAAATAAATCGGAGATGGTTGCTACTAACTTTAGATTTACGTGAGTAATGTGCAGCATCTCTGTCATTTAGTTTTTTTTACAAAATTTGCTTGTTTGTGTTGATGCAGCTCAGTATTCTCAAACTCTGGGCTGTATTACAGTAAAAGAACTGTTGAAATATTCCTGATATGTTTTTTTGTTTCTTGTGATATCTTTTAATTTTCTTTTTATTGATGTATATGTTATTTGTAACACAAGTTGATGATTTGTAACATAAGTTGATGATTGTTGGGCCAACGGTTCTGGATGATCTAATAATAATACTACTTAGAATACTACTGTGGCAACAATAATTTTAAAACAACAAGCTCAGGATGACACTGCAAAATATCCTATCGCACCACAACTAGCTCTAAACGATTTTTATGTGGATAATCTTTTGACGGGAGCACATACTCTAAAATAAGCCGTACCTGCTCAGCAACCAATATTTTAATTATTATCATGAGAAGTCTTTAATTGGGGAAAATGGCAACAACAATAAAGGTATATTAAAGAATGGATCAAATGATTTTAAAGAATCATCAAGTTCGACAACACTTTAAAAATCGTAGAATTAATCATTGAGGTTTTGGACTCAATGAATTGTTAAATTTAGAAAAGATAACGAATGTTCGCTGGATAAACTATACGGAAGCAAAACATAGAATCAAACATGGGTTTTGTGATTAATCAAGCTAAGCATATGATGCAATAGTTTATGTCAAATTTAAAAACATAACGCGTATATCATTGCTGCAAAAACAAAGATAGCACCTACAAAAACCATACTACTGGACTGATTCTATGGTGGTGTTGAATTGGCTAACAGGAAAACTATAAAATCCCAAGACATTTGTAGTCAATAAGATAACAGAGATATAATCAAGTACGCACTCAATTAAGAGACATTTTGTAGTTTCCAGCTAAAAAAACCACTGGTTGTACTTCAAGGGACTTAAATCAATAACCAGTATAGATACTTAAGAGCTAGAATCGGGCCGACGACTCTGGAAGAAGTCCAATTCGCGTTTTTTTCTCAACATTAATAGGAAGAATAACTAGTAAGTCAGACGCAACGTTTTGTTCGTATATGATGAATTATTTGCACCGATTCGTTTCACACCTCGCAGAATTGTTAACTCCTATCCATAATAGGAGAATAAACTAACTTTTATTTTTTTTATCTTTGTCTTTGTAGAGCTGTTCTTTTGTAACGTCCGGTAGGTGGGCCAAAATACTTAATGATAATCGATTCAACAAATATTGGCAATTGGTGGTGCAATAGAGCAGATGCGGTGGCCAACTGTTGACAACCATTGAAATATTTTTCAAAGAAGCTATCGTCAGCTGAAGTTAAGTACTATATGCGTTTGATCACGAGCTTTTATATTTTTTTTACTGTCGTGATATTTTCGAATAGATTCATAATCTATTGCATCCTTGCATCCATAATCTATCGCGCTACAAAAGATTCAAATTAAATGGTCTCGTTCATATAGGTTGCCAAAAAGGAAAAATTACAATACAAATCCATTCAAAATATGAAACTTTTGCTCCTACCTCTGAGCGTTTCCAACATAGTCACATCAATCTAGTATATATTAATAATTGTTGATAGATTCACTCGGTGACCGGATGCAATTCTTTTATTAGACGTAAAAGCGATAACCATTATGCGTTTCTTTATGGCGTTCCGTTGGAAATGACAACTTACCAAGGGAAACAATTTGAAAGCAGAATATTTGAAGAATTTAGTCAGTTGCTTACACCTCATTCGTAGAACGTCATACCATCGGCAATCAAATGGTATGGTGAAAAGGTTTCCTCGCACTCTGAAATCTTCTCTTGATGTTTGTTCAAAATCTCGCAGTGTCGAGTTTGTTAACAATGGAGAGACTCTTTTAAATAGATCATCAATTCCGTCAGATGCAACAAGATTTTTTAAAGGAATATCATGGCTTACATCATAAGAGGCAAATAGAAGTAAAACCAACGAAAATTCAGCAATTGTATATCCTACTCGAGAATTCCTACCTCGAGTATTCGATGCAACCACAAAATCAAACGCCGGCGAGTTTCTGAACCAAAAGCTAATGGTAGGACCGAACATACAATTAAGTCTTTTCTAAATACTAAAACGATTCCGGCAACATCGCTATGTATTACACTTTAAAAACAGTTACATATTGCTGGGCGTCCACTTCATTCATGGCCACCAGATACTTAAAAGAATTGGCTAAGGTAAACGAAGTTAAATATCCCAAAGCAATTCAAGCAATTGAACATGACATATATGTAGATAATCAGGTGGCTAGTGCATCTATATATTACCTAAACTGAATTAACTAAAAGACGATGTACTGATGTACAGAAATTATAAGCATTTACAAAAAAAATTTATGGCCACATGTTCTATCTAAACCTAACCTTGCTGATTGTGTCACTATATAGAAATAGACCAAGTAGAGAAATGTAATTTAAAGAATTGTGATGGAATGAACCAACATGGCTTGCCAAAAACCACTAATAATGGCCTGATCAACCCCTAATACCACAAAAAACGAAGAGGTTCAAGTTGAAGTAGTTACGTCAAGCTAAAGAAAATCTTGTCTTATTAGGACAGATTTGTCAAAAATGAGAAGAAACCCCAAAAAATCTTACTAACTTAATAAACAAAATAACGGATGAAAACATTTCCGGGGTGAAAAAAGAAAATATAAAAGAAACGAAAATCTAATCGGTCAACATTGATGCTTACAGAGGACTAATTACCCAATTCTACAAAATCGGTAAACGATACTATACTTACCAACTTTAAAGAGCCAAAAAGATTTGGTTGTGGAAAGACAAGTACCTCAACCATTGTTCCGCGTAGAGTTGGAAGTAGAAAATAAAAAAAAAACAAAAGAAAATCATGAAATATATAGCTTGTAAATATCTTTTGCGTTGAATCACTGCAGAGGAACCCAGAAAAAGAGCTGAACAAATACAGTGTATAAAATGCCAAGAATACGGACTTAGTAAAGCTTATCGTACGTTGAGCGATGTCTGTGTTATCTGCGGGGCACTACATAATTCAAAGGAATGCACCAAAAACAAAGCCGATATCTCTGTGAAAAGATATAGTAACTGCGGAGAAAATCCTACGGCAAATTAAAAAGAATTCCCAATATCTAATCCTCGGCAGCGAGTAGAGGAGCGTATGCTTAAACTGTACTCATCCGAGATAAAAGTAATGTCTCCAGAAGTCTCGCAAGGTGGAAATTAGATCGCAACCGGAAACAGTAACGTACTTCATAGAGTCTCATATGCTAGTATCCTTGAAGGAACTGCTTCAAAAGTGCAAAATAATGATTATGGAAATATTTCTTTAGCATTAAACAAGCTCACCGATATGATGCAAAGTTTCATGGTAATGATGGAGAGAAAGATGGCAATATGGAATGCCAATGGCCTAGTACAACACAAGGCTGAAGTTCAAGCATTTCTCACTGAGCGCACAATACTGACATAATATTTTGCAAAGCACATGTATTTTGCATGGCACAGCTATTCTGAATAAAAGAACGAGTCACTAAAGAGACACTACGAATTTAATAAATACGAGAAAGAACATACTCAATGGTCTGGGAACTGTGTAGTATTATTAGTATAATGCCGTCCAAAACATGCTTTGAAAAAACCAGTTCATGGATTATATTAACCAAATTATTGAAGCAATAGAGCAACAGAGTTTGGATTACTTATAAGCTGGTCAACTCACCTACTAATAGGCCAATAGATAAAAAAAAGATTACTGACTTTTATTACTGACTCTAATTGACTGACTCTAATGATCTGTCCTTTGATTATTTACCTATAATAGTAACGTTGAGTACCGATGTTCTAAGGGCAAAAAATCCGAAACGTCTCACAAACAAGTGAACCAAAAACTCTCACACTCTTACGCCTCAAAAGAATTGCAAAATCTGTGCAAAATTGAACAATGGCGAATAAAAGGGAACAAAAATAAATTGATCCAGAACACGTCCACTCTGAACAAATGACCTTGCCCACCAATAAAATTAAACGATGTAAATATCCCTCAGCAAACAAAGGTTAAATACTTAGGTTTACACCTTGATCGAAAACTAACCTGGAAAAATCATATCGAAACGAAGCGCAAAAAATCATTATCTGTAAGCCGGCAAAGCAACTCCTATTAAGAGTATACTAGGGCAGCTTAATCCGTTCGTGTACACTTTAGGAATTATGAGGGTTGGAGTCTTGAAGGGACTGGAAAGTTCAAGGTGTTCAAACATCAATTTACGTATGACGCAAACTTATAATATCAATGCCTGGTCCAAACTTATTGACGAGTCTAGTTTTCCAAGAATTTTAGGTAATTAGAGGTAAAGATGTCGCAAAGAAAGTAAATAATGAGTCAACTTTCAAAAGATAGGGTACAGTATTCGGTACCATTTGGCGCAGTATGGAGGTCGATTTATCCTGTCCATTTAAAATTTATCCTGTGTGGCGAAGGGGTTCTATTTCAGTTGAGGCATATCTATGCATCTTTGTGTGTTTCATTACCCATGCAATACACATCGAAATCTGTATGAATCTTAGTACCGGATTAGTTATAGGCACATTACAAAGATTCATAAGCACGAGTAGAAGAGGAAAATTTCACACCGTATACTACGATAATCCAACGAACTTTGTTAGTGCAAACAACCATCTTATTCGAATTTTTAAAAACTAAATCATTTCTAATCTTTTGAAGGACGATTTATTCCACCAGCAGTACTTCACTAGGGTGGATTGTGACCAAAACGCAAATAACGCGTTCTCTAAAAAAACCGTTGGCAAGTGGAATATTTGACAACACTTCATGGCAAATCGCACATAAAGAGGGACATCATATTGATGGTAAATGACATTGACCTGGTACTTGACAATAACCTATCACCCGCTCAATTTAAGTAGCTGAAAATAAAATTAAAACCGGCACAGTAAAGCTACCGACACAAAAGATTTGCCAACATCCTGTATTTGAATCTGATGATGATCCAACCCGAAGAGTATGTTTTGACTGCTGCTGTAAATACTTTATCTGAAGCACCATGGTAATGTGTAAATAATTTTCTTCGTTGGGTTGTTCATCCCGTTTAATATCAGGTTTTCCAAGGGTAGAGAACAATATTTTCCTTTTTATTGGTTCTATCGTTATTTTGATAAGTCAAAATCTTGAATTGAAATAGGAAGTTCAAATAATTTCCAGCGTTGTTTGAATAATTTGTTACTTTTATTTTAATGAAGTAAGAGAGCTTCTAACTCTTGGGGAGATCTCTCAATTTTCAATAAGTAAAAATTCGTTGGATGCATCAACCCATTCAATGGTTCAATCGACTATGAATGGAATTATGGTTTATTTCAAATCAATAAAGATAATTTACACTTTTTGTTGTTGTAATCATTTCATTCTCACTCCTTTCTCATTTTATCACTTTTTTGTGCAGTTGTTGGTGTATTATGTATGCTAACAACAACAAAATAATCGAACAAGGGTGTTATTTTTTGTTGATCATATATGTACACATATACGAGTACATGAATGACATTATTACATATTAGTATGTTTGGTGATAACGCAAAAAAGTGGAAGAAACGAATAAGATTTAAACACAAAAATGAATTTTTATCTCTTTGTATACTCTCGTATAATAGGATGGAAATAAAAAAAAATTAAAATGTTTGTACGCTAAGAAAAGGATTTAAAATTTTCGTCTTGTTTTTGATTTATTTTTCGAGTGTTTATTTTTCCGATTTTCATTTTATTTGTTCATGCATTATAGAAATACGAAATACATAAAAGGTTTAATTTTTTGTTGCATACATATATTGTATGTATATGTGGAAAAAATTCTTAAAAAGTGTTGAACATTTTTTATGACCTACATATAAGATGCCATTCATTCCAATCAAATTATTTTACCAACTGTATTCTAATATTGTAACATTTCATTCTATTTATTCATATGATCATATGATCTGGCTTTCTATTGTGTATCGTCCCTAATTTATTCTGTTTCAATATGGTATTACGACAATTTGAGTGGAGGCTGTGTTGTTCTATTATATTGTTAGATTTAATTTGAAAATAAATTTTCATTCCCTCCTCTAATTTTCCATTATGTATTAGTGGTGGGCAAAAACGAAAAAAAAGAAACGAAGGGATTGTAATAGATAAATATTTTTCTATTCTATTGTATCTCGTTTATATAATGTACGCATATATATAGATATAGGCTCGTCATCAGAGGAATATATTTTTGATCCAGATATCGTTTGACGGTGATTAAAATGAATCAAATCGTTTTTTGTATTGTTTTGATATTTGAATCGAGGGGTTGACGCTTTAGTGCTAGTTTTACTATTTATATATTCGAAATACTAGTGTGACCAAAATTATCTGTTGATTTGGTGCAGGCATGTTAACACAAAGGGATATATATATATATATATATATATATATAACCCAGTTCTAATTGTTTTTGGTGATTTGAGTTAATGGATTTAAAAAGGATTGCAAATTAAAGGATATTTAAAGCTGTATATGTTTAAATAAAAGTGGCGAAAATAATAGTGATTGTCTCTGTGATTATAAAAGGACACTTGAAAATAACGTTAAAAAATACAACACCCTATTCAATATTTTGAAAAAGTGTATAGCCATTGCAGATTTCTATAACAGCGTTGTTAAAGAGATAAATTTGAAAATTACTTGAAGGTAGTTTAAAATTTGATGTGATGGTTCGTCTCCCCCAACGGTTTTACAAATGCTGTAAATGAAGGGTATCACTATTTATAAACGATATCGGTGCATAATTTTTTGTTAAACTTGTAACTTCTGTTGTATACCTGGAGGCATTTAAAAATAGACAAATTAAATTTGAAACAATACTGTACCCTATACTAATGTAAACTATCGATGAGCGGATATGAACTAAACGATATGTTTTCGTTTTTCATAATTTTTTTTTACCAACGGTCCACAAAAAGGTATAATGCTGCCTGTGTAACTTGGTTGTACAACTGGTCTGCAGACTAGTCAAGTTGCATCGTTTGTAGGGCAGTTGTACAACCATTTTAACGGTTGGAAACAAGGTTGCAAGAAAATCAAAAAATTTTGATTTTTTTAGGCGGAGTCACTGGTTGTACGACCAATGTGTGTGAACAAGTTGAACAACTTAAATGACATTTTAAATGTTTATTGGGAATTTTAATACCGTTATTGACGAAAACCACATAATACAATTGTTAATTGCTATGGCTGTAGCTTTTTCGAAGAATTTGAGCAATGTCCAGAATTATGGAAAGTTAAAAGTAATATTTATAAAAAAAAAAGATAAAAAGCATGGGAGAAATTGTTAAGTATATACAAAAACTTAGATAGTGAAGCAACAATTTCAACCTTAAAGAATAAAATAAATAACATAAGAAGCTACTACAGCCGCGAACTAAATAAGGTTGTTAAAAGTGAGAAATCTGGAGCTGGTGAGGATGATGTATACGTCCCATCATTATGGTATTACGAAATTTTATATTTCTTAACGGACAATGAAATGCCAACTGCTGGAATTTCTAGTGTGGATACCGATGATGATGTAGAGGAAATTGAAGTAAGTCAAAGATATTTTAAAGATATTCCATATTACTGTTAATTGTCCATTTTAATTGAAACAACCCTCCCAGTTTCCAAAAAAATATGCCGAAACAAAAATATTCGTGACGAATTTTTGCAAACAGCTGTTGATCATTTAGTTGGACTTAAAACTAATAAAAAAAAAAGATGAATCAGATATATTTGCTGAAGGATGGGCAATCTCTTTTAAAAAACTAGATGATAGACAGAAGCTTTATGCCAAAAAAGCTATTGATGAAATTTTAATAATGGGGCAATTAAACGAGCTGACACTTAACACAGTTTCTCCATTGCCCAGTTCCAGTAGTTCATCATGTGATGATTCTAGATGCTCCACACCTTAAACATCAAATCAATTGCCTAGTACCAGTAGTTTTTCCCGTCCTGATTCTAGATGCTCAACAATTTATACATCAAACCCACTACCAAGTACCAGTAATTCTTCACGAGCTGATTCTAGAAGTGAAACTCCTTATACATCAAAACACATCGTTGTTGCGGAAATTGTTCCTGTTAATTTTAATATTTCTAGATCATCACAAAATCCAAATCATATAACTTTTAATGATCTTTTTAATGACAACCAATACTTATAAAACAATTTAGTAAAAATATTATTGCTTTTCTATGTTTGAAACTGTTTATTTTTATGAATGTAAAAAAACTACAAATAATAACAAACATTTATTCGGTGCTATTCAAACGATTGACAACATCGCAGAAATCGTTTCTCATGAACTTAGCTTGCGATGATGAGTTTCTTGATGCTGCTGGTTGCATTTGCAATAATATTTCTGAAAGCAGAAACGTTCCTCCCGAATTATTTTTCGAGTATACAGCACCTCTGCTCTGTTTTAAAAAATTTGCAAATAGCAACAAGCTATCACAATCTTTGTAACTTTTTCAGGAGAAAGAGCAATAGTAGTTAAAATAACTCTAAATCTAGCAGCCGAAATGCCAAATGCGTTTTCTACTTTAACTCTCGCAGAACTCAATTTTTTGTTAAAAAGTTCCTGTTCTTTTACCAAATGATTACCACTGAATGGTTTCATTAATTTTTCTCCTAGGGCAAATGCATCATCGCCTATTAGAACGTAAGGTAACTTCCGGCCCGTCGAATACACAGTATTCAAGTTCAGGAATATTTAATTCTTGATTTAATAATTTTTATTATTAAATACACCACCGTCTGAAATCCTACCATTTGCTAATACATCAATCATTAAAAATTCGCTATCGGCATTGACAGTAGCAATAAGAACAATACTAAAATGTTTTTTATAATTAAAATAGTAGGAACCAGATTTCGCTGGTTTTCTAATATATATATGTTTGCCATCAATGGCACCTATGCAATGAGGGAAACCAGATTTTCTTTCAAATACTTTGGCTATTATTTTCCAATCATCAGAATTAGCTGGAATCTGTATTTTAAGAAAATTATGTTAGTAAAATATTATGCAACTAATTATTTTGGTAAAACTCACCTTAATATAATCCTTTAAAACTTTTCGAATTGCTTTACATGTTTCGATAACAATTTTTCCAATTGATTGCGCTGATACACCATTCGAAAACTTTAAATATTCAAAAGAACTACCGGTAGCCAGGAACCGTAAAGTTATTGATAACCGTGTTTCTTCATTTATGGCATCATGCATAAAAGTATCCTGCTTTACTATAAATGGCTTTACTTTAGCCAGAAGATATAAAAATGTTTCCTCATCCATACGAATGAAGTTTTTAAAATCATCTGGTTGATTAATTTTTAATTCTTTTAAAATTCTTTGGTTTGAAAACGTATCTTTATTTTTTAACCAGTTTTTCATCCAAATTTTTATTTTTCTGCGTTTCTCTCGTTCTTGGCATAAAACTTCTGCAATAACAATTAAAGCCGTAATGTCATCACTTTCACTCATATTTCTAAATATTTTCGTTTTTTAACTTTACTTTTAAATAATTTTACTTGATATTAACTTATATTTGGAAAAACAAAAATTTTCAAACGCTCACTAAGAAAAATAAAATATTTTGACTGTTTCTGTATTTTCAAACTTGTTGTACAACAAGCTGCAAAGTGTATGGTGTAGTCTGCAGACTAGTCTCCAGACCAGTTATACAACCAAGTTGCACCGTGTATGGGCAGCATAACACTGTAGCGACAATCGCTACACACACAATTAAAATTATTCAGATATTTCGTGCAAATCCATATTTTGATCTTTTTCGCGGTATAGCCCTCTTAAATTCTGCATTTTGTTTTCCGGTTGAATGAAGTCCAGAACAAAGAAGAATGAGAATCAGATTAGCCGGTTGACACGTAAAAGAAACATATCTAAGGGGAGGGATCAAGGACGATTCTATAACATTATGGACCTAAGTTGCTAAACTATAGGTTTTAAAATGTTGTGCCATCGAAGTACCTTATGACAGTTTTAAGATAATTTCAGTAAACACTAAAACCAACAATTTTAGTTTGATGCGGAAGCCTTTTGCCTTGAATCCCGTTTGTTTTGATTTGCCCTGGCTATCTACGATAATTCAAATTTTTGTCTTTAAATAAAAACTTTTGGTGTTAATAGGATAATAGGTTAAAGCATAGATTAAGACGTAATAAAGATGGCCCAAACACAAGCAACAAAATGTATAACTAGAAATAATAATAGAGAAAGCAAATATAAAAAGTCAAAATTATTTTTCTTTGTTACTATATAATCCACGTTTTAAAACATGCATTCGACCCAAAACTCTCTTTACTACAAGCCGTATTGAAATTTTCGTTGACACATATTCATATATATTTTTAAAATATATAAGTGGTAATATATACTTTAGATGTGTTAGTAACTTTCAAAATCCATATATAAAAAATTGTAATTTTCTCTTTAAATAATGCACAACATTACCATAATTGAGTATTTTTCACGCACTCCATTAACATAATTGATAATTTTTCGCTCTACTTGTGGTAGAGAGGTTTTAAACGTCAAATTTTTATTTGTTTAGTGAATGTTGTGAATTGTGACATTTTTCAGTTAAATTTATTTATTATTTTTAATTATATATATATATATATATATATATATATATATATATATATATATATATATATATATATATATATTAATTATTTATTTCTATTAAAATCTATTATACGGTGTAATTAGTAATTAGTAATATATTAGTATACATAATAAATAACATAAAAGTTGAGGTTATGTAATACAATTTTTACTCTCTTCTCTTAATCTCTTTTGTATTGGTATGTGAATGTTTCTTTTTTTTGTACTATAATCGCGATCATATCCCAACACGATTTTTACTTACATTACAATCAAAGTATATATTTTTGTATAGCATGAGTATGCAAACAATACGGCTTGTAGTTTAGACGGTTCTGATTCGACCATAACCAACACAAATGTATATAGAAGCCACCAAGTTGCGATACTTTTGCAAAAATGTGTCTACTATACCTAAGTAAAAGTGTTGTGACGTAGTATAATTTGTATTTACTTTATTATGATATGCTTGGATGTAAATAAAAAATGAATACGAATGATGGAACAACAGTATGTTGCGCTCTTTATGACAAAGCAAAAAACAAGTTTATTATTTAACGAGAGAGAGAGAGAAGTATTGTTATTATTATGTACTTCATTATATACTATACTATATACTATGAGTTTAGAGCAGAATGAACAGTGCAAAATATAATTTTTGTTTCGATTTTTACTGTAATCAAATTCACTAACACATAGCCAATTAGTAGTCATAATATGTTTTCTTTAGCCAAGTTTTATGGCTTGTATTCGACAATAGAATAATAAAAAATAAAACCAATAGCCTTTCTATGCAATGAAATCTTTTGTTGTAATTGAAATATATATTTTTATACTTTGTACAGTAAACCAAAAAATGCTTTTAAATTATTATTCAAACTAGTGGTACCCGTCAGCATATTAGAGGTACCCGTCACTTACTTTTAGTTTTGTTCTAATTGGAACATCTTTTTATATCTTAATCTATGGTTAAAGACAAGTACTCGATCCCAGGGCCTCAAAATTTATCAGCCTGGAATCACCTTCACAAAATTAAAATCGAGATGTCCTATATAACATTTAAAATTGGTCTAGTTTTAAACTTAATTTTTTTTAAATGCTATATTTTTCAAATTTAAGAAAATGAAAATGTTATTTTATCCCACCTCCATTAGATGTCCCACCGGCCAATTGGCAACAGTCGTACTGGTGTGCAAGATACTACCCAAACAAAAAAAAAAAAAAAACAAAGAAACGAATCAACTCACAAAAATAAGGAAATAAAAAATGTAATCAAAAGAAAAAACGAATGTTTTGGTTTTCTTATTTATTTATAAAGGATTCACTGATAAGAGGGTGAGATAATTTTTTTTTTTTTTTGTTTAAGTAAAGTGAAAAGTTAAATTGAGATATTGAATTTTATTTTTATTTCATTTATTTATCAAAATATAAATACCAAGAAAATTACACCAAGACGGAGTGATACTGTTTGTTGGTGGCTGGCGATGTTTTATACATATATACGATGCGATCGGCATTCGTGATAATTTTGATGACGAAATAAGTGAAAATGAAGGGAAAATTATACCAAAACAAATTTAGGGGATGAACACATTTAAAATGAGGTTAAATTCTAGTCAAATATTTGTTTTGTGTGTCGAGGGTTATATAGTCACACGGAGGTGGAGGGTGAAATCTGATTAGAAACAATTTCATGATGATTTGAATATTGTTTAGTGGTTGATTGAGATTTAATATAGAGAGAAACGAACGATGAATTTTGATTTGAAATGAGACATTAGGGAGATGAAATTACTGGTGAAATTTATTTGTTTTCGGTTTTTGTTTGACTCAACAAAATTGTGTCAATTGAATTTGTTATGGGTTTAAAAAACCTTGTGTTGTCTCAAATTCACTTGGGATTAATAGAGCAATTTAGAAATTATTTACTGTCACAGTAATTATATTATTTGATTTTTGTTCGATTTATTTAGTCGTCGACAACAGCTATATAGTTTTGCAAAGAATAGTGAATAACCCATTAATGATTCTATCCTGCAATATCCATTAAAAATCGGCACAAAGAACATGACTAAAATGCTATTGCTGAGCTTTGAATGCTTTGAATTTCGTATTCAACTAAAATCCTCTTTTCACTAGCAATTACGAGCTGGTAACGATTGTTATGAAAAAAAGGGCAAAGCGAATTTTGTTTGTATTGGTATCAACTTAAAACTAATTTCATTAATCTTCCATTTGAATATCATCGCAGCCAATAGATTTTGTTGTAGAACCAAGTAATCAACACCTTTACAGGTGGTCGTCCAACTTTTCTTTCACCTTGCGTTGTTGGCTATTTGCATGCGTAAACGTAAGGATTACACATAAGATTATCAAATGCTTTGAAATCTAAAACAGTCTTTTTTACCAAGGCCCGAAGGAGAAACCAATCATAAGATTGCTGAGGTCATTTCGTCAGTGAAGCAATGTTTAGCCTTGGAACATATGATTTCCACTTTTTGGCCATCGAGTTACCAGAATAGCAACGAGTTCCAAATAATACTTTCTCATAGCTGATATAGTGCCATCAAATGCGCCTGGTTTTTTTAGCGACTGCACGTTCCATGTACCAATTCTTAACTGCGTGTCCGATATCATAAGCGTGGATCTGGCGGTATTTCCTTTTGTTGAATTTTTTAAGAAGTTGTTTTTTTACGGATGCGGGTAGTCTGCCCGGCGATCCAATATATGGTTAGTGATTAGTCGCCTCCTACGTTAAGCCAAGAAGACTGTGGTGGAATTTTTAGGGTAACATGCTTGTTTAGGAGTCTTTTTCGAGGCATGAGAGAGTACCCTGTAACCACAGGAACCAAAATAATTGTATAGAGAATCAAAATGTTACTCAAACTACAATGCAAAATGAAGATTCAGCAATACATTACAGTGACGTCTAAAAAAACGTAACCTATATTCTCTAGAGGCAGACACCATCAATCCATATAGTTGGTAGCATCGTTGAAACATGATATAAATGGGGAATTTTCCATTGCCCACATAAAATGCGGAAATATTTACGAAACACGGATTCAAGCACGAAACAAAGACGGCTGCAGTAGCCACCCTCGAAGCAAAAAACAATGCCTTATACACTTACAGATTAAATGATGCCAAATAAATCACAGTTGAAATAAAAGAGAATCCACCGTGTAAATTGATGAGGACCGTAAGGAACTTAGTTTCAGCAACGAAATTAGTGACTGCAAGTATTGATATCCAAGGGGAAATACGAAATCTATAATATAAGATATTTGTTATAAAGACGGGTTGTAGTGGAGAAAACTACTAGACCCCACCCGCGGTAATCCAGTAGTTAGTCTATAGTAAATACTCACGGGTTCAAATTTACAACTTGAACATAAGTGAGATTTAACATTGGTCCTTCGAGCCGGATGGTTTCACTTGAGAAAATGGGCATCTAATCATCACCAACTCGTAGAAAGTATTGATCCAGGCTCGAGATCATTCGACCCGTTAATATTCAATGACGAATCAATAAAAACACTAGGATTATCCAGGTGAATCTTAACAACAAACAAGATAAAATGACAAAACGAAAAATGTTATCTGAGACATCCAAATTATTTGACCCAATAGGATGGTTGTCTCCAACATTAATCCAAGCCAAAATCCTTATGCAAACTCTATGGATCGCTGGCGTAGCTTGGGATCAGGAACTGCCTAAGGACATCGAAAAGAAATGTCATGATTATTACGTCTCACTTCCAAAACTGGAGGAGATAAAAATACCAAGGTGGATCCATTTTGATTCAGCCTTACCGGAGGAATTACATGGTTTTTGTGATGCTTATGAAGAACCTTTCGCAGCTGTGCTATACTTCTATGACAGGCAATCAAACAAGGCAACATTGTTAACATCAAAAACACGAGTGGCACCAATAGCAACCAAGTTAACATTGCCAAAATTAGAGTTACGTGGTGTCAGTCTACTTACGAACTTAATGCTGAAAGTACAGCAAGAGATGAAGTTTGATCAAACTCTTACATATTTCTGCACAGATTCGATGATAGTATTGAGTTGAGTGAAGAATAAACCTTACAAATTTAAAACATTTGTAGCAAATCTCGGAAATCCAGAAAATAAGTTCTCCATCTCAGTGGTTTTATGTCAAGTCACTCGACGACCCTGCGGATTGTGCATCTAGGGGTATTGAAGCAAACGAATTAATTACGCAAAGTTTATGGTGGAATGGTCCTCAGATTGTTTTTGATAAGGCAATGCAGCTAATGCCAATGATAGTAGAAGTAGCTCCAGATCAACCGGAACTAAAACCAAGAGTGTTGGTAGCCACTACGGTCACATCAGATAAGGTTTTTGACCAATTATATATAAAATACTCAAATTTCAATACTATTAAAAGGATTATTGCATATGTAATGAGATTTACCAACAAATGCCGGTAAAAGGTGACCCCTAAAGAAGAAATTCCCACGGCAGAAGAAATAAGAAAATCTTCTCAACTTTTGATTAAACTGGCACAGAAACAACATTTTAACACCGAAATTCGCAATCTTATAAACCAGAAAGATTTAGCAGAATCCAGTAAAATTAAATCGTTGTCCCCATTTCAACACGATGGAATTTTACGAGTCGGCGGTCGAATTCAAAACGCAGCAACTTGGAGCTACCATGAAAAGCATCCAGTTATCATCCCAAAGGACCATCTAATAGCTAAATTATTAATTTTAACTATATCTTATCTACGAACGAGGTACTGGATTATACACAGTCGCAATCTAACACGACATTTAATAGCTAAATGCGAAAGATGTCATCGGTTTAATGCTCAGACTAGAACGCAGCTCATGGGAAATTTACCAGCAGTACGTATCACGCCTGGAAGACCATTTCTAAGTACCGGACCACTTATGATTCGGACAACAAAAGGACAAAGCACACAAAGGTTATTTAGCAATCTTTGTTTGCATGACAACTAAGGCCGTACATATTGAACCAGTTAGCGATCTAACTGCCGAAACATTCATCGCAGCTTACAAAAGATTCACTGCACATAGAGGATTGTGCAGGTATCTATATGGCAATAATGGTACCAATTTTGTCGGTACTAAAAACCAACTTGCACGTAAAGTGGCTGCACTAGTCCGTACATTTTCGAAACAATTTGCCCAACTGTTAGGATGAAACCACTTGGCATTTCATAGCTTCACCTGATTTTGGAGGAATCTGGAAAGCAGCAGTAAAATCTGTAAAGAAACATTTAATCAAAGTTGTTGGGGTAGCAAACACTGACTTTCGAAGAACTAGCAACGGTTGTGTCACAAGTCGAAGCTTGTTTGAATTCAAGACCTATGGCACCAAAGACAACCGACCCCACACATGTCACTGTATTAACTCCTAGACACATTTTAATCGGTAGGCTAGTAGAAAAAATCAACCAGGATTTCTGGAAAAGATGGCATTCTGAGTATTTAAATCAATTACAGCGTAGAAGAAAATGGTCAAAAGAACAACCATCTATGAAGATAGGTGATGTAGTACTCATAAAGGAGGACAATGTTCCTCCATCAAAATGGTTAACTGGACGTGTAGTGGAAGTTCATCCAGGATTAGATCAGAATATTAGAGCGGTCTCACTTAGAGGCCCTGGAGGGATCCTTATACAAAGGCCGATTCATAAACTAACGCCATTACCCATAGAATATGAAACCAAGATGGACAACACAAAAAGCAGAACGTTGACGCCTGTGCTATAATCACATTAACCCAAACTAACTATTGGGTTCAGTTGGGCATTAACCAGTGGATATTTACCGTTACAGCACCGAAAATTTTCGATTTAATATGTAACAATCGATTCACCACAACGACATTGCAAAATTCTGGAATCCTCACCCTAGATCCAAAATGCATCGTAAAATCTTACAACCGTAGAAGAAAAATCTCATAATATTAATTCATCTTTTATTGCATTTATAAAACTGCAAGATGAAGCTGTGGAACCATCACATTTACAGCAGCAAACTTTTACACCAATAAGGGCTGAGAGTAACAACCCAACTGATATCAGTTTAATTGATGACATCATTAATCTTGAGGGAGCGATAGCTCAGCAAAAACATAAGGAAACTGCCTTACCAGAATCATTCGACTCATTCAATTTCAGACATCATATTCATCATTACGTTCTAACATACACTATTATGGCAGTTGAAAGAATCATAATTCTGGTGTATTTCTATAGACAGAGGAAACAACGATAACAGGCATTCAGAGACACATCTCCAACACGGCCGATTCCTCGGCCCAGGTCTCTGAACATATTAGCTCCGCATTAATTCTGATTGATTCGCATTAGTTCTGATAAATTGGCGCTATATTGCACAAATATCCATCATTTCTTATTTGAGTGCATTGTTGCAGTTCTTTCCTAGATAAAGGAGCATAATGCTCGCGACGAAGATCAACTATTAGGAATTCTGTTGATCGTACTACTATGTTTAATTGACCATTATCGAGTGTTGGGATTGGTACTATGTTAAATAGTTTATAAATTTTTGAGTATGCCAAAGGCAGTTGTATGAGGAATATGACAGTTAGCATCTCGTAAATATGCCCCAGATTATGAACATTGTTTCCTTCAGGAATCAGCAGTTTACACAGTACCAACGAATGAAACCTATAGACAAAACCAACACAAAAGAAAAAAATGCAGCAATTGTCGAGAAACTAAACAAAGGTCGCGTTGGATACAAAGAGATAAGGGAAAGAATTAATCTACAACAAAGAGCTAAGCAATAAATGCTAAATACAATCTTCAAAAGACAGACAAATGCAACAGAAATACATGGTGCAGTTAATCCAAAAATATCTTTTGTGGAAGCAGTTAAAGGTAACCGTTTAATTGCACGCAAATGATGAAAATCATGTAAATCAGAAGGGATTGATCTTAAATTTGATATACGGAATGTCAATGGGGTAGCACAACAAATCGAATGGAGCTCAAAACTAATATCTCCCAGAGAAAGACAACTTTGGGAATGTATGCGAGATCGGTTTGTATATACAATCAGTCTCAAGTAGCGCAATCTGCCTTAATTGTTATAATACCTAATTGAAAGGTTCAACGACGTTGGCACTACTTACATAAAAGTATAAATTACATCTTTGAAGTTATTAATGCAAGAAACATTTCAATGACTAATTTGCGACTCCAATATATCGTCGGCGTCTGGAATTAATTTTACGAAATTTTTTAAGATATTTTGATGTCATAATATATTTAAAATATCTTTTACTATCGAAAAAGTTAATTGTGCATCCAAATTATAACTTTAGCGACTTCATTGACTTCTCCCATATCCAAAATTTAACTAGATGTCGCAATTTGGTTGGAAAAATATCCAATTTTTTACTGAATTTGACGTTTAAAGTTCAAATAATAACAATTTATTTAAAAGTAAAAAAAATGATACACTAAAAACTAAAATGTCAAATAAAAATGTTATTAATTGTGTGAAAAACCATATAAATACAGCACATCATACTATCGAAAAGTCAAATCTTATTTAAGCCAGACAAGTGTTTCGAAAGCATGCGATCAGGAGGATTTTAGTATCATGGTGTAAAAAATACACATATCTTTGAACTTTAATATAGATAGTTTGCATATAAAAATATCAAAATATCAATTTTGGCCAATATTGGCAAATATAGTTGAATTGCCAAAAGTTGTACCAATGATAGTAGCTATGTGTTATAGGAAAAGTAAGCCACCAAATTTATTTGAATATTTAAAGGAGTTCGTTCAGGAGTTAGAAAAGCTCTTAAGGAATGGAATTTAAATTAAAGATCATAGAAATCATAGTTTCTATCAATGCATTTATCTGACACTCCAGCCAGATCAGTTGTGAAAGGATCAACTTAATAATTTTATATTTTATTTTTGTGCGTCTTTAAGACTGTCTTCTTACAACAGGAATTGTGAATTTCAACCACTACCACGGATGCAATAAACGTACAATAGTTGGAGACTATCACCATGCCGGCCACCACATGAGTTTTCCGCACACTGATTAAGATTTTAGAAACAGAGTAGATTCAGATCATCATAAAGAATATTCACCATTGGAAAAACTACTCATAGGCATGATTAAAAATTTTCCGATTGGTGATTCGATGCACTTAATTGAGTTGGGCACAATGAATCGATGTTTATTAGGATGGACTCAAGAAAACTTTAATTTTAAAACAAAAAGGTTCCAAAATAGGAAGGAATAAGAAAATTTCATTGTCGAAAATAGTTAAACTAAGACCTTTATTATATTCTCTGCTTTCATTTTATTTTATCTGTTAAATTTGTGTTATTATTTCTCGATCCGCACTGCTTCGATTATACCACAAAACAAACAAAAATATTACAAACAAAAACAATCTAACAAAAAACAAGAGAGTAGAGCCATGATGGAAATATCAAATAGCGCGCATGGTGTGCATCTTCACGATTGATTGCATAATGTGGAAGATGTAACAAGATAGTCCCGGTACCATTTACCAAAAGACGTAAATTGAACTTTGGTTCAATTAGTCTAAATGATATTACTATAAGATACTCTAATGAAGTCAAATATTTAGGTGTTGTTCTAGATAAGAAACTGATTTGGAACTCTCATATTAAATCAACTACCGAACGCGCGGTCAGAGCCATGTGGGTCTGGAGGCGTATGTTCGGCAGGACTTGAGGCCTCAACTCAAAAATGATTTACTGAATGTACAACATAGTGAGGCAAATTGTAACCTATGGGTCCATAGTTTGGTGGCCAAGGGTACAGCAAAAGTTATTACCTCATTACAGAGGCTAGCATGTCTCGGAATCACAGGTGCTATGAGCAGCTGGTGAATCAATATAGTCATGATGATCATATGGGTCATCTGAACATTTTGAATGAACTCTCTGACTTGGATATGTTCTTTAGAGTCCCGGACGTGATGCCCAAGGAACTCTGCTTTGTCAGGAATTTCGGGTACCTCCTTGATAGAACCGTCTGGGATACTGGTGGATCTCTTAAGGAACCTAGCAGCCTAGTATGGTTCACGGATGGATCAAAAATGGATAGTGGAGTAGGCATTGGTGTCTTTGGGCCAAGCAACAAAATATCGAAATCCCTGAGAACTTATCCCAGTGTTTTTCTAGTCGAAATTCACGCCATCGAAACCTGCGTATCAACTATTATAACTAAAGGTCTTAAGGGCGCCTCTATCCACATTTTCTCCGCTGTTATACAGTGCTACAATCTCTCTCTTGTCATAACAAAGTTGTGGTGGGTACCTGGTCACAGGGGTATCACTAAAAATGAGATTGCCGACGAACTTGAATGAGGAGGCTCATCAGCTACACCAATTAGTCCTGAGCCTTTTGGTGGCATCCCGTGGGCCTCAGTAGTCTACATAATTAGTAAATGGGAAAAAATGAAGTGCTTGACCTATTGGAACTATATTCCCGGCCTTAGACAGGCCAAATCTTTGATCAGACCATTTCATCACAAGGACTTGGCGGTCAATTCAAGTAAAGGAAATATTAGGAAGCTAGTGAGTTTTCTTTCAGGTCACTGCAACCTGAGATATCATTTTAACAAAATGAACCTGTCGACAGAGACGTAGTGTCGACTCTGTTTAGAAGAGATAGAAACTGCGGAACACGTACTATGTGAGTGTGATGTTCTGTGCACACTGAGGTAGCTTCATTTTGAAGAGAGGTATCTAACCCCGGAAAAATGTAGATTGGGCTCTACAGGCAGCATTATCGCCTTTATTAGGAAGGTAGAGAAGTTCCTGGACTAACAAATCCCAATAGCACAAAATATCTGTCAGGTCGCAGTGCTAGCCGTTTTTGGGCAGGGGAAAAAAACATTAAGTTGTGAAATGCCTCTTCGTCCGAATCAAACGGACAAGTAAAAAAAAATCATTCAAAAGTGGATGAGATAGGCGCTTTAACCCACAAACAATGTTCAATACAAACTAATTGAGGTCGTTGCCTTTAAGTGATAATTTTTAAAAGATTTAGAAATTACTTAAAGTCTGCCGTCTTGGCCCACAAGGCAGGTAATTTAACAGTCCTCATGTAATTGGATTTTATTTGAATTAAACAAAATTTATTTTTTATGTTCAATCAATTTAAATTTTTTTATTAAAGTCATTAGCCATCGATTTTTTTTTTTTTTAAATCTTAAATTAATTAATTTTATATGATTGCACTTAAGATTAGAACAACAACAACAATTTGTATACATCTTAAAAATAAAATAAAAAATAATTTTGGCATTGAATTCATCCTTAATTTATATTACAATGTAAATATGTATGTATGTATATGTACGTATGTATGTGTATGGCTTTAAAAAAAATTTAATGTTCAGTTGATGCGCTACCAAAGCGCAATGGTGTTGGTCATATGACACTAGACGATTGTTGCGATGCTGCTTGTTGTATTGTTATGGGAACCATCGAAATTGGTGGTGACGATGATGATGCCGATTGTGCCGGCGATATGGCTCCACTCGAATGTATTAACGTTGGTGACGTGGATGCAGCTTGATGTTGTTGGGCCACATGTGTTTGGCCGATTGGACTCGACGGTGATGGAAAATCTTGTGATGTTATCATTGGTGGATACGATAAGTAGCGTAATGGATAAACACTACCGTAAATCGCTTGTAATCGTTGTATGTCGAAATTGAGCGATGATTCGAGAAATGGATAGTGGGCGAATGGAAAATTTTGGGCTCGCGATGGTAAACTCAACGGTAAATCGAATGGATATTTTTGATGATGATGCGTACTACTGTGATGATTATTATTGATTATGATATGATTATTATTATGACTATGCGTATGACTGTTACTATTACTACTTGAGTGATTCGGTGAACTTTGATGATGATCCTTCGATATGGCCGAACTACTATTATTTAAATGGCTGTGCTGATGCTGTGATTGTGTTGTTATATTCGATTGCGCCGAATTTTGTATCGGTGATTTAACTAAAGTTTTTGGTTTACGTCTTGGACGATACTTATAGTCGGGATGCTCTTTCATATGCAATGCTCTGTAATGGAAAAAAAATATACTTTGAAATTGAATCAAATTTTTTTTTTTTTTTGTTATCATAATCAAACAGGAAATTGGAAAAAAAAATTATTTTGATAAATCGAGAAAATTTTATTATTTTTTTTTTATTGATATTTCGAAAACAAATAAAATATTTTTTTTATTTTATTTTAAAGAAAATATTGAAATTCGAACACAACAATAAGACAAACAATAGTGATGATTGGCTATATGAATATTCGTTTGTAAATCTAAAAGGTAGAAAAAGACTGATAAAATTGTGTTTGTGATATTATCAAGAAGCAAATACGTTTAATGTTTAACAATATTGTTAAAGTTTATTGTTGATTCAACTGTTTCAAAGGTAAGGTATTGTCAAAAATTTGTTGTTCTTTTTTTGTCATTATATCCATGTCATATACATACTGACACACACATACATATTCACATCACAGAGGACTGATTGTGAGAATTAACTAAATTTAATTGTTGGCATTGTTAAGTTTTATTTGTACAGTGATAATCTGGGTTCTTGTTATTATAAGTTGAGTAATCAAGCCAATGCAAATATTTTTTAGCTCTTTATAACTATTTTTGAATGAATGAATTAAAAATATAGTAGATGCGCGACAGACGCCGCGTTATATCGTCATGACCAATTTCAATTATTCATTGTGGAGATTTTCTGGAAATAAATATACACAGATATTAAAATAATCTCCAGATTTGTTATCTGGAACTTTTAAGGAGTTAGATACATCTACCCTCAGAGATTACTAAACCCAGTATACTCTTTGTTTGTTTCCTTTTTTAGCAACCTTGGGAATTTTTATCAAATTCCTGATTAAAGAAAACTTGGAAATTGCGTTTATAGTTGTAAATTGTATATTAGGGTGAAGTGAAGAAATCAATGTTAAAATTTTGTTACCTAATACTGATCAAAAGTTGCATACTGATTGTAACATTTCATTGAAAATAAACCACGACAAAAATAGATTACAATAAAATGTTTTACATATTTAGTAAAATTTAAAAAAATTTTAATCATAATTTTTATTGGTATTGAAATTAGGCTTGCCACCTTTGGAAAATGCCAGAGGAGGACAGTTAAACTTTTGTTTTAAACACTCCAAAACATGTTTGGTAAACATCCATTTTGGTAAATCTTCACTAATGAAATATCTTGATAAAGCTGACCAAATAATTATAGTTGTATCTATAGCAGGCAATAAAGACAACCTTCTCGTCGATATGTGCCGAAGAATTTCTTTAAATTCAATTTCATAGTAGTTCAAAATTCAATCTATTTTTGTCGACGGTAAAAATGTCGTAGGGGCGTTAAAAACGTTTCATAAAAATAAACTTTCATATAAAATCTACCCTCTTTATAGTTCCTTGGTTTCCAGTATTTACTATCGAACATCTCTTTAATCGCAGCTCGATTTATTTTCTTAACAGCCATTTCTTTTAGTTTGTTCAATCCAGCAATTCGATTTTTGTCTGTAAAGGCGCGAGTAATAATTTGTTTTTCAATATACTCATCGGGTTTTAGATCAAAACTAAATATTGTGGCAAATTTCCAGTTGTTGAATTTGGTATTTTGTTAAATGACCATTGCAATTGAATAATTTTGAAATCCCATTTGTTTCAAATCCCATTTGAAGCTTATAAGGAAATAGTCCAAGCTAAAAAATTTTCTGGAGCATCTTTATTGCCTTCTAAATTCCACATATCCCATATAGTCATGATTTAGTTAGGCGAATCTCCAGTTGATCATTCTAGGAATGACACATTTATGCGCCCCGCATAAGGCTTACAAACAAGTTGACATTTATTCGCCAAATAATCGTGGAGTATTCCTCGTTAATCTGCAATTTGATGTGGTCGTTTCAACGTAATAAATGTTTCCCTAAGATTTTCGTTTAATAGGTGCATACCATCAAGCTCATCGTGTTCCCCATTAATCATTTTATAAATATCTAAACTGGCCGGATGCTTCAGTTCTTCCGTACCGTTTGTATTCCAACTTACTGCGCGCTTTATATGTACTCCTGGCAGATATTCCATGAAAGCATCGTAATCTGCAAATTTTAGCCACCAGATTAAAATTTTCGGTATTCAATTTTTTTTTGTTGAACAACTTTGTAAAACGATGAAGGCTAAGGCTTCCAATTCGTATGAATCATACTTTTCTTCACATTGGGTGGTCTGTCTATTTAAATAGGCCATATGTCGTCTTTTTTATATTGATAGACTTGTAACAAAATACCAACTAACCCTTTCGATCAAGCATCGGTCACCACTTCATGTTCTAAATTAGGGTCATATATTGCTAACGTTTTGCGATTTACTCATTTAGCATATAAATGCGGTATCGCGCTACCAAAGTTTTGCAACAATATTAAGACGGGAGAGAATCCCGTCAATTCCATTAACTGTAGTCGTATCTGAGTTCTGTCCTTTGGCTGTATAAAATTTACATCGGCATCTGTTTTTGATCTTTTGGGTCTAACTCGCGATTCTAACACTTCATGTCTTAAAAATTCTACATTGCATTTGACAAAACTGCTATTTTCCAGGTTAAGCAACAGACCATGATTACCATTATCTAACAACCCCTCTAATTTTCCTATTCCCTCTACGATCATCTTACTTGGGATTATTATATCATCTAGATATACCACTATTTCCTCATTAGTCTCGTCAACTAATCAATTCAAAATTTAACTGATGTCAATCAGCAGTAACAAAAGCGGTTATGGGTATCATATCTGTAGTATTCTTGACTCATCGCTACCTGGTAATAATTTGATAATAAATCTAAAACAGTGAAATAATTAGCCCCGAATAAACTGTCGTTCTTTTCCAGTCCTTCTCTTTGATGTTTACATTGCAAAAAGGGTTGCACGCCACAAAATATGGTATTTATTTTTCTGGTGGAGGACATTTTTTCGTGAAGGATGGAGGAAATTTCTTACGAAAGGAGGACTGTCTTCCACAAAGGAGGACAGGTGGCAAGCCTAATTGAAATGTATATCAATTAAATTTTCTTGTAATTAATACAATGACGACCCTAGTCATGTAACGATTTTTTCATTTAACTTTCGTGCTAAGTAATTTTATTTGCATATGTAATATATGTATCTCCTTTGAAGTTTTGTGAGTGTTGGTGGGCAATTCTACTGTTAATTTTAGGTTGATTCACCAAATGTATATCAATTGTTTTTTTTCTTTTAAATTACAATGACGTATTATGTCAGTTTAATGGTTATTTCATTTAATTTGTGTGTGAAGTTATTATTTTTTGAAGCTGTAATTAATATAAATTTTAGAATTTTGTGTTTTATTAAGACTCGGGGCAATTTTTTGACGAGTTCGAAATTGTTGGATTTTATCCAAATTAGAACTTATCAATAACGATAGTAGTGAACATGTGATTCATAAAAGCATTTTGGTTGTATTTGAAAGGGTAGTTCATTGATGAACGAAAGTACAAGAATTTGCATCACCTTAAAATTTGTTAGCACATTCTACTGCAGAGCAATAGAAGAAGAATATCTGGTTCGAGGAAAAGTATAGCTAATTCAATTATTTTTTTTCTAATGAGTTCGGAGAAAAAATGGACCTTTTCGTTTTTTGGAATTGAATTTTAACCGGTTGAATTTTTATTTAAAGATTTTATTTTTTTTTATAAAATAGAACTGAATTTATAGGATCATTACTGAATCATCGATCGATGATCGATTTACTTCAATAATGTCAGATTTTTCTTGTATGGTCTTGTATAAATGTCAACAATTCAGCAAAAACTATTAGCTCTTGTATAAAAATTTGATACTTTAAAATTTATATATTAGTAATGAGATTTTGATAGTAAGGTGAAACTTATACTGGAAGATCAACAAATATGTCTTAACAACAGCAAGTTTAGCCAAAAGTAAAAGGCAATCATATGTAACCACATAGCTAAAGGTTCAATCTCAATAGCACCGCGCCGTTCCGTTTCGTTAAAATATTTTAATTTTTTTTTTGTTTTTGAGCTCTGCAATCTGTTCTGGGGCCGAAGCTCTCCCAACTCTTTCGCAGTTAATTTTTACCGTCCTACCTTACGCGTCACCAGCCAAATTGAGGATGCACGAATACAGGTTCGATTTTAAATCCATCTGCACATTGCATTGCTCCAGCCAGCCCGCACTGACAAGGACGATGGTTCGGCTCATGGATTCTGCACTCAAACAGGGGGTCATAGTTGTGTTCATCGTCATCACCAATCGAAATCAGGTGATGAAAAATCCCTGTTGCAACCCTCCCCCGTTGGGATTCGAACCCGGTACCTCCCGTCCCAAACACCGCAGCTTTAACCACTGCACCAATTGCTCGGTTTCGTTAAAATATCAAAGTAAAAAAAAAAAGAATAGTCCCATATAAGTTATATGAGAAAACTCAAACGCAATCACAATGAAAATCGGTGACATACGGTGGGATACGGTACGATGCGGTGTCATTGAGTTTGAACCTGTACCCGTGTTCTGGTTCAACAAAAAAAAACAACAATAGAGTGCCATGAAAAAAACCAAAACGTGTAATGGCGAATACTATCTATGGTGATGTGATGTCAGACGAGTAAATAAAAAAAATAGCGTGTAAAAATAGATCGTTAGATAAAGGAAATAACGACAAAGGGAATAAAACCGTTTTGATGTGGCGATTATTCGAAACGGGTGATCTAAGTAATTAAAAATTTAATTTTGGAGGAGTCAGAGGAATCCATAAATTTTACAAAAATACTTGGTGATGTAGAAATATTTAACGATATTTTGAATTTTTTCAACCCGGAGAAAGAGCATCAGGTTCTTACGGATACAGGGAGATAGAAGGCTTGCTGAATTCACCGATTAATTCTTGTTGAACTCAACTCAAACCATAAACGTGGAACAGATCAAAACAAGAATCGCAAAATTACATGAAACATGAAAATAATTCCACGAGGTAGAATATCAAATTGTGCTAATTTATACTGAAGTATCTGAGTTCGACGATTTTGGGGACCGGTTTTTTTAAAATTTAAATCTACACTAAAACGCTAACTCAGTTCTCTTGACGCTAGTATTAGCATTAATGTTACAAATCGCAATGAAGATAGATTGATTACAAGTGGCAAACCTTTCAAGATCAATTTGAAACATCTATACATTCAAAGGATCATTTATAAAATATACAATAGTTTCAGTATCTTAAAGGTTTATTAAAAAATGAAGCATCATCCTTAATTCGCCACATGGCTTTTACTGATTAAAATTGGGTACCGGTCCAAACTGGATATTTTACAACTGGATTTGACGAAACAGGATAATTCAAAACTGGATATTTTAAAACGAGATAAGGTACAAAACGAGATATGGTACAAAACTGGATATTTCAAACCAGAACTTTCCCAACAAATCATTTTAAAATCCCATTTTCATCCTACATATCGAATTTCATCATAATCGGTTAAGAGGGAGTTCCTTCCTAATTGGCCAAATCCCAGAACTTTCCTAAAAAATTATTTTAAGTTTAAATCACATGTCGAAATATACTGTTTTGAAATATCCAGTTTTGTACCATATTTCGTTTTGTCAAATCCTATTTTGAAATAGGATAGTATTAAAATATCCAGGTCTGAGAGGTTCCCATTAAAATTATATACTCGCTTGGGAAAAGTTTGAGAAGCGATAAAATAAAAAAATATATTCGCGGTTAAAGAGCTCATCGGACGAGTTCACAATCCGATGAAGTCGGCAAAGCATTCTAATGAAATCAAAGTTCCTGCAGAATAGACTCTTTGGTTGATTTCCTGACGAGTCATTGCGATGCTTTAGAAGCATGTAAGTCAAAAAATTAAATCCAGTCGAAAGAAATCAGTTTGTTTAGAAAAAAATAAATTATGCCAGAACTGTTTAAAATCAAATCATGAAACAGCTAGCTGTTAAAGCCGTAACCGATGTTCTAACTGTGTAAATATACATCATACACTTCGCTTCATACTAATCATGGAACTGTTGACCTGCTACATTCTAAACCAATTAGATCATCGAATAAAGGTCAGACAGTATCAAACTATGTTAGTACTTGCAACGAATCAACAATTAATGAGCCAGCTACACTTAAGAAATAACAAGTTCTTTAATTAAAAATCCAACAAAAGACAGTAAATTATCAGCCAGCAATCATCAGCCAACAAGTAATAATTCCAAAACTAACCAAAACTCTTAAAGGTATAATTATTAATGATGCCTTCCATATTGAAAGCACGAAGAAAGATATATCGAGCTACAAGCAAAGTATCTATATTTTGGAACTTAAAAGGAAATTTATTAATCACCCAGAAATACAACGGACTATATACTTTTATTTTTTGCCACGCAGAGAAATTTTAAGATGAATACAGTGAAGCGGAACACTTTCAACAGAGCTATACTATCTACCTGATCATTGTGTAGTCAAAGAATCAAGCAGCACTACTAAATTACGAGTAGTTTTTATGAGTCCAACAAGAGTCACTCCCTCAATAACTCGCTACAATAGTCGGGCCAATAATATATTATGATGACATCATCTTGCCGTACCTTTTTTCAGCTTGCAAATGATTGCATGCCGTTTAGTCACGTTTATTCGAAATTCCATCAAATTGAAAATCACCTCAATCCATGTCTAGAAAGACTCGCAAATTGTTCTCGCGTGGTTGTCAGACATACCAAGATGTTGGAAATGTTTCATTGGCAACAGAACGTTATATAGTTTGGAACAACTGCCTAGAAATAAATGGAAATGCATACCCTCGACAGAAAATTCAGCTGATCTGGTTTCCAGAGGTCTAATGCCACAATCATACTGATTTCAAATCAATTTTGGTGGAATGAACCTGATTGGCTATCGAAACAAGATCAGTACTGGCTTAACTTGTCATCCATTATCACATTCGGAGATCAACAACTTAAAATGCGTAAAAAATACAGTTATACAATGACGAACTAAATTTAGTCAAATGCGGTACGATGTCAGCCACAGTTGATGAAATGGATTCTCCAAAACTGTTTGCATTAAATGGGTCCAATCAGAAATATTCTCGGACACGATTCAGCAGATCAATCAGTTAGGTGAAGTAAAACAAGGAAATATACTAGGTTCATTAACTCCATTAATTGATGACAAAGGATTACTGCGTTTTACGTGTAGTTTTGTATACTCACTAGTTTGTTTCGCCAGAAGCTTTGGATTATTGCCTGTCGAAAGTTGGGTATGGTGCATTCAAAAGTGTATTTTATGCTTCATGTAAAAAAGCAATCAGTAGCTCATGGTCGCCCTTCCTAAACATCACTTTAACCATTTGTTTGTCGGTTAAGGCCATCCACATCGAGCTAGTGAGTAACATGACGACGGAACTGCTAAGTACAGCTCTAAAACGGTTTACAACGGAGATTACCAATTCAATAACACTGCGACCATGGAAGCAATTTTTTTGGCGTCCGTAATGAGCTACATATACCTTATATGATCTATTTAAATCGGATAGTCATATTACATCAATCGACGAATTTTTATCCGTCGTTATCATTAAAGAGGGCCTAAAGGTAAATCAACTAATCTACCGTAAAGAGATTTTAAACGATGCTTTATCTCCTTGGGCACGTAAACAATTCGGTAGGAACAATTGGACGTTTCAACTAGACTCGGCATCATTCTATAGAGCCCGTGAAACCCAACGAAAACAAAGTTCTTAGCTTTATTTCTTCACAACAATGGCCACCATATTCCGCGAACTTAAACCCAATAGATTTTTCCATATGATCAACTCTGCAGACCAAAGTCCTAACTAAAAAATATGAGAGGGTTGACGCCTTAAAGATTGCTCTTCGCCGAGAATGGGACAAATAACCAACACACCACATTCATGCAGCGAATGAAGCCTTCTCAGACAGACCCAATGCTATTTTCCGCACTAAAGGTGGCTACATCGAACAATAACCTATTTTTTTGTTAAATTTGAAATGTTTTTACGACATACTGAAGTTTTGTAATACAAAAAAATAAAAATTGACAAATTTACGGCATTTTTAATTTGTAACACTTCGAGTTCCGACCTTATTAGTCCACACGAAGATAAACAAGGGGAAATCGGGAAACAGATAAAATTTATCCACTCCGGATGTATATTGGAGGCCAATTACGCTGGATTCGGTCTTAGTGAATTTTGATAAAAATGACAGTTAGTCCAGGAAGAGTTGGTCCAGGAATTTACATCTGCAAATAACAGTTGTTCGACTTTTTAGCGCAGTTTACACATCCAGCAAAATATATGTTGGGACGATTTATTAAATTCTTCGAAGTTTATGGATTATGATCTTTCATAAGCCTTAATATTTAGCAATTGAGGAGGATCGTTGAGGTAGGTTGACACATGTTCATGTGTATAGCTAAAGACCAGAGATGGAGTTATTTCGTGAATAACATGGCTACTAAGATTAAATTATAATTCCGGAATATGCCCGAACGATCTTCTAGATCGTTTCTATCGCAATACATTTATTTATAAGTACAGCTACAGAACAAAACTGCTTGCTTTATTGCGGGACGTATATTTTTTTGTAAAATGTCTATCAAATTTTTCTCGAACAAGGAAGTTTTTAGAATTCATTCCTCCTCCAGCTGAAGAGCATTTTTAGACCATTATAGATAAAACTTCTATAATGGTCTAAAAATGATCACGCCTTTCAGTAGGAAGCCCTTACACGGATAAAAACTTTTCATCTGTAATATCCGACGAAGATCCATCATTAGATATGTTCCACTTGGTTATATCTGGGGTGAAGTTAATATTCATGGTGATCGACTGAGTTAAACCCCTAGTATTTAGATTTAGTTCTGCCTTTTTTTGAGCCTTCGAGATCACCATCGGATGGTAGTGAGTTGGTTGTTGCAGTTTATGTGGTTGAGATGCACATATATATACATAAGGATTACATATCAGATTTGGTACATTCTGTGGATAACCGGGTAGACTGAAGGGTTGTGAAATCGGTTGATAATATTTATATCCTTGAATATTTTCTAAATATATGCATGAAAGGACAAGTTGCAAAAGTAGGTGGCACAGTTGAAGATTGAGGCTCTAGTGGAGCACCACTTCTAAAGGATTATTCTAAAGGTCAGGTATGTAATCTGGAATTGATTCAGATATTTGTATACCTCCTATAATTCGTTTACTGCCAAAGAAGTTATGGAATTGCTAAGTGGAATTTCCAACTAAAATAAATACGGTTTTACGTCTTGTGACCCGCTCCGCCTTGTACAGTTTTTGATGATGAAGTTCTTTCTACTCACAGAAATATATGAGTTAATCGGCACAACAATCAAAGGAGTTGCTTTAATTTGTATGTTCAAATTGAGATTTCGCACCTAAGAGACTTCGAAGCTCTGTGATGCGATCGTTTTGGCACGATGGTGTAATATCAGCTAATTATTGTTCGAAGCATGAAAAGTTTCCGAAAAAATACTTGGTATGCCAGACTATTTGCCAATGTAGCTTAGGAAGTTCTCCGTACCTTCACGTAGCTTCATGCCAATACTCTAAAAAAATATTGGAATTGTACGAATACAACATCATTTGCAAAATTTATCAATCAGCCCAATCGTCTTGAACTTCGACCAAACGAACGATATTGGGCAATACTAAAATTTCAAAGACCCACAATGCCGCGCGACATTGGTTCAAATCATTGTGATATACCATCACGTAATCATGAGTGCGATATTTTTAATTTTTAATGATATTCATCAAGTTATGGGATAAGAAATAAGCAGGTCAAAGAGGTGCACAATTTGTTAGATGAAAACTGTGTGCGGTTTAGAATGGCCTATCTTTAACTTACTTCCTAATGCGTAAAGTTGTCGCATTATGCCTTATTCTTAAAAAAGGAGATCGCTCAAAATACGAAAACTAACGCATTGCTCTCATTTGCACAGCATAAAAATTACTGTGTTACATAGTTTTGGGGAGAAGCACATCCCTGGCGGAGGAAATTGTAAGTGAATATCAAGTAAGATTTCGTCCAAATCGGTCAGTCACTGATCAAGTTTTTTCGATGAGGATGATTCTTTAGAAATATTATTGGATTATTGGATTTTGGGCAAGTGTATGACTAAATCGATTGGGATAGCTTATGGTTTATGCTGAGTCAAAGTTAAGAACAAGCTTTCAGGAGTTTTTGCAATTTGCTCTTGTATAAGGAAATGCTAGGTTCCCGATACCCTAAAGTCTCTTGTTAGAATTTATCTGTCGTAAAAACGAAACATCTCTGAATACTCTGGTATCTTCAGTCCTCATAGGAGAACCTCTATTTGACAGGTGTAGAGGTCATTGTTTGCGGTGATGGCTTTTTGGGGTATATATAACGACATAGGCTTCTTCAGTTTGTCTATAACAATACGAATAGGAAGCTCGGGATCGAATCTAATGGAACCGGATTTTTGAAACAGGAACATGTAAGCAATGGTCTGTAAAAACTGTCTTGAAAACAGCTTTTTTGACAGCTATACCTCCGACAATAATATTTCAAAAATTTCGAAATATTTAGTGTTTAAATCAATTTATGACTGCTAAAATGTGAATTTAAATGTTTTTATTTTGGTCTTCAAAAACTTTTGGCAGAATTCGAAATTTTACAACCAATGTTGCATTTTTGGCCACTAAAACCAAATTTTACCAAATTTTAGCACATATTTAGAACAACCACATTTTAAGTAAATTAACCCTATTATTCACTTTTTTAACTCTGTTAATTTTCCCCCCGCTGTTAAGATAAGAAAAAGACTGTAATTACGTGAAATTAGTACTAAAACTATAAGAACTTTGTACTAAATTTTTAAGTTTTTTTGCACTAATCAAATTTGTACGATTTTCTCAGAACTTTCAAATTTCTTTCAAATCCGATGTAAATATTTTTTTGAATTATGTTGATTTTGTTATGTTCATTTCGATTAAAATCATTTAGTTGCACTAGTATAAATTTACCACTCCTGCGTTTACATATTTGTTGATAACACAACAAAACATATTTGCATTGTATATATATATATATATATAGATAAATTTGGCAAATTTTTCGATATACATATATCGCGAAAAACACTTTAATTAGCACACCGAACACATAATACCATTAAAATTACCTTAATCGTTTCGCTTCGTCGATAAATGGCCGTTTTTGTGTTTCCGTTAATAATTTCCATTCGGCACCCAAACGTTTTGATATTTCAGAATTATGCATTTTTGGATTATCTTGTGCCATTTTTCGACGTTGGCCACGCGACCACACCATAAACGCGTTCATTGGACGTTTAATATGTTCCAATGGCGATGAATTAGCTAATTTATGAGACATCTTTAATACACTTTAGTACACTTTTTGTAATTAATATAAAATTTATTTAGTTTTTTTTTTTTTTTTTTTTTTTCGTTAAATATTTGGCGGGAAACTAATCACATTTTTGTTTAAATAAATCACTTAACTCATTACAAATATTACACATACACACACATAATTCTTTTCCAAAAGTCCTTTTTTCAATCACTGTATAATTTCCTAAAAAATATTTTCTGGAAAAATCCTTTTCAACCGATTAAAATATTGATGTTGATTCATTGAACGTTACAATAGTAATAATAGCGATAGTAATACTGATAATGATAATAATGATAAAACCGCACACGGTATATACAAGAAGACAACAATCACGATGTGAAATTAACAAACGACTAAAATAAACACGACGACAACAACATGTACACCAAACCATCAGTATCTATACGATCCCTTTATGTTGTGTTGTATGTATGTTGCTTGTTGAAATGCAACAAACAAACCTGATATGGGATTTTCAATTGATAAGAATTTCGTTGTTTTGTTTGTGTGTGTGTGTGTGTGATAAAAAGTCGAATTTCTTTTTTATTCTCTATTTATTGTGCCTGTGATAAGGAGAAGAATGAATCGTAATATAAAAATAAAAATAAAAAAAAATAAAAATGTTGCACACAAAAGGATATACACAAATTGTTTGTTTGTGTGTGTGAAAATTATTTTATTCCTTTTTTTGTTGGTTTTTCTATTTATTTTGGAATTATTTATTTTTATGAGTTTTTGACAACAACAAAACTACCCCAAAATATTTATATACAAAAAAAAAAAAAAAAAAAAAAAAAAAAAATTAAATCAAGGGAGGGAATATTTTTCTATTCTCGGGATGGTGGTTCAAATTGGGGAAATTTTGATTATTATTAAACAGCACACAATTTTCATACGGTTGGAAAATAAAGGAGAAAATTATTTTGTTTTATGTTCGAGGAGAAAAACAAGCCAGTGCAGTATAATATCAGATAGGGTCTTCAGCGCCATAGCAAAATTTTTAGCAAAAATTATTTACGATTCCTCATCAGATCGAAACTGAGCTTTGCTTTGCACAACATCCAAATTCTGAATAATTAAAATAATGACGTCAACCGAGTCGTTATAGGTTCTACTGTCGGAACCTTCGAGTCCTTATTACATCGTGCCCAATTGGTGTACAATAAAAATATAGCACTGTACAATTAAAAATAGAGGTGGTTGACGATGGTGCCTCTAGTGATCGAGAAGCTTTCGAGGACGAGAATGGGAAGTTGATGCTCATGAACAAGGTGCATGAACTCAAAAAGACAGACGAATCACAAACAACGCTCACTTTCCAAAATTCATCTTTTCATGAACCTGCGTTGGAAACCACGAGTTCAGTGGGATTACGATTACCCGAACTAAAAATACCGTTCTTTAATGGTTCAGAATCCGAGTGGCTATCGTTTAGAGATGTATTCGCTGATCTTATTCACAGTAAGAACATCGATCCAACTGTTAAATTTGTGTACTTGATTTCACACATTCGTCCGGGGTCTAGATATAATAATGAAACCACAATTCAGAAATTTTATATGCGGGGAATCTATGATATTATTAGTCCCCAAGAAAAATCGTCGAGATCACTTCAAGATTTTCTGGACCAAGTGACGAAACATTATCAAGCATTGAAATCATTAAAAGTGAAGGTTGATGAGTGGGATCTAATGTTGTGTCACCATTTAACTCAAAAGTTGGATGTTGCCTCGTGAGCCGAAGTCTTTAAAAACTCAACTTCAAAACAGATGATGTCATTTAATAGGCTAGTCCAAATCTTACGAACGCGCGTAGAGTTATTGCGAGAGCTAGAGGTCAATTTGTCACATCCAAAACGTGTTGTTGTGCAACAGGCCAATTCATCTTCCCAACCTTGGAGACATCCTTGTGAAAACTAACATTTCACATTGAAATCAAATAGAACTTCATCGCTTGTAGCGAATCCGAATAATTGTAAGTAGTGTTCAGGTCCTCATACCATTGTGAACTGTTCTTCGTTTAATGATGAGAAGTTAACACCACAAATGCGGTTCCGGTTTATCAGAGACCACCGATTATGTAGTAATTGTCTTGATTCGGAACATTATGTTAGGCACTGCACCAAGCCGCCATGTACTATTTGTTCGTTGAAACACAATGTAAAACTTCATTTCACAGCTAATACAAAGCCAAATGCTGCAAAGAGTAGTACATCGTCGATATCAATTAATACGCCACGCTCGATCAATCAACCATTGGTAAAACAGGATTCTTGCACCAAATCGTCATTTACACAAGCTTCGCTCAGCACCCAACCGATTGACACTGATAAACCAAACAACATCATGTTCAAGAAGCGAGTGGTCATGATTGGGACTGCGTTTGTTAATTAATATTAGCACGTCAAATAACCACAAATTCCTAAGTAGGGCGCTGCTGGATAGTGGTTCACACATGAACTTCATAACCAATGACATCTGCAACCTTTTGCAAGCTACATATTTATATTCTGTTGAAATTTTATGTGATCCCGAAAATAACGAATCGATTACCATCTGTGCCTCTCAACTTTGATGTAAAGTCTATACCGATTGAAATAAAATTAGCTGATCCATATTTTCATGTGCCAGATCGGATTGATCTTTTACTAGGCGTCGAAGTTTATAACCAACTCTTCAAGGAAGATTCTATTGACATTTGCAAGGAGTTGCCACCATTTTACAATACAGAATTGGGATATGTCGTAACTGGTAAGGCTAAATTGGAATCTGTAACACATTATACTATGAGATCGAATGTCACGTTGTGCAGCCTTCAAACCCTTGATGCGCAATTAAGACAGTTTTGGGAATTAGAGAGTATTCCGAACACAAACCATCAGTCTACCGAAGAAAGGTTATATGAAGGACATTATATTCAAAATGTTAAACGATTGCCATGTGGCAGATATTCTGTGGCACTTCCGGTGAACTCAAAATTTCATGAATTAGGAAATTCACATCTATCGGCTCAACGTCAGTTCTTTGCATTGGAAAAACGGCTGAGTGCTAAAAATGAAATTTATCAGCAATATCGTGATTTCATGTCAGAATATGCTTTTTTGGGTCATATGGTTCGAGTAATGAATCACGGTGAACGCAAGATATATTACCTACCACATCATTTCGTTATGAAAGAAAGCAGCACAACTACAAAATTGCGTGTAGTCTTCAACGCATCGTCAAAAACGTCATCACAAATATCACTGAATGACTGTTTAATGGTTGGACCCACCATTCAATAACATCTTGTCTCAATAATTTTACGATTCCGGAAACATTTGTTTGCATTTTGTGGTGACATAATAAAAATGTACCTTTAGACACGCGTGCATGATGACCAACATGATTTACAAAGAATTTGGTGGCGTAACCATATTTCGAATGATATTCAAGCATTTAAATTATGCACGGTAACCTATGGCACGGCGTGCGCGCCATTCCTCACAACGCGAACCTTTCATCAATTGTCAAGTGATGAATATGATAAATGCCCCAGAGCGGCAAAAACCCTCGATACTGATTTTTACGTAGACGACGGTTTTAACTACGCTTGATGAAGCTGTAACATTAAAATCTGATCTAATTAAACCACTAAAATCAGGAGGCTTCGAATTACGGAAATTTTTATCAAATGATCCATCACTAGCATCGCAAGAACATCTAACGACCGACAGATCATTGGTATTAGGACTGTCATGGAATACAGTGGATGACAAATTCGAACTAAACTTAGATAAATTATCTTTAACATTGACCTGTACTAAGCGCACTATGTTGTCAGAAACATGTCAACTGTATGATCCATTGGGATTTTGTGCCCCAATTATTGTCACTGCAAAGCTGTTCATGCAAGCGCTGTGGACACTGCACGAGACAGGTTGGGACACTACTCTGTCGAGGAACATGTCGAATAACTGGATTAAATTTAAGTCAGAGCTCATTAAATTACATAGAATAACAGTACCTAGAGGCATTTTACGACCAAATACATTTTACAGAAAAAGCATCCGGATGTGATTTCTATAGCCGAGTGACCGACGAGTGTAATAATTATCATGTAACGTTAGTCTGTGCTAAATCAAGAGTCGCACCTCTTAAGAAATAAAGTATACATCGACTTAAATTATGTGCGGCACTTTTATTGGCTGAAATGACGCAAAATTAGTAAATTCTTTAGACATTACATTCGACGCAATATACTTATGGTCAGATTCTGAAGTTACATTATTTCAAATTCGATCAGAACCCCATAAGTATTTGACCTTTGTAGCTAATCGAATTGCCAAAATCCAAGAACACACCAGTTCGTTTAATTTATGCAAGTGGTCTTATGTAAACACTTCGATAAATCCTGTTGACCTGGTATCAAGAGGTCTGATGCCACCGGAATTTATGGATGCAACATTGTGGTGGCACGGTCCTGTATATTTACGTCAACATAAAACTAATTGGCCAAAACCTACGAATCTTCAACTCAGTTCAGAGCTGGCAAACTTAGACGTCCGTCCATCATCGTCAGTCGTACTCAACCAGATGAAAGTACACGATCACAATATTTTCGATCGATATCAGTCACTAACGAAATTAGTACATGTGATAGCTTATATCCATCGATTTTATCATAATATACGCGCCATACACTCCTTAAGCTCATCAATCCATCTTACAAATCAGAAGACATCCGAATCGTTAACAATGGTGATAAAATTAGTTCAACATAATGTGTTTAAAGATGAAATAAAGTGTCTTAAACATCACCAACCAATCGCCAGTAAGAGCTCACTACGATTGCTATCCCCATTTCTATAGACAATGATGACACCTTAAGAGTCGGTGGACGCCTCGAAAACTCATCCATCGCCTACGACCAAAAACATCAAAAAATACTGTCTGGAGCTCACTCATTGTCCAAGTTAATTGCTCGATAGGAAAACATTAGATTGCTTCATGCAGGTCCACAATCGTTGCTGTATAATCTTCGTTTAATTTATTGGATTACTGGAGGTAATCGGAGGTAATTGGATGTTCCCATTTTCGTCCTTATACAAGACAACAAATTATGGGTAGCTTGCCAAAAGACAGAGTCACACAATCTGCTCGACCATTCGTCATTGTTGGTATTGATTTTTGTGGTCCTTTCTTTGCCAAACAAACTAATCGGTCTAAACTGAGTATCAAATGTTATGTTTGTGTATTCATTTGCTTCAGTACTAAGGCTATCCACATGGAGCTTGTAATGAACTTGTCAGCTGAATCATTCATCGCATGTCTTCGGCGATTCGTATTACGTCGTGAAATGTGTTCCAAGATATACTCAGACAATGCCACCAATTTTACTAGAGCACGTACTGAACTTCGACAACTACATGATTTGTTTTGTTCTGAACATTTTCAGAAGGAAATTAATGACTTGTGTACCACGCACAACATGGAGTGGCTTACGATCCCACCTCGGTCCCCACATTTTGGTGGGTTATGGGAATCGGCCGTCAAAAGTTCAAAATTCCACATGAAGCGAGTGATCGGAAGTCATCACTAACCCTAGATGAGTACTACACCTTAGTGTTACAAGTCGAGGCATGTTTAAATTCACGTCCACTAACAGCAATGTCCAGTGACCCATCGGATTTAAACGTGTTATCGCCAGGTCATTTTATAATTAGGAGCACCCTTGACCTTATTAATGGACCGATCATTATTAAATTTACAATCTAATCGTCTTTTGCGATTTCAAACTATCCAACAAATGTTTCAACGATTTTGGCAACGGTGGCAACTTGAATATTTACATGAACTACAACGTCGATATCGATGGCATTCAGGCCATCATCAATTTAATGTAGGATCATTAGTACACGTACATGATGATAATATACCACCAATGCATTGGAGTTTAGGTCGAATAACAGAGACTCATCCAGGTCCTGATGGTGTTGTACGTGTCATAACGATCAAAACAGCGCAATCGGTCCTCAAAAGAGCAGTGCATCGTGTCAGCGTTCTACCAATCGAAGATGACGCAACGCAGGGTTAAATTACATAAAACAATAACTTTAATTAACAACAGTGTCAGCGAAAGCGTCCATTTGAAAATGCATAGATAAAGTGCACGGACTTTAAGGCCGCGGATATGTTAACGCCAACTTAACAAAAATAAACAACTAACAATAAACAACAACCTAAAAATAAATAAAACATAATGTATAAGTGTTAGTAAAAGTTGTGTTGTGGTGTTTTTTTTACTTCGAATAATTCTTAGCGTTGCTATAACGGGTAAACGTACAGTCTAGCACAATACTATACAGTCCACGGAATTAATTAGTTAGCTTCACTACTGAACGTCTATAACATGTAGTTGTTGTATCTGGAGAAGCTTACAACGTTCGTTGTAAGATAAACATTCGGACGTATTCAAAAATCGACCACAAAGGTATCTAGTCAATCCTTTCAGAGTGAACATTATACTGTGGACTCCAGGTTAACGACAAATATTCCAACTGAGATCTCACTAATGAAAAATATATAGCTTTATTAGATTCAACATTTTTAAATATCTTGCAAGTTCTAAACATAAAACCAAGCAAAGAATTCGCTTTACAAATAATCCTCTCTAGATGTTAATTAAAATTCAACTTATCATCTAAGATTACACTGAAATCTTTAAAATCGTTGACTTTCTGTAACGAACAATTATTAACCTTATAATCAAAATTAAACATTGACCGCTTACGATTCAAATGCAAAACCCGACACTTGCTAATGTTCAGTTCCAAAAGATTATCCTCGCACCACTTATAAAAGCGAAATAAGTCACTCTGTAACAAATCACAATCATATGAGCTAGAAACAGTATCACCTAATTTTACAACCTGCTACCGATCAGCAAGGTATGAACTAATCCATAAAAGCAAACACGAGTGAACACCGATCAAACGCAACTTAGATAAAAGAATTTGGTGAGCAATTCTAACAAACGCTTTCTTGAGATCAGTGAACACAACGTCAACCTGTGAACCATCTTCAAATGAACGACCAGGGAAAAAGCCATGTTGTTCAGGAATAATATGTTTCTTTAACACGTTAAACATGGTGTCACGAACCATACATTCAAAAACCTTCGAGACCGCTGGTAAAAATCAGAGATAGAGGAACAGCAAGTGATACAGCACACTCACGTAAAAGAAAAGCTGGAACCCCATCAGGGCCAGGTGAACAATTGAGCTTTAGTACAAAGGATAAACAGGTGGGATAACAAGAGTTGAAGGTAAACAGTTGAATTAAAAAAAAAAGATGCAAACATACTAGCGCAGTCACCCACGGAACAAGACACTGAATCACCAAAAACCATAGTGCGCGGATAGCCAGATTCGCCACGTTTATAACTAATAAATTTCCAAAAGTTTCTTGGATTATTCTTAATACCTAATTCAATTTTATCTGTATACATACGGAATTTAGATCTCCTGAGACTGTTAAGGTTACGACGAGCAATATTATACCAAAGAGAACAAAGCGGACATCTACGTTTATATAGAAAGATTCTGTTCATTTTATTCTTTGCATTCCTTAACTCTTGGTCAAACCAAAATACTTTATGCTGAAAACGAGTCGTACGAACCGGAATGAACATATTTAAACCAAAAAAAAAAAAAACAGAATGTTATATAACCTATCAACGGCACAATCCAAATCACAAAAATCAAAAAAAGATACCACATCTATACCACCTAAAAATGAGTTTAAACCGACGTAATCACCGACTTTATAATTAAAAATGACTGACCTATGAGGTTTAAAAAATTCTTTACGTTCTGTATTGAAATTTTGGAGATTGGTTTTATCATTGAATAACTATATATAGAAATGACACCAAACGATTCCGCCGCTACGTAGTTGTTATAGCGCTGTATGCATTTGTATCTTAGATACATTTAAATTAAGGGTTTAAGTGTCAACTATATATAAAAAAAAAAACATTTTTAGGTTTTTTTTTTTACATTGTTTATTCAGTGCGAAAATAAACACATACAGACAAAGCCAATGAAAAACAAAAACAGTAGGAATTCAACAGGAAAAACTAAATAAAAAACGAAACAAAATGTTTAACTACACCCAAGGTCACTTAATTCATATTTTTACAAATGATTAAGTATTTCAAGTTTTCTTAATTTTTTTGGTATTTTTTGCTTCAGAATTAATTCTTTAGATTTTTGCACGTAAAAGTACTCTTAATGTATGCATAATTAATTTTTTTTATGTTCTTTAAAGCGACAACAAGTTTTATATTAATTTTCGCACAAATTATATACATATTTTGTCAACTACTTAGTGTTTGAAACAGATTCCCAAGTAGCACTACATAACTTTATAGTTTGATCACTAATGACTGAATCGGTTCAAACCACAGTTGGGCGTGTAAATTACACAATGTAATTTACTGGGTTTTTTACATGTAAAATGTATGTAAAATGTAAACGATTATTTTATACATACTGTAAAATATAAATCAACTTTTTTATTACAATTATCGCCATCTGTTACCAAATCTCTTAATTAAAGAAAAATTGACTATATACTACAGTGTTGCGTATTTGTGTTTATTTATTGTGATATTTGTACATATGTATAAATGTAAAATAAAGTGCAACTTTCCTATGATAAGAAATATTTTGACAATGAAATCTTAACACCTGCTATCAATAAATGTAATTTGATGAACGCTTCGTTTTTCGTGAGAGGAGTTAGCATATGGAATTCCTTGAATGGTAACTGCTGGGTTTCAAAAAGAATATTTTTCCCAAATTTAATTATTAATGTATTAATCAATTTATCTAGTATTAATTCTATGGTAAGGTTAGTATAATGGTATTGCTGCAAACTTAGGTTATGAAAAATTATTAATTGTAATTAGAGTAAGAAAAATTAAATTGAATTAATAAAATTCACTACAGTTCCACGCTTAAATTCGATAATCATATTCGCTACCTCTTTACTACACTGGACATCAAAGGCATAATGCATAGGCATTTTATCGAACGGATAGAATAGGGCTAGTAATTTCAGGCATACATTTATTTGATGAGGATGAGACGGGTAGTGATAATTTGGTTGATTTTGTCCTGTTTGAAATTTATAAAGATTTAAATTTAAAAGCCAGTCAAACGAGTATAGATTCACTTCATTCATTTCACTGCAGAGAATTATTTTATTTATGATTAAACGTCAAATTGCAATTAGTTTTCCGCTACATATCGAAAGAAATATGCACTCTTAAAAATATTTTATTTTAGTTTATTCAAATGTAGCTAGATGGCACTCTGTCACTAGTTGTTTATTTTGTCAAATATAAGAACTAGTTTAAGACGTAAACAGATGGCATTGTAGAAGGATAGGTGATTTTTATAGTCTCAATGTAGATAACTAAAAGTGGAAAATAATTATGATTAACCATTTAAATAAAATGTTTAATTGGATTTTCTAATGCAAGTTATTCTTATAAACAAATGTTTGTATCATTTATTCAATATTTTAAATTATTTACGACGGATTTACGGACGGATTCTCGTTTTTTAAAATATAATTTACATATTTTTGTAAAATACACATTTTTTTTGTAATTTACGTTATTTACATGTAAAATGGAGAAAACGTTTTTTACATGTAAAACGCCCAACCCTGCTCCCAAGTGCCACATCCACCCCCAAATTTGAAAGTGCCCGAGTGCCGATTTGACATTATTAAAGGCATCCTCTATATCACAAAAGATCACCAAAAAGAATTTCTTATATTCGAGAGACTTCTCGATAGGACATAAGAGGGAATAAAGAGCAGTTTCCGCCGTTGTCCTCTTACGATATGCATGCTGAGACGCTGACAGCTTTACAGGCTCGATTGAAATTTTGAGGTAAGCCTCTATTTGTCTTTCTAAAATTTTCAAGAAATAAATAGATAAGGTAATAGGCCTAAGGTCTTTAGGATTGTAATGGGAGCGTTTTCTTGCCTTAAGTATAAAAATTACTTTTACTTCAGTCCATTTTTTTGGAATATGACATAGTTTAAAGCTACTTTTGAAAATCACCTCAAAAAACAGTTAAGTCAGTGGTTTTTTGAATATCGGCAGGAATAACGCCATCCGGACCTGCAGACTTGAAAGGCTTGAAACTGTTTACTGAAAACAAGAAACTTTTCCTGTTGACCTATCTGGTAAAATAGAAGGAGAAACGGAACAACCTAGAACATGAGTTTTAGAAGAAGCTTCAAGGATTCTTTACCCGTTGTAGTCCATAGGCCATCCGTTCGTTGGAGATTACTTCGAATGGCCGGACAAGTGGATAGTTTCTTACCCTAGCTGCTTCAGAGAACTTTTGTATTTTATCGTAAACGAGTATCCAGGATTTAATTTTGGCACTTCTCAAATTTATACATTTTGAGGACTTCCTTACAGGAGTCCCAGTTCATAGCAGTTTTTGTACTCTTCGCGATTTTGAAGGGTCACTTACATTTTAAACGCATTACTTGTAGTTCCTTCGAACACCATGGTATACCATTTGGTCTACTAAGGGGACATGAGCTTGAAATATAAACTTCAAACACCCGGTCTACCATGGCATCCAACTCATGTGTTGATTCAGGAGATTTTAAGGACCAATGCTAGTCTCTACTAGCAAAATCATTACTTAAAATCATTCTGAAAGTAGCCCAATTGGTCTTCCTTCTATTAAAACACTTGCTTGGATAGCTTCTATGATAACCTTGGCTTGGGTCAGAGCAAAGTCAAATATAACGTTTGTCGCTAACGCTAACAGGATAGTCGAAATTCAATCTGTATTAGCTCCACTACAGTGGAATTAATCCAGTAGTTTACGCATCAAGAGGTCTTAATGCGTCAAATTACTAAATCACCAACGATGGTGGGATGGTTCAACCTGGCTTAAACATCTGCAAGATGCCTCTATACAACCATAGATTGAAGAAGCTACAGAAGAAAGTATCGAAATAAGTATGCTAATTGAAACGATTAATGACGAAAACGGTTTATTAGGGGTCTTAGAGCGCTCTTTAACATTGAATTAAGAGTAAAAATAATCATCGCTTATGTCCTTAGATTTGCAAGAAGAACCACCAAATATTTCCTGACATACCTATAACAACTGAGGAACTCCATGAGAGCCAAATGTTAGAATTGGAACTCAGTTAGTATTTAAAATAGTAAACAATCAACTAGGACCCCAAAATGAATGTCACTTAGGTTTGTTTAATGCAAAAATAAATGAGAATGGGTTACTTCTCGAAGGCGGAAGGCTAACGCCTACATTGCTTTCAATTCTCAACATCCAATAATACTGCCTTATAAGAGTTACTTAACATGGCTCTTAATGGACTACCCACATAAGATGACCTTACTCGGAAGAAAGACTCTTACATTAGCTTTTATTCAGCAAAAGTACTGGATAATTAAACAACTGCCACAGACAGCGCGTGCAAACGTTAAATAAAATTTTAAGAGATCTTTCAATGACTAGAGTAACTCCGACACTACCGTTTACGCATACTGGTGTAGATTATACTGGACCCTTTCAACTTCGGTATTCATCAGGGCGAAGTCACAAAAGCTAGAAGGGTTACATATAAGTATTCATATGCTTTGCGATAAAAGCCATTCGGTTTGAAGTAAGCGATTTGTCATCAGCAGGTTTCGTAGCAGCATTTAAAATTTTCACAGCTCGGCGAGGATTTTGCACAAGCACTTATAGTGATTATGTGATTCTAATTTTATAGGAGCTTTAAAAATCATGCGCAATGAGCTGCCCGTAATACAACGGTCGTGAAAATGACCAGAAGAGCTTGCAAAGGATGGTACCCAATGGCATATTATACCACCAAGAGGTCAATATATGAATGCATTTTGGGAATCTATCCAATCTATCAAACACCAATTGCATAGGATAATTGGGTAACAGCATTCAACGTTGGAAGAAATAGGTCTGCCAAAAGCTAATAACAATAACACGAATGTTAGGCAAGCATCACCTTCTGCAGATACTTTGAAACCAAAACAAGCACAACACGAACGAACGAAGAGATCAAATAGCAAATTAAGCCTGTTACTTTGCTCGCTTGCAATGGTCTGCATGATGGGATACCACATCACTAACAAGAGCAAAAATCAATATAACATGGGTCACTTCCTATCCTGGTATTTATATTGATAAAATTGGTCAATGGGATGAAGGATTATATCCTACTATAATCATACATCATATTGGGGTTAGAGCTAGACTACCTCGGAGGTGTTTCTCGCAAGCTAGACTAACTATATACGATACATTTGGACACACTGAAGAATTGCAGGAGTTGTTTGGTAATAATGACATTATACACTGAGTTGAAAGGTAAAAATGAAATATTAAACGCCCTAGATGGAAATAAGGTCAACCGAAAAAGATGACCACCATTTGACTTTGGTGGTTAATTGCCAATGAGTTATTTCGTGTGCTCGACCAACGTGCTGGCAATGCTTACAAGGGTAGCATAGACAAATTAAATGAGGGATTCGCCGAACTGGCCCTTTATGCTATGATGGAAATGATTAGACTGAAACATGTAGCGAAGAATACTTTTGTGATGTTCATCAGCATACACAACAAGTTATGAAGTAGAAGTACTCAAACAAACCCGTAACATTCCAAATACCTGTCAGATTCGCAAGATTGATGTTACAATGCTGTGGATTCCTTTACGTAGATACAATGCATGGATATTTGTGATAAAATCAAAAACCACCACAAATTTAATATGCGAAGATAAAAGCAATGGAGCTATCGAGACCACCATTGATCGAAGAAGAAGGCATTTTAGAACTATATACAAGATGTGTTCACTCCTAGGCCATAATATAAAATTTAGAATCATCAACAATCAATTTAAACTTGCATGATTAAACTACTATCTGGCAATTTATTTACTCATGTTGCATCTTTAAACTGCGTAACCTAAAGTGGTTTAATTTTAATGTGTGATACGTTAATTGAAAACTGTTGACCCCAGAATAATAAAGCACTGTCGACAGTTGCGTAAATAGGTTCAAAGGCGATAGAGGTATAAAATACGATAAAATTTACTTCGATGATGAATTGGTCGCAAGTAAACATGATTCGTATATGCTGAAGTAATTGAAAAGATACTTCAGAAACATTTTATGATAGAAAACCTTAGTGTAGTCAGATCAATGAATATATGTATATTTAAAAGGTCGTTACAAAATTTTATTTAACAAATGCAAAAAATTCTGATATCCTAATAAGTCTAATTTATCATAAAGATTCTTGTGATTGGATACGCCGAAGCGGATTGAACTGATTACAAAATTTTACATAAGTCAAATTCAGATTACATATCAATACTTTGTGGTGATATTAGTTAATCTTGACGAATTGGAAATTGTTTTTCTTTATACTCACCGGAAGCCAAATTCGTTTCGTTAAGTGAAGCGTTTTGTAAGGAAGCAACCGAGCAAATGGTGTAGTGATAAGAGCTGCGGTTCTTGGAGCGGTAGGTACTGGGTTCCACTTCCGGTAGTGCCAAGATGCAACAAGGAAATTGTTTACACGATTACGATCGGCGATAATAATGAACACAACTTTGACCCCTATTGGTGTGCAGAATTCATGGACCGACCCATTTTTCATGTCATTGTACAAGATGACATGGAGTTATGCAATGCGCAGGTGACATACTGTACTTATGTGCTTGGATTGATTGAATTAGTATGTAAATGTAAAAATATTGATTAAAATTAGCCTTCAAAGGACATTAAATCCTTTGGCTGATCTTGTTCAAAATTTATTTTAAAAACAAATATAAAAAAGCAATGATTTTAAGTAGGGACCACATATTTGAAGAAGTGGCGAGTTTCCAATACCGATAATTGTGAGGGAGTGGTAATAAAAGTGGGTCTAATGGATAAGCATTAGAGATGGATAATGACATTCAAAAGAAGAGCCATGCGCATGATATATTGATAATATATGTTTAGTGTTCCCTGAGAGGATAACCACCATTTGGCAAGCACATAGGTCACTATCGTCGACGATAGCTCCTCGGAGTAGAGAACGACTTGTCTTCTTCGACATGTCTAAAACATTATAAAAAGCCAGCTTAGAACCAAAACCGTTAGATCAGAGATGCTGATTCGGTATGAGCCAGCAATGGCCAGTAAAAACGATTACTATTATTAATTATGATCAGAAATGGAGTAGTTTCATTTACAAAGTTTCTTAACTACCTATATAAACTCGCTAAATCAATCAGTATATTTTCCAAATTCGATTTCAGTAGAATTGTTAAATAGTTGAAGTCTGTTTATATCATTTCACAATGTCGTCAAACTTTATATTAAAATTTTAAAATATTGAACGCCATTACAGTCAGTTGTTTATCGTCGATTTGAAGCATCGTTGGTAATTGATGTCACCATATCGTCCACTGGGACAATTAATTCCTTTATCTGGCTATTCCTTACTTGGTACTTGATACTTAGCCTAAATTAAAGGTTTGATGCTCGGTTTGTAACCTCCTGCAAATCTGTACCTGCTGATATGCTGTTCAACTACTGACAATTTTATTTTTTACTTTTTTTATTTTTTTCATATTACTTTAATAAACTTAAAATTATTATAAAAAAATTCGCTTTTCCCGCCGTCTCCACTATAAAATTTTAATGAAATTTGCTTTCATGAAATCAATTTTATCAATGTAAGTGTGTGAATATTATACAAAAATGCAAGCTTTCGGAAACCTTTCAGGTTAAAATATCTCAAAACAAATTGTATTTTTGTTTTTTATTTTTTGTTTTTATATTTAGTTTATATTATAGTTTTCATGAAATTTTTCATGAAAGCAAAATGCCCAGTGATAAATTTCCCCGATACAAATTTACTAATCCATTGAAAGAAACAAATACAATCATAATAACCATAAAATTAAATTTCAGTAAAATTTCCTAGGAGAGACGGCGGGTTAACTCCAAAACTTATCCGCCAGCTCCCAGCCAACTATTAGCAAAAAAACGCAAATAAAATCAAATTTAAAGTAGTCATTATGTATTAAGTACTTTATTCAGAAATAAAAATACTTGTTAGTAATATAGTGGCCGGTTTCCAATTATAATATCACGGACGGCGTTGCAATTCCAAAGGCAAACAAAAATTTTTAACAAACGAAAATCGATTTTTTAATTTATAGTTTATTTCGAGCTTTCGGAGCAGCATGTATTTCGTAAGTATTAGCACTATTGTGATAAAGTAATCATTACAACAATATTAACCTTAAATTTACTGCAACAGTTTCGACCACCCCAATTTAAAGTATCTAGCCTATTTATAGCCTTTGCGATATCCGTACATAATATCAGTTTCCAAACATTTCGAGGTAAATTAATGCAATCATATTTTGTATATTGTAACATGAAATCTTATATCCAACTTTTTATTGTAATTTTGCAGCGTACCTACTAATTTATTTGAGTTCAACACTGCATCTGGGTGATGTTGAATTGAGTGATGTGGTTTATATATTCGACATCATACATTTTATATTTCATGGATTTGGCGTAATACTGATACAAAACATCACAGATAAGTTTGGACTCATTGCAATGGTAATATTTCTATCATTTTTAGCACAATTGTTTTTTTACGTATCGGCTGTCGTATTTGTTGCCAAGTTGGCTTACGTATCAGTTGCTGCACTATCTGGTATACTTAAAGTGGGCCTGTTTACATATGGTAGTCTGGAATATACTGTCAATAATAGTGCAACTGTTAGTCAATATTTTTCGATTACATATATTTTCGAAATATTCGGCCATTTTGTAGCACTCAGTATTGTGCCAATGGATATCATTCTACAAAATAAGTGCGGTCGAATAAATTGTTTGTCATATGTTATGACTATATCAATGGTGCTTGAATGGATTGCATTAATTGCAGTTCTTAATTGTGATTCAAACAGTAAGATCGAATTAAAAAATCAAACTCAAATACAACACGAAGATTTATCGAAAATAGGTCGAATCCTGCGACTTTTTATGCCTATTTTATTCGTATTTATTATTTATGGAGATGGTGTATGGAGATGGATGACCGTATTAGAGCTTATGAATGGAAAAATATTATGGTATAATGTACGACCACATGATATGCTGATGTTCGATTTGATGGCTGTTGTTATTTGTGGGATTATATACCTAATTGTTTCAAAGTACCTCGTAATGAAACCAGTATTAACCATTGGATTTGGAGGAGTTCTAGTATCGATTGGAATAATTTTATTATCATTTGTGCATACTAAGTGTAAGGGATATGACCTACGCAAACCGGTACCAAATGTGTCGAATTTGTATATTGGCTCCAACTGTCATATTGCAAATAAGCTTGTAGAACAATGGATAACAATTAATTCGACCACCGTTTATGATGACACTTTTAAAGGCTTTCGGCCTCTTGATTGGTCTTTGCATGGAAACAATACTTGCGTTACTGTAGCGATTAGTGTACATTTTGGCAAGAGCTATGCTAATGATGTAGGGCATTCTGAAATTAAACTCTGTATGCGGGAAAAGTTATTTTACTTTATTTATGGTAAATGTAATGAACTATATAGTACTGGCAAAATATATTATAATGTAAAATCCTATGAGTTGGACACAACACGAGATTTATATGGACGAATAAAAGTGTGTATGCTAAACCTGAATGCATTATCAGAACAGAACTTCCATATGAAACTTCAAAAAATTAATAATCCCGAAGAGCGATTCACAATAATGGCACATCAGGACTTAGTATGTCGAACGATGCCGGAAGGTCGGTACAATTTAATTAGCAAATATGCGATTGTAGCGAAAAATATAAATTTTGAATATGGAGGCATATACTTTGTGTGGCAAGTGAACAAAACATCGATTCAAGTCGTAGAAATACGAGAACCGCTTGTCATTACATTTTGGTATTTGTTGCCAATTATCATGATCGTAGCGTTTGGTCGAATTTGTATCATTTTAACTGGGATGTATGTGATTTATAGTCAATCATCGACTTGTACTAGGACAATGGCAATTGGATGCTGGTGGCTTTTTATTACATCAGGGAATTTGTTTGATACAGTTAGATGGCAAGCTCATACAATAAGTTTCATGATTACTGGCATCTTGGTTGGGCTATTGACCATATTATTTTTATGCTTTGCTATGTGTTATGAACATTGGGATTATGGAAGCATCAATATGCAAACAGTAGCAAATCTAAACGAAGAATCACAATATCTTAGTAATTTTTTACCAACAATTCCAAAACATATAAAGAGATCAGAACCGATAATACAACGTAAAAGAGCGTTAAGAGTCGAATACCGCTACAAATAAAATCAAATCAAATTAAATTTGAAATTTAAAAATTTTGTTTGTTTTATTGATGTAATTTCCAAATAGTATGCCAGAATGTCTAATAACCACCATTATTGTGATTGTCGATTCCCATGACAATCGACACGACTCTGTAATCTTCTTTTTTAGTTTTTATTTTACATAACAAAAACCGAGAATGCCACACCGAGCCGTGTGGATTGTCTAGCGAATCGAAAATCACAATAGGGGTGAATTGCTTTCGATCGTTAATTTTCGTACATCGTAAATTATGTGTCTATTATGGTAGTTTGTGTGCGGCTAGACTGTTGGATGCGAGTTCGGGTGCAGCGGAGTTGTTGGTGGATGTCAACCGTACCGGTTCGTTCGCACCGCTTTGGTTTTGACGATGTTTGGGTTGTGAGGGTTAGCTTGGGTTTCCAGCGGTGTTGGCAATGGTTTTTGGAGACCTGCTGTAAATGGACTTCGTCTTTGGTGGTTGCAGCTGTGTCTTTCACGAGGCGACCAGGCTGAAGCTTTTGTTTGTTTTTGGAATTTAAATTTTTAAATTTTTTTGAGAATGAACAATTGATTTGTGGTAGTGTTTTTGCATGTTTTGAAGGAATTTAATGGATATATCGGTCATCCCGGTCGGATAATTTTGAAGGTTTTCAGTTTTAAGTCACCATTTTTTTTTTCGATTCGAGGCGGAAATTGGCATAGGCGGTACCCTTTTTTGGTGCATTTTTGGATTTTACATTTTTTGAGGATGAACTAATGATTTACGGTGGTGTTATTACATGTATTGAAGGCTTTTGATGAGTGTATCGGTTGTCTCGATCGGATGCCTTTTGGACTTTTTCGATTTTGAGTAATCATTTTTTGCGATTTGAGGCAGGGTTGGCGAGGGCTATAAATTTTGTATATTTTTGAATTTAGAATTTTATATTTTTTATGGAAATGACCCAATGGTTTGTGGTGTTGTGCATCTTTTGGGGGCTTTTGATAGGTTATATTATTAAATTATCGTAAAGTTATATTTTTATTAGTATTTATATTTAGATAATTTCGTATTTTTGTGTGCTTTCATTTTTATATTTTATGTTTTTGTATTCTTGTGTTTTTATATTCTTGTTTTTATATTTTAGATGTTCATGTACTTATATTATTATATTATTATTTTATTATACTACTTTATTATTATATTCTAATTAACACTTTAAATTTTAGCAATAATATGCCGAATTAATAAATTTGTAGATTTAAGGTAAAACTAATGCAATTTATCACAGCCTATGGCTTGCAGAAATTATGTTATTATATTATAATGTTAATATATTGTACCAAATTATATATATGTATTATAGTATTAATTACATTATCATATTATTATATTATTATTGTATATTATTATGTTATTATATTATTAAAATGTATAATTATTTTTATAATATTTGTATTTTTATATTTTTTGTATTTTTTATATGTTTTATATATTTTATATTTTTTATAATTTTGTATTTTTTATATTTTTAAATTTATTATATTAAATATATTGTTATATTTTTATTTTAATATTTGTATTTGTAATCTTTGTTATATTTTTTATATTTTAATATTTAATTGTAAATTTCGATCAAAAACTAATTTAATTTATTACAGCCTACGGCTTGCAGAAATCAGGCCATTAATAGATATTTTTTTAGAGAAACACTGCAAGATTACAGAAAAATGATTGCAGATTGGAGTTCCTGATAATATATGACAAAATGCAGAGCAGCTCATTGTGATTGTCTTGTGCTAACTAACAGTATTTTGAATATTGGCTACCGGGAAACCGAACCAATTCTGTCATTACTGACTTACCCTTCCTTTCCCTTCGCCACAAAAAAAAATACACTAACTATCGATCGCTTAGGTGTCTGCAACCGGGTCGAGTCTATTATAACTAACATTCCATCCACTCCTTCGGTTTTGTTATATGTAACACGGGTGTACGGTGGTGCCCGGCATTCCAGGAGTTCCTGGTTCGTCCTTGGCCGTACATTCTAATCAATCAATCAATCAATCAATCGTAAATTATGTGTCTATTATGGGAGTCTATTATGAAACTTATCCAACTTTTCCGTTAACGGAAAAGTTCAATTTGACACGGATATATCCTTTTACGAAGCTTGATTATCGAATTATCGAATTTGTAATAATTTGACAGCAATTTTTTTTTTTTTTTAGTTTAGAAAAATATATATTTTCTGAAAATGATATTGATTTTATAATTATTACAATACCAAAAATCACATAAATTTTTTCATCTAAAAAGCAGTCATCTAAAGAGCAGTCCAAAAAGCTTGTTGTTATTTTTATAACGCGCCTCGCACGGATACTGTACATAAATTATTATGAAAATGTACATATATTTTATAGCAGTATTTTTGCTGACGGTGGTTGTGAGACGATCCAATGTTTCGTAAAAGACTTCTAAACGAGCATGATATCCTTAGAATTCCACCACAGCATCCTTCGTTTGTCGTAGAAGGCGCCTAAACAAAGGTTGGATCGCTGAGCTAACTACTCGCATCCGTAAAAAACCTCAATGTTAAAAATATCAACAAAAAAAAAAACTGGATACCGCCAAAATTTTAACCGACCCTTGCTTATGTTAACAAACACTCAGTTTAAGATTGGTACGTGGATCGTGCAGTGGCTAAGAAAACAAGGTGCGTTTATTGGTTCTGTATCAGTCATGAAAGAGTATCGCTTGGAACTCGTTGCTCTCCAATAAACTCGATGGCCAAAAAGTGGAGATCATGTGTCCCAAGGCTATACATTGCTTTACAGTGGAGATGACGTCTGTAATGTTGGTGTTGGTTTTATTCTTGGATCCAAGGTGAAAAAGGCTGTTTTGGATTTCAAATCAGTTGATAATCGTAATGTGTAAGCTACGTTTTCGCATGAGGCTAGCCAACCTGACCATCATTTGTGTTGATGCGCCGACTGATGTAAGCCAACTCAAAGATAAAGACTCATTTTACAACTGTTATGTACAGTTTGGGTGGTTTAAAAATGAAATTAATCTATTTAAGTTTATATTTCGTAATACTAAGTACAGTTGTAGCTCAACCTCCAGCCCCGCCACATATGGCATAAGCGCTGTCCTCATAATTCACAAGTGAGTCCGGGAATATGTTAACAGTTCATCAGTGGTAATCTTTTTACTATATATAACAATTTTGTATAAATATTTAGCTAGTCTCTATCAAAAGCAAAAGGTCACATTATTCATAAAAAAAAAAAAAAAAAAAAATAAGGTGTGGCACCATTGTGTTCTGTTTTCGCTTCTCCATAGATTAGTAGTCAAAATATCTCACAAAAATAACTTTTTTCTTTATTTAAGCCTTACACTATTTGTAAAATGTCTGTTTTCCGTTAGAGTTGAATCAAAAGGTCTTTGTTTCCTAAAACGTAGCAAAAAGTGATTTTTCCACTTTATGCTGGTGCAGATTGGAAACTTTCCATTAATTTGTAGAATAAATAGCGATTAAAATAGTGCTGATATATTTCGGGTATTCCCCATCTGTAGTATAAAAAACACATTTTCATATAATTTTTTTTTTAAATTATTTTTCGTTTTGTTTCTAAGGTAAAAGCTAGACACCAGGAGATGCTAGAAAAACTAGGAATCGGTTACCTAATTAAAAAAATTGGAAAAGAGAGAAATCAAAACAAGGTAAACAGACTAAAGACTAAAGGTCTCTTGAAGCATAACAATTGTCGACAGAAAGGCACTATATTTAAACGCAAAGAACGTTTGTACAAATGTTGGGAAGATTATATGACTTGAACAGTAAAACTGAACTGAACTGGAAAAACGTTCTGAACAGAACATTATTTACGAATAATTTTCGGTATACCCAGAGAAAAATTTGATTGAAATTCAATTATTGTTTTAATTGTTTCAACAAAAGCTGATAATAATCAAGCTTTAATCTATTCATTTCTATGTTTGATTGATTGTACAAATGTTTTGTCAAAAAACTCAAACAATTGTTGTAACATTTATTTTATCTATGTTTAATTGATTTAAATAAAAAATTTGTAATTTCAACAAAATCTACAAATGATTTGGTAAAGATTTGTTATCTTAAATGTTCTTTTTGAAAATATGTATAGCTATGATTATTCATTAAGTTAAATTTTATGTATAGCTACAAATTAAATAACTGAATGATTTAACATATTTCGTTAATTTTGTTATTCCCTTGTACAGTTTTAATGTAACATAATAATACAATTTGTATTTTTTAGGGTAATAAAATATACAACAAACATGTTTTTGATCTTACATAACAATATACCACTTTTATTAAGTAATTTTCGCAGTGGTTAAGGCTGTAGTGTTTGAGTCGCGAGTTACCCGGACGAACGTAAAGAGATTTTCATCACTTGTTTGCAATCGGTAATGACAATAAACCCTACTGTGACCAGTAAAGACTGGCTGGACAAATTCAACGTGCAGATGGATATTACTGGCCACGGCCTAAAGTAAAACAATAAATTAACCGCAGAAGGGTTAGGAGAGCTTCGGCTATGGCTCAGATAGCATGGATTAATATAAAAAAAAACTTTTTGTGCGAAATCAAATATACAATTTTTATTTTTAATTTGTTTGGGACGTAAGATTAATAATTCATGGACCAAATTTAATTAATTTGTTTGTTGTCGAAACTAAATCAAATTAAAATAAAAACATATTAGAACATCTTCAATTTTTGTATAACAATCACATTTATTTTCAGCCCAGCGAGGCCATAACTTGCGTTAAGCTATTTTAAGCTATATTTTTATATCATATTTAAATTGCGTCGCTGATTCAAATTACTAGTTTGATAACATGACTTTTATAAATACCGTAGAAGATAACAAACATTAAGATATGATAAAGATAATATTCACCCCTATGGAGATTATCAATTTTCACGGCAATCGACACGATTTGGTGTAACCTTGTTTTCGTTATGTGAAAACAAATTAAAACAGAAAAGGCTTCACCAATTCATGTTGATTGTAATGCCAATCCATAATCACAGAAAAGGATGATGGTCATTGATATGGTAAATTAATTACATATAATGTTTTCAAGGTTTAATAAGTTGTTTTCCAAATAATGTGATGTGTTAATCACAATAAAAACACAATAAGATAACAATAATTAAAATAACACAAAACCCTCATTTCATAATAAAAATAATATTATACTAGAATTTCTTTGGCGATTGTGGCCGTTTCAGTGCGATAGCTGATTTATAGCAGTTTTATAATTTTTTATTTAATTAGCACCATAGTATCCATAGCATAGTAAACCAAAAAACTAAATTTTAAATTGGTGTTGTGTGAGTGTGATTTTTATCTCACCTGTTTTACAAATGGCCTAAATCTATGAAAGTAACTATTTGAATGGCCTTTGGTTGTTAAAACACAGTCTGCGTTCCGTATTTTTTAATTAATTTTTTCGATAATAAAATTACCAGTGTAATTTTTTTAAGCTAAAAACTATTGCTAATCTTTGCATAGATAATGTTTTTGATAATAAGATGTAAATTAAAACCAACAATCCTACAATTTTGAGAAGATTGAGAACAATTCATTAATTATTTTTACAAAACATTGATCAACCACAAATACTGTTTTGTATGAACAATCAATGTTTTGTAAAAACAATTAAAGTTTGTTTGTTTTAATATTTTTATTGTTTGAAATTAACAAAAGTTTTGTTGATTATTTAGCCGATTTCAGTCGATTATGATCGTGAAATTACTGTAAATAAATCTTTACATATTAATTGATTTGTTTGATATTTATTTCTCACTTGTTGTTCATGCAAATCAGTCGTGAAACCTCGTGGTGTTTGGGTACTTTTTTTGTGAAATTAAATAGTGTTAATAAATTTTAAATTAATTGTGTTATAATAAAGTGAGTACAGCTCATTTTTCTTTAAAAAAAAAATTAAGATACAAATTCTGAGCGTAATTGGTATTAATTATGGGTTCATCCGCCGATATACCATATGAATACCTAAACGAAACAGATAATCTTCTAGAAACCGATGCATTATACATGTGGTGCGTCGAAAAAAAAATCCACGAGCGTATGAATATTGTAAAGGTAAAGTGGTGTGTATTATAGTGGGGTTATATATATATATATATATATATATATATATATATATATATATATATATATATATATATATATGTAGTTCTGTGATTTAAACAAAAATAGTTTACAAGTGCTTGAATAAATCATGCGATTATCGAAATGTGTTTTACGAGTATGTACCTGTGCTGTTCATTTGTTAATAAATACTTGCGGCCCTTAATATTTTAGTATGTAATGTACCAACCAAGCAAAACCAAAATATATACGTTTTGTTTTAATGGTACTTTTTAAAATGTGGCTTGGTAAGAAACTGCATGTAAAATGCACTTACCCTCAGATACCACAAACAAATATTGATAAATTAATACACCTATAAGATAGTGTTCTTTTTTGTTTCCTTTGCGTTCGTATCGAACGGCTTGCATAAAGTCTGTTGTTGTTTTTGTACTGTATATGTACGTTTTGTGATGTTTGATTGTGAGTGCATTTTATCTCCATTTATTTGCACTGATACACATGGTTAAATATGCACCTTGATACACATTTTTAAATAGGCACAAACTTTGGTTTGTAGTTAAGGAGGTTTAGATAAATATTGTTGTTGGTTTTTTATCGATTTATAATAATAATATATTTACAATGCAATAAGATAATCGATTTTTTTTTTCGAAATAGTAAAAAAAGTTGAGTTCGACCACTTACAATATTTGTTGGAGCGTGATGTTGACTCCATAATTCCCGATGACGAAATTGGATTAAGAGCGGCATTTCGACACCACATTTCTGGTTTGGCAAACTGTTCTGTAATTTTATATTATTTTAAACATCTGTTTTATGGTGACATCTGTTTTATCCGAAGGTATTATTTGGTTATACAAACTAATTTTTTTATTTATTTTTTTAATTATACTTTATTTTAATTTAGATAATCGGTATTTCATATCATTTATGTTGCTGCATGCAGTGCTTCCACCAACAGCCCGCATTAAAATAAAAACTAACAAAAATCTATGGAAACCATCCATTAAAGATTCGCAGGACTTAATTTTATTAATTGTAGCTACGGAAAATGATGTGCGTCCTGCTTTGGAGAATTTGAATTCAAAGTATTTGTTAATGGGCCTAAAGCGCCAACCAACTATTGTGTGCATCGGTAATTGCAAAAAACTAGATCACTTTTTTGTTTCAATCGACGAAATTTTATATAAATGTAACACTTTCCTTACGGCGTTAGATGCATTATTTAAAACATTTTCTTCCGAATTTTTTTTTATTTTACAGATCATACCAAGCTATTTTTATAATATTAAATTAGAAAGAAGTATCGGTTCAATCATGTGCCTTATAAATAATCTAAAACTGAATAGTTCAGAAACAAATAATTAATCCAAATCAAGCCAATTTTTAATTTTATATTATCATTTAACTTCTTTTTTAACTATTTTTTTTTGTTAACTAAAATGAGTCTTATATGCTTTAAATATTCTAATAGTTTTTTTATTATCCAAGCTTTAATTTGTCACCTTCGAAATGTTGAAATGCTAGCTACACATGACACATATTATTGTAAGCAAAATAATTGTCCGCAAGGATTTTCAAATTTGTAATGCCAGATGAAATTTACGATGCAAATATATAATGATAATTGTATAACACCAAACATTACAGAAACCAAGGGTTCCTTAATCGATTTAAGGTTAAAACATTATTTCACTTCGCTTGAAAATATGCAATCTCCTTCTATAGACTTTAAGGAAATTATGAATGTCAGTAGAGTAAATTATAAAGAGTTTTTTAATTTTCCACCTATCAATATTCAAAAAGTACAAACGGTAATTTATATTTCCGCAAAACTAATTTTTAGACAACATAAAAGTGATACATGTAAATAATTAGTATTAAACTAGTAATTAGATTATTTTAAAATAAATAATGTAAATGTGATTGAATTTTGAATTAAAAATTATTTAAATATAACAGCTGTTTTTAATTGGATGAAACTTTTGTGGTAATCAATTTATGTATAATCGATTTCAATGAAACATAATATGTAAATAACAATTAAATACAATGATTAAAATTAACTAATTATGTGTCGTTTTAATTAAAGATTTATCAATATTCTTACCAAAAATCTAATTAAAATCAATAAAAGTATTGTTGAAACTAATAATTCTTTTTGTAGTAACTTTTGTAAAATCAACCAAAGTTTACACAATATTTAATTAATCATTTGTCGTTTAAATTAAAAATTTATTGATATTCTTACTAAAAATTTAATCAAAATCAATAAAAGTATTGTTGGAATTAATAATTCCTTTTGTAGTAACTTTTGTGAAATCAACAAAAGTTTACAAAATATTTAATTGATTTGACAAATGTTTTATTGGCTGAAAATCAATGCCATGTTTTATTGATTTCATTATGGTCTTTTGTTAATTCAATTAAAAATTTCTCTGGGTGAAGCTCATAAGAATCTATACAGTAACATTTACAAAAGATTTTTCCATTTCGGAAGCCTACCGAAAAGAATTTAGACGGTGATAAAGTTCGCAAGCTTTAGCATAGATGCCATTAAAGGAGGATGCCGTTATTAACTGTTTATCAAGTTATCTACCACTTAAATCTACAGTAACTTCGTAAAGTCGTCATTTATGGAACTGCATGTCAGTGTTTTAGAAATATCTTCAATAACAGTTTTACTCCTGGGTTTGAAATGCCGTCAAGCGAACTGTGCTGTCGGTTTTATCTGTGACTAGATAAAAGTAGAGTGACTAGATAAAACTAGATACAAGTTGCTACTCAAGGTTCCGGGCCAAACCGCTTATTATAGTCGACAGTTGCATCTGTTTAACTTTATTAATGAAGCTCTTCAACAAATAACCTCAACCTCTGAGGTTGACATCAGCGACGTCTGTAAAATATGACCGCAAGATGTTGAAGTTGTCTGGTCAGCAACTTGAACATCTTTGGCTTTTCGACATTTGCAAAGTATTTAGACTTCATCAGTGGAGCATGACGGTCACTGATAAAACACACTTTTATATCCAGGGCCTAGCTGGACTGATGGTACAATATATTGTACTGAGGTGTTTTACGTTTACAAAAGATGAGTAACATAACATGAGATTAAAGAGTATCGGGGACAGAGTATTTCCTTGCCGTATCGCAGAGGAGCTAATTGCAAAGCTCCCTGATATGTTGTGCTCAACTTTGGCACAACCCTGTGACGTGATTCTTTTCAATAAAATATAATACAGTTATTAGTATTTTAGTATTTTTATCAAATTAATGTATTGCCGGGATAGTCATTGTTACATTCCTAATTTCACTAATATACCACTTCCTTGGTTAACCAACCACTATTACTGGTTCGACCGTACTCCATCAAATAAGTGATACTTCCGACAAAATTTTCAGAAGGATCGAGGCTTTAGTTAACGAAACCGAAAGTAGAAAACAATGGCTTATACGGTTATTATTAGCCAAAGTAGACAAAGAGACACGCTTAGCATGGGCAAACGAAACTTTAAATCTATAATTTCTATCAATTTATGAATTTTTCTAATTCTTAAATGATCGTTGCTATTTGCTAAAAAGCACGCACGATACGAAGAGAAGGGAAGGAAAGGTGGTTATAAAAAATGCAATAATAAAAGCTAAGTTGATCGAGAAGAGGCAAATTATGGTAAATAAATCGGGAGTGTGCTATAACTATTTAAGAGAAGAGCACGTTGTCAGTGATTGCCCAGTTAAGGAGTTATGCCGTACTTGTATCTCTCGATACAGTTCTTTACTGTGTTTAGAAAACGGTACCAATGCATAAAATAAGGTGTCAAAGTCTTAGTTGAACAGCTGCTTAACCATGCCCTAATGCTGAGTCAAATTTTTAAAAGTCAACCCTATAGTTGTAATGATTCCACACATTTCGCAAGTCGGGCTTTTACCAACAGCACTGGTATATGATCATGATTCTACAGGAAACAAGCATGTGACCTTCAAGTTCACCTTCAGAAACAAATGCTGGAATGACAAAGGGATTAATAAAGCTTACCTTACAGTCAAGATTCGATCAAACGGAACTCTTTAAACTCCTCAGCATTAGATGCAAGTTGTGTGGAAGAGCTGGATAATCGGAGTATCCAGTTAGCAGATCCTGCGTATAATACACCATGCCAAATTGTCTTGTTGCTTGCGGAGCTGACATATTTTTCCAAAAATTTCAATCAGAAATCAAAACATTGTTCAGCCAACCAAATTAGGATGGGTGATAAGATTCTCAGCTTTTATACAAACAAATAATATATCCAGATCTTTCGAGAATTTCTGGATGTTGGAACAGGTTTCAATAGCTTTAAATACAACTAAATCTGAGGCAATTTGTTAAAGCTATTCGAAACTTAGACGCAGATTTGCAAAACTACCATTCAATATGTATTCGTGGAAATAAATTTACTCAAAGTTAGCAGCAATCAGTCTATGGAGCGTACATTTAAGTAAAACCCTGACTTAATGAACAGTGAAGAAAACAGTGTTTTTATTTACAGCATCATGCTGTGGTAAAAAAAATTACAGTTCGATCACAAAACTTCAGGTAATATTTGATGGATCGTGCAAATCAGCAACTGGAACCCGTAAAAATGTTCAAATCGACAGTGGTCACCTATGGAATCAGATAGCATAAGATTATTTAGCAATTCCGTTAGGTTCTACAATCGCAAAACGTGACTTTTCCGTAGATGATTGTTTGTTAGGTGTCAACAGAAAAAGCAAACCTGGCTATGTGCAAGAAATTTTTTATATCTGAAGAAATGCTGTTTAAAGGTGGGTTTAAATTGGGCAAATGAAAGTTTAATTCAACTGAGCTGATGAGCAAGATTCCTACTGAAATTCAAGACCCACTAAAATTGCAATGGGATCCCAAGAGGGACATATTTTCAAACAATATCATTCAAACGGAAAATGTTGTCTCAAATATCACGAATATTTGATCCATTGGGCTAGAATTCATCTATGTTAATCGCTTTCAAATAAGTTTTCAAAAGTTATGGTTCAGAAAATTAAAATGGATAGCCGATCGATCATCGTTACTGGAATTAAAAAACGTTGAGATCTCTCGATTTTTTGAACATGACTAATTCTGAGACATATGCACAAATCCATGGATTTTGTAATACAAATACAAAAAGTGTAATTTTTAAAACTAAGGAGGCACCGTTAAACAAGTGTCTTTACTAAGGTTGGAGCTATGTGGAGCATAGTTCTGCTAAGTAGATTTATTAAGCGTAATTAATACCAAAAGGGAGTTGGACATCAGTGATGCGGATTTGCAAGGGTGGAAAGCAGCTTCATGACTACCCTCTATGGTGGACGAACCTTAGTTGTTATTTAATCCTATAAATGAATGGTCAACCCAAGGAAAATTACAACACACCAGATTAGAAGATAGAACTGTCAACATTACACCAACAGAAAAAAATGTCTTAGACGATATATTCGAAAAGGATGGGTCATTTTCAAACATTAAACGAATTTTAAAACTCAGTTAATTAAAAATTGGAAGCTGTGGATCTTTTCAGGAAAGCCGAGAATTTGTTTGTGAAACTGGTTCAAAGGTTAAAATTTGAAATTGAAGAAAGCTCACTAAAAAAATTAGCAGCAAAAGTAAAATTATCTCACTAAACCCATTCATTGATATGGTATCCTCAGAGTCGGAGGAAGGTTGGGCAATCTAAATGCATCATTCAACGTTAAACACCCGATGCTCGAACCTAAGAACCATATACTGACTTACAGAATCATGACTTAAATACAAAGTAGGTATTAAAACTAATATCCTGCGACAAAAATACTATATCTTGTCACCAGAAATGAAGCTGTAGACGCGCTGTGGTAAGTTACCATGAGAAGTTGGGAATGCTTTAGATTTTAACGTTCCTTTCTTAGCCAAATAATGCGTTGATAGTATTAACTGCTCTGGAATCAAGTAAAATCTGAAGATTGTATATCTGCTGTTAGATTTATATATATATATATATATATATATATATATATATATATATATATATATATATATATATATATATATATATGTATATATATATATATATATATATATATATATATATATATATACACTGAAAAAAAACATTAAAAGAATTAATAAAAGAATTAGTAAATACAACTAAAGTACACCGTTGTTTTTCAGCTTCCCAATTTAAATAGTTAATTTAATCCTTTAACATTAGATGATTTAATTTAATTTGGTCTGCTATACAATTAGGTAAATTATCTAATACTTTATTCAAAATATCTAATGAGATAAATTAACATTCAACTAATATTTTAGTCAACCTATATAATCATTTTAGATAAGTTTTTTATTTAATTTTCTAAAATGATTATATAAGTAGACTAAAATATTAGTTGAATGATAATTTATCTCATTAGATATTTCGGTAAAAGTATTAGATAATTTACCTAATTGTATGGCAGACTAAATAAAATTAAATCATCTAATGTTAAAGGATTAAATTAACTAATTTAATTGGGAAGGCAATACACATAAATATAAATTTTTTAACAACTATTACTTTAGACAATTTATTTAGAAAAAATACTGCTAATTTAATGATTTTCAAAAGAAATTTTGTAGATTACTTCCGTGTCCGTTTGCCGATAAAAGTGTAACAATAAAACAAAATAGATGTTTAATTCATTTTTAATATTTATTATAAAATTTAATTCCAAATTAAATTATTGTCTTATTAATTATTAGCTTTGTCACCATTAGTTAAAATAATAAAATTTGTTGGACAATAGTTTATTTCCTCAATATTAAATATAAATTCTGCTTCAGTATTTCTTTCTTTCTGAAGAATCCATCAATTTAAATGTTTATTGAATATTTTTATTTTTATTTTTCCACAAATAAATAAATATTTTTTATCATTAAAAAGTTCTAAAATTAATTTAATTTCAAAAAACTGGAATATATTTTGCTCAGTTTTTTTTATTACAATGTCTTCAACTTTAAATTGTATACTGTGAAATATTTTATACTTAATAGACACCACACATTTTGAATTTAAATTATTTAACTTAAAATACTGATTAATCACATGATTATTTAAAAACTGTTGTAAAACTGATTTTTTGCTATATGATTTAATAAACTGGTTGTCCGAATATGAGTTAAGAAAATTAGCAAATTCATATTTTAATATACAAGTTAGCAAGTTCATTGAAAATGTTGAAGACAATGTGATCATTTAAAATCCGATTAATTTTTAAGTTTATGGACATATTTAAGATGATTTAAATAAAAATTAACGTTTGTAAAGGTTTCATCACAAACGAAACAGCAATAAATTTTCAATTAGTTTTTTAGATCACTTAAAAGTGATACTAGATTGTGACTTTGGCGTTTTTTTGTCGTAATTTCGTAAAAAAAAATTCAATGAAATCCCAAAACTGGGAGCATTCTACTGGATAACAAATATCAAGAGCATAAAAAATTTGAAAAATTGATGATATTCCTTTCAATATACTGGACCTTCCAAAGTAATATCCATTTAAATATATGAAAACTCTTTCTATTTCTTCAAGCGATTTTCCTACTGTTAATATTAGTGGTTGTAAAGTCCGATTATTTGATACACAATTTTCTTTTAATTTGTTGAGTTCTGACTCCAAAAAAATTTTATGATGGAAAATCTGTTATAATTTGATTGTTGTTGGGATCAATAAACCATGCAGCATAAGAAAAATCAAAAGATTTCGAGAATCTGAATAAAAATCTTACCATCATTTGAAACTGTTTGCAATAGCTGAAAATGCTTAATGCACGTAGCATCCTTTAAATTTCGAGCGAATATCGGTAGTATTTTTTCTTTAAAAGATGTCCATTTTGAAAAAATTAAATGTGATTTTTGAGAGTGCAATTGATCAAAATCTAATTCAACCTAAATCATTAATTATAAATTATTGTTAAATTTATAAAAAATATAGTAACAAACTAATAATTGATAACTCTGTAAGCTTTTTCTAAATGCAGCCGAAATAAGCTTTTAGTATTCTCACATTAAAGTCTGAAAGATTCCGAAACTATATCTATATAAACTATAGGTACATATATATATATATATATATATATATATATATATATATATATATATATATATATATATATATATATATATATATATATATATATATATATATATATGTATATATATTAAATATATGTATATATATTAAATATATATATATATATATATATATATATATATATATATATATATATATATATATATATATATATATATATATAAATAAATATATAAATAAATATATAAATATAAATATAAATATATATATATATATATATATATATATATATATATATATATATATATATATATATATATATATATTTATATATATATATACATATGTAAAAATGTAATAACCAATGTAAATATTGTTAATATCTTCCAAAAACCTTCCATTCGTATACCATATGCATATTTAAAAAACATCAATTGCATTTAAAACAGGCTGTAATCATATAAATACATGATATCACTATATTTACCAAAGTAAGACCTATTTTTTGTGTAAGCAGCGGCCATTCATCAAAAATTTGGATTTCCTTATTTTTGATTTGTAATTTTCTAAGACTATAGGTTGCCTTCCATTTTTCAATTACTAAAATTTCTGGCTCCTTGTTTTGTTTTAACCATATGTGCTGATTTATTAATTCAGTGTCATCTATAACTAAATTTGATGGAAATTCAATAACGTTTAATACTGATATATTGCATTAAATATACATACATAAACTTTCGTCGTTTTCTACGGTCTCAGATGTTGTCAATTTACGCTTTAGTTTATACCTACTAGATATTATTCCTTTATTTTGATATTTTTTGGATAAACTGTAAAATGTATCCACTATTTTTCCTCTACTTTTGATGCTTTTATCTCCTAAGTAAATTTTCTGGTAAAACAAAAGTTGTTTGTATGGGTTTTACTGTACACATTTAACATAACTTACCAAGTCCTCATTGGGGAATATATTGTTTATTTGTCTTCCCGCCTCATTGAGAAGGTCGTCATTTAGTTTATAATTATGATCAATATAATGTTCACAAATTATATTTACAAGTGATTGGCGAGACGTGTTTGATAAGCAATTGTTTGTATTGTAATATTCAATAATGAATCTACCGGTGGTGGTGTCTAGTAAACTTTGTAAATTCTGTATAAAAAAATACAAAATTATAAGATGAACTTATAAGTTTATTTAATAATGAAATATTACCAAATAACTGCATACTAATTTCTGTGTTGACGCCTCCGAGCTTACGAATGATGATGTTGATATTGGTGATGGAACGTTCAATTTAGCAATCCAATCGTTAACCGAAGAATTTAGGGACACAGTATCAGCAATCGGTAAACTAATTCCCTAGAATATAAAAAATAATTTAAATAAAAATATTTCAAATATCTCTAAATAAACATAACTTTAACTTTAAAATATACACTAAATATACGTCATATATGTATTTCATGTGGTCAATATAAAATATAAATAGAATATAGGCTTACCTCTAACTGACGCCACTCTAAAAGTTTTGTTCTAAATCTAATTCTTAAGCCAAATTGCTGGTCTGGTATGAGGTTATTGATGTCATCTATGGTTAGCTGTTTAAATGTATCAATGACTATTCCTTTTTCTGTGAACATCAAAAAATTAATGAAATAAGTAACAGCTGTTTATTTTTTTTATTTTTTTTATCACTCACAATTATGTGTAATAAAAAAGTTTTACCTGCAAAGCTGATAATTAAGTTTTCCATTCCCCATTCTATTAGTAAACATTCGGATTCTGTTAAATCTCTTATCTGTTCTAAATGAATTTCTGCCATTTTATAGTAGTTGAACAATACACTTATTTTACATCTAACCACTTGTTTCTTTTAATACTGTCTTTCCCAATATTTTATATAATATAATTCTTCATATATATATAAACAACATAAACTATATTAACTTGAAATCAAATCACTTTAAAATATAATATTTACACTTTATTATACACTTGCATAAACATTTTTTTTTTAAAACACATTGATCTTTTTCGACACTAGACACGGAAATGATCAAATACGAAGAGAATCAATTACAAAAACGTAAAATCCGTTTAGCTATAAATTGTTAAAATCAACTAAATATTTAGGTATTTATTTTAATTATTTTTAATTTTTCTGCTAAAACATTAGTTAATATAATTTATTTTCCAAGAATTTATTTATGTTGGAGAGTAAAAAAAATGAGTGAGAGAAACTAATAATTTTCCAATTAAATTGAACTAATAGGAAATTGAACAAAATTAGTATACTAAACAAATACAAGAATAGTAAATTTCAAAAAATAACTAAAGTTTTTTGTGATTCAAGTACCAAATGTATAAACCAGCTAATGTTTCTTAGGATATTTTTGATCTAATTCTAATTATATAAAACACCAAATGTAGTTTTACCAACTTTAAATAGAATGTATACTAAATTAGCTAAATCTTCTATTTATTTTTCATCTAATCATGATTAGGAGAAAAATTAAAAATAATTTTTTCGGTGTATATATATATATATAAATATATATATATATATATATATATATATATATATATATATATATATATATATATATATAAATATATATATATATATATATATATATATATATATATATATATATATATATATATATATACATATATATATATATATATATACATATATATATATATATATATACATATATATATATATATATATATATAGATATATATATATATATATATATATTTATATATATATATATATATATATATATATATATATATATAAATATATGTATATATATATATACATATATATATATATATATATATATATATATATATATATATATATATATATATATATATATATATATATATATATATATATATATATATATAAGTTCCGATTTACTCCTCCGGTTAGTTAGTCTGTTATTATTTCGTTCATATGTCCCAATTCTTCATATTCTTGTTTAAATGTAGTATATGCAGCCTTCAACTGTGCTTTTCTAGCAAATTGTTAGAAAAATCGCATTTTCGTAAATGTTCATATTAAGGTTTAGATTGAGAGAGACGGATTCTGTACTATTGGTGGACTAATGAGTTCTGAAAATCACATAGCTAAAAAGTATATTTTGTGGTTTATTTGCTATCGAGTTTTTTAAAGAATTATCCATATATGTAGCAATGAATTGTTATGTCGTTAACGTAGACCGCATCGATGCTTCACATTGAGCTCATCGACTTCATGCACATAAAGCAAAGTGTTTTGTCGAAAACAAATACTCTTCTTTTATACGCATAAATATGGCTTACACAATTATGGACAGGAAAACTGATTTATAGGAAGTTGTTGCTTTGCGTTAATTTTGAAGATGGTTACAGAAAGTTTTTGCACACTTCGTTTGATTGATGTTTTGGAAATGTTTATTCAATTTTTGTCATCCATGCTCGACCCGTTTCCTTATCACAATACAGTACATGGTACATGATCCGTACCACACTGTATCTTCGACAAATTTGAAATATTATAAATGGAAGCGTCATATTTTGGATACTCGCCTTTAGTTCCCCTTGCTGTTCAGATAATCCTCTAATGGAAACAATGATAATGTTTTGTCGAAATATTCCAACTGTAGTCACAATACAGTCTATAGATGTAGCTATCTTTATGAATGTTTGCCCCAATTGATTATGAATTTGGCTATATCTGAGAATTTATATCGCACATTATGCCAAATTATACGCGGATGTTGTATGCTCTAAGACCTAAATGTCAATAATTGTATATCGTTTCCAGACACATATGTTAACATGTGTAACGTGCAGTCTCCAAAAAATCCAGGCTGAATATAGTTGGCACTATATTAGCCAACAAAAATTCGTTGTTTTACAAGAAACTCGATGGCCAAAAAATCGAGGCCTAGTCCCAATGCTAGAAGTTGCTTTACAGTAGAGAAGACCTTTGCAATCATGCTGTTGAATTTATTTTACGCCCCAAGAGAAAAATACTAATTAGCTGTCGGCAATCTATAAGTAAGTATTGTATACTCAAGCCAACATACCACCTGTTTGCGTATTTACGTGTCCAGAGATGCAAGCCAATCCAAAGATACAGACTCGTTTTACTACAATTAGGATGATTAAATGGGATTCAAACTGGAGTACGACATTAGAATAATGATTGAAGACTTAAATACCGTTGGTCTAAAAACCTAAAATGTTAACCGATGGTGCTACCGATCATTCCGGTCGGACCTTAAATAAAAATATCTTATGCTCTTAAAAAATGTATCCTCAAAATCGCATGCGAGACCATTAACAATGTTTTCGAATTTTCGAATCATTCATAGATCAAAAATTATATACCTCTTCACAAAATAACAGTGGTGCCCCACTTTGAGTGTTACATTCTCTCGAATTTTGTGCGCATGTGCGTATGTGGCAGCTGCAGTCAAACAGACACAAAATTTCTCCAATTCAATTTTCCTTCATGTGTATATCACCCAAATCGTGGTATGGGCAAATATAAAAAAAAAAACAACAAAACAAGAAAAGATAGAAAAAGAAAAACATTTTTTTCCAGTATCCTCGTATCTATATTTTCCATTTTTCTTTTCATTGTGTGTGCTCGTTTTGTGTACGTTCTGCTTTGTTCTGGTTGGGAAAAACAACCAATCACAATATGACTCCAACATTATTTGGAGGTGTGTTTTTATTGTCATTTTTAATGTGGCGTTTTTTTTTCGCCTCGGTGCCCTATTGTACTGTTGTTGGTGTTTTGTTTGCCTAATGGCACTGTTATGTGTGTTATATATATATGTATGTATAAAAACCGTTTTTCTTTTATTTATATCACATCTTTGAAGAAAATACCAAGAAAAACAAAGTATGGAAATGAAAAAAATTGTTATCACTTATAAAAAAAAAACGTTTACGATTTTATATATATATATATATATATATATATATATATATATATATATATATATATATATATATATATATATATATATATATAAATAGCTGAAGAAAGTTGATGAACGACAGCAGCCTTTATACTCTATACGCAAGCTGCCATTGTAATAAAAAAAGTAGCATACGAATTCAACAGGTAGGAGCTAAAAAAAAATACTACAAAGAGATAAATCTGAACAGATTAGTATTGTTGGCGCATTTGACCGTACACACAAAAAAAATGTAAACCTTAACACACATACTGTTACTATGATGATTTTTCCAAATAAAAATTTTCTTGCTATTTTATTTCCCTCCAAACAAAGTGGGATAAACATGAAAATTAATTGCCTTCGGCTATATAAAACTTTATTAGTTTTCCGTCGATCCTTCTTCTCGTATTATAATAAATAAGTAGCATTGTTGTGCCGATAAGACAATTGTAATAATGCTTATTGGAATCCTGAGATAACAATGCGCCAGATAAGTTAAATATTTTTTATTTGTTTTTCGGTTAAGTTGAAAATTGAAAGTGACAATGAAATTGGATATAGTGCGTAGATTGTTTATGGGAAATTTGTAAAAAAGGTAAGTGTAACTGAAAATGTTGTCATGACCTGCCGACGTTAGGTGTAGCCTATAATAGACGTAAATCGGTTGGTTCAAAATAGGGAAAATTTGACCGAGGGTCGCACTTAAGTAAAAACAACTTTATGGAACTACGAAATTCTACTTTATGGCTATTTGTATATAATTTGCATATTGAGGTTAAAAGGGGTGTAATTGCTAAAAAACGGTGGATACGATCGAATTCAATTGTTTAATTATTTTAATAAAATTCGATTTGTAGTGTTTTTGGTTTTAAAGTAAATATAAAGTGGATTTTGATGCAAGTACTTTGTGTAATTGCTATTATGTATTTATATATTTATGTATTTATATATTTATGTATTTATGTATTTAGGTATTTAGGTATTTATATATTTATATTACATTAATATATTATTATTATGAGACAAATTAATATATTCGTATTTTCAGGGCAAACTAATCCAGTTTATTACAGTCTACGGTTTTATATTACAAATTAATTAATTTATCATTTCAGATGAAAACTAATTCAATTTATTACAGCCTACGGCTAAGAGCGGTTATTTCATTAATAGATTTTGCTTTTAGGAAACGTTTGCTGATACACCTGAATGGGGGCATACTGCAGTTGATAAAATAATGCAGAGCAGCTCGTCAAAATTGTGATTGTCTTGTGCTAACAGTAGTTGAATATTGGCTTCCGGAAACCCGGGTTAAATCTGTCATTACTAACATGCCCTTCCTTTCCTTACACCACAAAAAAAAAACACTAACTATCGATCGCTTAGGTGTCTGCAACCGGGTCGAGTCTGTCATAACTAACAAATTCCATCCACTCCTTCGGTTTTGTTATATGTAACACGGGTGTACGGTGGTGCCCGGCATTCCGGGAGTTCCTGGTTCGTCCTTGGCCGTACATTCTAATCAATCAATCAATCAATCAATCAATTTGCATATTGAGGTTAAAAGGCTGCGAGGGAACCAGACATCAAAATTATTCCCGAGATGTGACTACTTGGTACATATAAACATGTATTAACATATTAATATGTTTAATAACAGCAAGTATGCCCATAATTTGTCAGATTGTTTTTGTATTTCAACTTGCAATCTCATCGAGAAATTGTGAAGAGTTTGAATCAGAGAATTCAAAATTTTTTCCCATTCAGTTCTGTTGTTGGTAATCAAAACAAGTTTAAGACGCAATACTTTGATTAAAATCAAAGAAACTCGGTATGATTCCGGAATGTGGCATTGACTTGCAATCAAAAATCATTTTAAAGTTGTTTTAGTCAGTCCAACCATGATGCATGCAGATGAAACCATCTGCATACATACACAACTACCTGGTAGCAAATTAACGCTTAAATTTGTTGTCGTGATTTCTTCAATTTTATGAAAAAAGGATGGTACTGCGGGAGCTCAAAGAGTTCCTATATATTTAAAACCGGAGACAAAACTAAAGTTTTGAATTGTCGGGAATCACAAACAACTAAAACAAGTAAACAATATAAATTAACATCTCAATACTCATTTGCCAATCAAATTTTATGAATGCCAAAATTATAATTGCAAAATTGTACTAAAATAAATGGGTGAGTTCTATACCGATCATGGAAAAAATTCTTCTATTCAACTAACCACCAATGTGAAAAGATCAAACCCAAATTATTAATAAAGAAAACTTGTAAAACCAAACCAAGGTGAAGTAAATTATACCAACTTCGTAAAACCCAGCTACATAAAGAATTCCGCATCGAATAATCCGGTGCATCACTGGTCCTTCGAACCGGATCCTGTAAATTTATAGCCAAAATTGGACCCCGTGGGAGATTATAGTAAAATGAAAGCCTCGTGGCCAGCCATTTTCTGGAGAGTTTTACTGGATATTGAGAGAAAACTACACGACACTTAAGTATAATTTATTTACTTTACCAAAACCTTTAAATAAAAGTGGGATTTCCCAAATAAAACCGTAAAAAATAAGTTATTAGTTTTCTCAATTTGTAAACCACGTTTTAAGTAATTTTGGGTTAGTGCTATTTTGGGTGGTTCACGTCAGCTTTGATTCTTCAGCATAAAAAAAATCGTGTGAACCAATTATTAAGTCAGTGAATAATATTATTATCATAGTGAACAATTTGTGATTTGCAAGTGATATCCCATCAGCTTTACTAGAGCAAATACAACTATAATAACTCGACACATGGAAGCGTTACTAAAGAGACGAGCGGTCGTCAAGGGTCAAATAACCAAATTGACTACTTACGCTAAAGCATGCAAGGATACAACGCCCTATGGTGAAATACACTCGCGTTTAGAAAAATTAAAACAACATAATACAAGTTTCGTGCAAATTGAGGATGAAATATTCTCCATCGACGCCAACATTCCATCAGATATTGATGCAATTGATGATAACTACTACCTGTGTATATCCGCGTTGCAAAGGTTAATGAGAGGGTTAACTCGAAACACCACAAAATAGGAACTATAGCATACTAAACTCGTCTTCGTCTGGTTTACAAGCTGATTTTAAGTTACCCCTTTTATTGCTATACCAACATTTAGTGGGAAACCGCGAGAGTGGTAGTCGTTTTACGATCTATTCAAGAACACAGTGCACGAAAACACAAGTCTATCGCCGGCCCAAAAGTTTCAATACTTGATTGGTCAACTGAGAGGTCCAGCCGAAACACTAGTAAAACATTTCCGACTAGACGACGCTAGTTATATCGAAGCTTTTCAAAAGCTCGTAAAACGTTTTGATAGGAAGCGTACTATAGTGAACGAATTCATAGAAATATTTATGAAGCAATCACAAATTATCAAAGCATCAGTGGAAACAGTCGGACATATGTATGATACATGTGATGAGGTAACTCGTGGCCTCAAGGCACTTGAACCATCTGCAGAATCAAGAGACTGTTGGCTAGTGTACCTTGCCGAGAAAAAACTGGATGAAGAAACACTTCTCTCATGGCGACTAGAGTCGTCAGAACATGATTTTCCGACCATTGAACACTTGCTCGAGTTTCTAAGCAAAAGAATGAACTCATTTGAAGGTCTCAAACCTCATACAAATAAGTCTCAATCACGACACGTAGCACCGGTGAAAAGTTTTTACGCTGAACAGAAACCATTTGAATCAAAAGCATTACCAAAGTGTTCATTATGCCCAGACCAACAGCATAGGTTGCGTGATTGCTCTAAATTTATCCATATGAAACTAGCTCAATGTAGAAAGTACTTAACCCAAAGTTCCAGGTGCTTCAACTGTCTGGCAGAAGGTCAAGTCGCCTTCCATTGCAAATCAAAGGGACGTTGCCATCAATGTAGGAGGCGCCACCATTCTCTTGTGCATACCGAATCAATCACGTCAACCACTTCTTCAAAATCAACCACGTCAAACACCACTACCGTATTCACAGAACTAAAAGGCCCAGAACCTATCGCTGAAGATCCTGCCAGAAGTTTACATTCAGCGAGATCATCACATCGAGTCATAGCTCATGACGTTCTTTTACCGACAGCTGTAGTTGAAATTCGTGACAAATTTGGTGAATGGCAATCTTGCCGCGTGCTTTTGGACACCGCATCGACGAGATTATACATAACTGAGAAGGGTGCAAATCATTTAAGCGTCATACGATCAAATGCAAGATTCAATATCAATACGTTGAATGGAGGCAAAGTAAGTAGTCCCCGTGGTGTATGTTCACTTATAATGAGGTCCAGAGTGGACAGCGAATTTTCAATAGACATTACCGCGTATGTGATACCAAAAATTACGTCAAGCTTGCCCCCTAAATTAATCAATCGTAACAAATTAAAATACCTGGATCAATTACCATTAGCCGACTCTAATTTCCATCTCCCTAGTACCATTGATCTTCTTATAGGATGTGACCGATTCCTCTTGCTTCTATCTGATGGTCAGATAAAAGGAACGGCTGATCAGCCCATTGCCCAAAATACGAAATTAGGTTGGACTGTAGGAGGCAACTATGACTCTAATCATGATTCAACCAACAACATACTTATCTATACAACATGAAGTCAATATTGACAGTGCGTTGAGGAAATTTTGGGAAATAGAGGAATTACCACCAGTCGAACAATACACAGAAGAAGAAAAGCAATGCATTGAGCACTTCGATGAATTCAGCAAAATTGAAAGCTCGGGGAAGCTCACAGTATTGCTTCCATTTAAGCCCAACAGACCTGTACTGGGAGACTCATTTAATCAAGGTATTAGGAGATTTAGATCGCTGGAACAAAGACTAATTATAAATCCAGAACTCCACCAATCATATTATCAGTTCTTAGTAGAATACGAATCGCTCAGACACATGGAAGTAATACCACCAAATGAAGTCGACATACCAAATACCAAACGATTCTACCTGCCACATCACCCTGTAATAAAAGAGACCAGCTCAACCACCAAGTTACGGGTGGTATTTGATGCGTCAGCAAAATCAACCACAGGAGTATCGCTGAACGACACCTTGATGATCGGACCAACCGTACAGCAAACGCTACTTGAGATTCTAATTAGATTTCGGAAACATCGTTACATATTTACAGCAGATAGAGAGAAGATGTTCCGCCAATTGTGGATTCAACGACCAGATACAGATTACCAGCGTATCATCTGGCGCAGCTCACCATCATCACAGCTCCAGCATTACCGTCTTCTAACAAACACTTACGGAACAGCATCAGCTTCATTTTTATCAACGCAAGCTCTCAATAAATTACAAAATTGCATCGTGAAAGCCACCCCAACAAAGCTAGGATATTGGTGAAAGATTTTTACATAGATGACCTGATGTCCGGAGGAAGCACGATCAACGAAGCTCTACTCATACAAACGGAGCTAATGTCCCTTATGAAGCTCGGTGGATACCACTTACGAAAATGGGCAGCAAACGATTTCAAACTATTGGAAAATGTGCCAACAGCTGATCAAGAAATTTCAATCCGAGAAATAACAGAAGGAAATAACATCATTTCAGTGCTGGGCATTAAATTTGACCCAAAAACAGACTGCTTTTATTCAAGGTCTCTTTTTCAGTTACAGCAAAATGTACCAAAAGGAATATGCTATCTGAAGCTTCACTGGTGTTTGACCCAATGGGGTGGTTGTCGCTGGTAACAGTCGAAATAAAAATTCTATTTCAGAGTCTCTGGGCGCTGAAACTTGAATGGGATGATGAGTTACCCCCAAATATTAACACCAAATGGACGAGTATACGAAATAATTTAACGCGATTAGAAGATATTAAAATACCAAGATGGCTCTACTCCAACTCTACACTAGATCTGTGTGTATTTGCAGACGCATCAAACACCGCGTACGCTGCAGTTATTTATGCCCGTACAACCAACACAGAGGGAAATATGATGACCAAAATAATCGCAGCGAAAATCACGGTCGCACCGATCAAATATACTACAACAGCTAGGTTGGAACTTTGCGCAGGACTCCTATTGACCCGATTATGCACAATGGTGATAAAGTCACTAGAGTTAGAAACACCCCAAAGGTTTCACTGTGGGTGGACTTCACCACTATACTCACTTGGTTGTCAAATCAACCTAGAAAAAGGAATGTATTCGTGCTCAACCGAGTAACGGAAATATTAAGTTCAATAGATGCACAGAAATGGTACTATGTTCCAATAAAGCAGAACCCAGAAAACTGTGCATTCCGCGGTTTCTCCCGAACAACTACTCAACGATAAAATGTGGTGGCAAGGTCCAGAATGGCTACGTAGAGAACCAAATATGTTTCCTGAACAATCGAAAATCAACAGAAAGGAGCAGATCGGTGCGGTCACAAATTTAGCAGTAGATTCATTAAAAAACAATATTCCAAAAGAATCTATAATCAATAAGATCGTTGAAAAATCGGGTAAATCGAGCAAAGCACAAGATGAAGCGGATCAAACCATCTAATAGCCACTTAACAGTAGAAGATATGCACGAATCACACTCAATAATAGTGCGAGAGGCGAAATTTTCAAGTTTTGCTGCAGAAATAAACAATTCGTGCAAGGGTTCGCCCGGAAAGAAATCTAACATATCTTTTTTATCTACTTTTCCAGATAATTTCGGCGGTTTAAGAGTTGGTGGGCGTCTCGAGCACGCCGAAGAGAACTATGACATGAAGCATCCAATAATATTATCAGGCAGTCACCCTTTAGCAGTCAAATTAATCCAAGAAGCACACGAAAAGAACTTACATGCGGATCCAACCCTTCTTATGTCCATTACAAAACAACAGTATACAATTCTACGTTGCCGAGAGCTGATTCGTCGCGTGATATACAACTGCATCAAATGTTTTCGAAAGGAAAAAGAAACCAGATGTTTTCGAAAGAAAAGTGACTCCAGATGTATTGCCTTGGTTGTATGGCAACCAAGGCAATACATCTGGAGTTGGCCTCCGATATGACCACAGACACATTTCTTGCAGCGTTTAAAAGATTCCAGAACAGACGAGGAACTTGCACGGACGTGTTTAGTGACAATAGGACTAACTTCATAGGCGCCGCAGAAGAAATAAAAGGATTCCAGCAATTATTAGAGAAGGAGAAAGGCCAGTTATTAATTTGGGTCACAACCAACAACACAAAGTGGCATTTCATACCGCCAGCATCACCACATTTGAATGGGCTTTGCGAAGCCGCAGTTAAGTCCGTTAAGTTCCATTAGCGACGTGTACTTGGGATAAACCGTATTACGCTACCAAGAACTCAATTCAATCTTGATCCAAATAGAAGCTTTATTGAATTCCCGACGTCTATGTTTGCCTCTGGATGAGCAAACCGAAGCGCTAACACCGCCGCATTGTATCATGGGACAACCAATAACCGTAGTACTCGAGCCAAACATAACACACCTAAAGGTCAACCGACTATCTCGCTGGCAGATGACACAGCAATTATTTCAACATGTAGCAAGACGATGGCAAGCAGAATACTTGACTACTTTAAACAGTTTGTCAAAGTGGCGATATGAAACAAATAACATCAAAACGGGGGACATCGTAGTCATTCGAGATGACAATATTCCACCAGGTCAATGGGCACTGGGTCGAATACATGCTGTACACCCTGGACGAGAAGGAATAGTTCAAGTCGTATGTATTAAAACAACCAAGTCAGTGCTGAAGCGACCCATTACCAAAATTTGCCTGTTCCCAATAATTGACTCATCGGATTCGTCAATGGCGGCGTTATGTCGGGAATCACAATCCACAAACAAGAAAACAATAAAACAAGAAAACAATATAAATCAACATCTCAATACTCATTTGACAATCAAATTTTATGAATGCCAAAATTATAATTGCAAAATTGACTAAAATAAATGGGTGCGTTCTATACTTAAGGTATTGGCCACCTACCATGATCAGTACGAGGTATGAACTATCGCAAAATTGTAGTAATGACAACTTGTCAAGAAAAAATTCTTCTATTCAACTAACTACCAATGTGAAAACATCAAACCCAAATTATTAATAAAGAAAACTTGTTATACCAAACCAAGGTGAAGTAAATTATACCAACTTCGTAAAACCCAACTACATAAAGAATTCCGCATCGAATAACCCGGCGCATCAGAATTTCAGGCCGATACCCCTGTATTGTCTGCAGTTTCCAAATTATTCGAAGGAATAATCTTCAAGAGGTTGAATCAACAAATTACAGACAACGATTTGCTGTCATATTACCAAAACGGCGCGCGCACCATCTTTATAGAAGTTAACTTTAAAAATTGGTAAAATCGGATGCATATTTTTTGATTCAATGAAAGCATTCGATTGAGTGGACTACGGAAACTTGGTCAGCAAATTAAACGATACTGGTATACGAGAAGAAGCTGTAAAACTTTTAACGAATTACTTATCGAATCGTAAACGGTTTGTTAAACCGGGAACAGTTGGCTCATAATCAATAAATACATTCTCAGGGGTCTGGAGGCACCCCTGAAAATGTATTTATTGTTTATATATATATATATATATATATATATATATATATATATATATATATATATAATCAATAAATACATTCATAATCAATAAATACATTCTCAGGGGTCTGGAGGCACCCCTGAAAATGTATTTATTGTTTATATATATATATATATATATATATATATATATATATATATATATATATATATAATATATATATATATATATATATATATATATATATATATATATATATATATATATATATATATATATATATACATATATAAAATCAACAAGGAAAAAATGGATATTGCGATCAACTAGGAACATTACTGTTTCTAATATATATTAATGATATTTTAAATGGTCTTTTAAAAGGCAAACCACAATTATATGGATCTGAAAATTCTACTGCTCGCAAACATGTTTATGATTTTTGTGTATATATTTTTTTAAGAATGATTCGTGTTACATTGGTTTTAAGGTGGCAAGTATGATGGAATGTTTAGTTGTAAATGGGACATTGCTTTTGCCGTAACTGCCCACTACACGCAAAACATCAAATTTGTCCACAAACGGGTTGAGTAATTTCAAATTAGAATAGATCGTCTTATGAGTTTGTTTACCTTCGATTTCTTCAGCGAACAATTTTTCTTGTACACGCCCAGATATCCGATAAAGTGATTCAAGAATTTCTTTTCGGGTTAGAAAATTACTTTAACTTCTAGCTGACTTAGTTTCACTACAATTGAAAATAAATCTGCAAACATATAAGTATTTTCTGTAAGTTCTGGAATGATGAATATTTTGACTACTGTGCGGAAAGTGTTCCCATAGTTCTGCCTTTGCTTCTGCCAAATATCCAGTGTTTACTGCAACCAAGTTAGTATATATTTTTTTCATGTCTAGTCAGAAAAAGTGAACAAATCTTTTAAATGGTAAAGCCTGACTAAACAAACTGTGTTTTCTTCGATAACGTTCCCATTACATGATTTAAATGGAATAATCCATATTTTGCATATAAAACATGCATATGGATTATATTTCTCTTTGCAACAAATTTGTAATACTTGAATTCCTATCTAGTAAAGCTTTTTCGACAACTTCCAGGATATCAACACCTCATTTTCGTTATGGTAATATTTTAAGTTTTAACAATTTCTCTCGCATTATTACCATCAGTGTTGCATAATGTTGATTATAGTGTAAATGTTACAGCTTTGAAGTTCTCTCATCAACTGACAATGCAACAATTTTAACTGTATCGAGATCAGATACTAATATAACTAATATTTTCATAAATTTTTAAAATTTGGTTGTGTTTATTTTAAAATTGTCAAAAAATATTCATGGAAGCTCCCTGGCTACCTTGAAGCTAACACAACACAATGTTTCCCAGCGGTCACTCATCTAAGACTAATTTTGCCCAATAATGCTTGACTTTGGTTTTTTAAAGTAAATATTTCTGTAATTTTTTGGGGATTTATGGTATATAAATGATATTCTAAGCATCTAAGCATATCTGCGTTACCAAAACATCAAACTGAGATCAAATCAGTACAAATAACATTTTTTATTTCAGAAGGTTGCAAGTTTGCTAGACGTAATACTTTGTCTAGTCTAGTAGTTGCTAGTCGTAAATTCCCCTTACTTCTATATTGGGTACTTGAATTCACATAAAATAATGTTCAATAATCTACTTAAAGCCATTAATCTCACTGAAGTAGTATTTTTTCACTGCTCAAAAGGGCCAGCACTGCGACCTAAAAGATCTTTTGTGCTTTTGGGATCTATGAGTTCAAAATCTTTTCCCTCTTTCTAATAAAGGCGAGAATGCTGCCTGTAGAGCCCAATCTACATTTTTCCGGGGTCAAATCTCTCTCTTTAAAATGAAGCCACCTCAGTGTACACAGAGCAACACACTCACTTAGTATATGCTCTTCGGTTTCTATCTCTTCCAAATAGAGTCGGCACTCCGTCTCTGTGGACAGGTTCATTTTATTCAAATGATATCTCAGTGACCTGCAAGAAACTCACTCGTTTTCTAATATTTCCTTTACTAACATTGGCTGCCAAGTCCTTATAGTGAAATGGTCTGATCAAAGATTTGACTTGTCTGAGGCCAAGAATACAGTTCCAATAGGTCAAGCACTGTATTTCTTCCCATTTACTAATTGTGTAGGCTGCAGAGGCCCACGGGATGCCACATAAAAGCTCAGGGCCAATGGGAGTAGTCGACGAGTGCTCGTCAGCTATCTCGTTTCCATTAATATCATTGTGACCAGGTATTCATCTCAACCTAACTTTGTTATGGCAAGACAGGAATTGTAGCAGTTTATAACAAATTTTAACCTATTTGGAATTCAAGCAGTTAGAAGCCAGTGCTTTCAATGCTGCTTGGCTATCGGAGAAAATATGGTTGGAGGCGACTTTAAAACCTTTCATAATAGAGCTCATAATAGTTAAGACGCATGTTTCGATGGCGTGAATTTCGGCTAGAATAAGGATAAGTTCCCAGTGATTTCGATATTTTGTGGTTGGGTCCAAAGCCAACTCCACTATCCATTTTTGATTTATCTGTGAACCAGACTAGGCTACTAGACTCCTTAGAAGGTTCACTAGTATTCCAGTCTGTTTTATCAAGGAATATTTCCCCAAAATTCCTGCAAAAGCAGAGTTTTTTGGGCATAACGTTCGGGACTCTAAAGAACACATACAAGTCTGAAAGTTCATTCAAAAATGTCCAGATGATCATCATGACTATATTGATTTACATAGCTGTAATCTAGCTGCACAAATGTGACCACAGGAAAGGTGACAGGACACCGCCTTGTAGGCACCCCCTTACTGCCGTGATCGTGACTGACTCATTACCTAGTTTTGAAGTAATCTTCCTACTAACCAACATGGAACTAATCCATCGGTTAGTCGGGTTGTCAATACCTTTACGTCTGATTGCCCTGGTAATTGAGCCGTATCCAGTATTGTCAAAAGCTCCCTCAATATCCAAAAAAGCGCACAGCGCAATTTCTTTCGAGCGGTAGGCCGCTTTAATCTTGGTCACAACCAGATGCAACGCCCCCTCTGTGGACTTGCATTTTCTGAAGCCAAACCGATTAGGATTCAGAGGTCTGGTTACAGTTAACCAGTCCTTGATATGAAGATATATCAATCGTTCCTTTGTTTTTAGAATAAACGATGATAGGTCGAAAGGACTTCGCTTCGCCTGTTGCCAAGCTTTGTGATCAAAACTACATTGACTTGGCTCCAAGCCTGTGGTATGTGGCCCAAATTGAAGCTATTTCTAAATAAAGCTACCAGAACAAGGGTAATTCAGTCCAAGCCCTTTTGAAGAAGGGTAGGATTCCTTCCCCGCGTAGAGCTTTGATCGGCTGAAAGGAGGCCCATTTGCCTTTTTCCGAAGTAAAAAACCTATACCAGATAAACTATTAACCCAACCAACATTTTCACCCATATGTGTACCAAATATGGGGTTAGTAACTGTATTTGTGACGCAAACAGTGCAGCTTGGAAAATGCACCTGAAGCAAGGTTTCGATGACTCCTTGCGACCCGATGTATAATTACTATCGGATTTCATGAGAAGCTCAATCTCGTTGGCCTGATCTTTAGCTAGGACTTTATGGAGTCGCGCAGTTGTAGGTTTATCCTCGATATTACCACAGTTTTTCCTTCACGTAAAGCGTTTAGAACGCCTTAGCTCCGTGTTGTAATTTGTAAGGGCTAGTCTATATTCATTCCACTCATTAGAATGTTTTGCTCATTTAAATAATTTTTTAACTCTCTTACGGAGTTTAGCCAGTTGTTCGGTCCACCATGGAACTTTGAGTTTTACCACAACGTTACACGCCACACATTTGCTTCCGTAAAAAGATAGGAGCATATCATTTAGCAAACAAGCTGCAGATGCTAGGTCACTAATTAAACTCAAAAAAGTTGTCATCATATCCGCTTTGACGAATAAAATATCCCTCCCTGTATGTCGTCAAGTTTGTAGAGCAAGGGATACGACGCTCTGCTGCTTGTATGACCACTCCCGGTATATCGAACTTGATGTGCATGTGGTCCGACAAAGAAGCTTCTTTTGTTGGACATAAACTGACTCGACAGAGGGAGGATTAATACCTCTTGCCGAATCGTGTTAATGAAAGTGGGGTTAGACCCTTTATTTAAAATGTCTATGTGACTACTCACAGGATAATTTAAAAGGGACTCACCTCTACTATTTGTGTTGCTGCTACCACAAATGATATGATGCGCATTTGCATCGCAGCCTATGATGAATTGTTTGTTTTTCAGGATGCAGTAATCCATCAGATCCTGTACAACTACAGGTGGAACACTTATCGAGTCACCAGGGAAGTACGCCGAGACACACTGTCTCCTGCACTCCTCGGCTAGTTGGTACTTTCAAAAATTACTGCAACCAAATCCATCAATTTACGCGACTTAAGGTGGAGGCCCCTGATTTTTCACTTACTCAAGGTTCTTGGATGAGACCAAGAGTTAAATGTTGTTGAGCAAACTTGTTGCAGAATGTATCCGAGGCTCTTTTTGCATGATGCAGGTTTTGTTGTAGTACCCTAAGAGTACTAGCCTTACTTACTTATTAGGGTAGGGAGCTTCTTGCTCCTAGCTGTTTACCTATCGACTTCTTACCAGCAGACTGCTTCGTGGGATAGAACCGTTATTGCGAATTCCAGTAGGAGTCGCGGAGAGATTTACAGATTGTTCTCCTGACAAAGAGGCAGTGGGAAAAGGATGCTCTACAGCGCTCCTGCTCTCAGCTATTTGCCTCCTCGTCGTTTATACCTCCTTCTGAGGCTAGTAAAGTAATCCCCTTGCTGGAGCTGACTCCAGTCTGATGTGAGTCTGGTGTGACCGAAGCAGTATGCCACGTTTCCCTTGGATTTGCGCAGTGTTTCCATGCAAGAATCACCTATGGCCATGATTAAATGAACGAGTGTTTCAGTTGTCGTCCGTGGTAGTAACTTCCATGAATTTGCCACAAGACCATTGTTCTGTGCGGCTATAGTAGCGAACATTTTCTCGCTAGACAAACTAAGGCTCTGTGGAAAAAAACCCTAACTATGTTTGGCCGAGGAAAATCTATCTCTTCCACCAAAATTATGCTTAGACCACATTTTGACCTTAGCCTGTCGAAATGGTTCCTCATCTATTCCGCTGTGAAATAATCGGAACATATGAAAAAAGCCATCCAGTTCTCCGGAATGAACCAAGGCTTATGTGTTTGGTCCTTGCATCTCAATAATAAGGTCAATGATACATTTTTGTATGTTTGCCATTTGCTCCATACTAAGAGAATTGCCATTGAGATCATCAGGCAGGATACCGAGCTTAACACGGCCTGCTACTTGGCTGAAAGAGGCCTTAACTGGAGAAGGCCCATTTTTTGGATTTTGAGCAGATGGTTTAGTGGCCTCTAAAGCAACCTCGAAAGACCTCTCGCGCTTACCACAAGATCTACTGTCTATGGTAATTGCTTTAGATTTCGAAGGTGCTTTGACAGGGAACTCGGAATAAGCAGGGGCTAGAGCTTCATCTCTAGTTTTACTTTCCTTGAGCCCTTTTTTAAAACGCCTTCATTCGAAGGAGTTGAGCTTCACCCATTCACAGGAGTTGAGGAACATGGTCCCAATACCAACCGCAATGGTTGAGGAGCCCGATATTTGTGAGATAACACTATTGTTGTCATCGCAAATGATGCTCGTTGTGGGAGTAGTGGACTGTATCTCTTCTTTCTTTGTCTGGACATCAAGATAATCTGTGGGGGTGGCCCCAGAGGCATCTACCATCATATCAACTCCTGTAAGATCCAGCTCAGCAGCTAGCATAGTTGATGCTTTTAAAGAGACATCGCACTCTATAACTGTATTTTTAGAATTGATATAAAAATTCCACGAGTAACCGAGAAATGAAGGTCACCAACAGCAGAGATCGGTATACTGTGGGATGGCAACATTAAAACTGAAGGTCACCTGGTATCCGGAGTTCACATAGTAATGACTAAGCTCCTCCTTTGTCCCAACAAAGCTTGGGGCAATGGATTATCTGCCATTCTACGGTCGTGTAAGCTACTTAGCTAAATTCAAGGATGCATTGCCCGGTTGTTGTGACATTTTTCAGTGGTTACATGTTTGTGTATCAGTCTAAAATTGGAATCTTTGTAACTAAACCTGTAACAGCTAAATCGAAAGGTATGGCACTTATCTTATATATCATATTATGTTATTCTTAAATTATACCTTCTCAAGAGTTTTCATTCATTGGGTTGCACAACATGGCTGGTCTAAGGACAAATGGTGAGATATTAATATTTTTTAATCATCACCTTTAAAATTAACATTTTGAATTTTTCGGTTACTTTTCATCACCCTGCTAATGGTTTAGGTTAAAAACCTTGTGTTTGGAAAATTTAGCAAAAACAAATTTAGAAACTCATTTTTGGTTTGCTATTGTGTCGAACGTTTCTAACTATACTACTATACACAATACGACAATACGTATAATTTTCGACTGTAAAGTGTATTCACACATATAGAAAAGTATTGTGTTATCAGAATAGCACAGTATAGTCGTTTGTTTTCAAATAATGGACATTATTCGCTATTATGTTTTTCTTCCTATTTTCCATCTATATCTACACCCCCATATGCCATAACACCATATCACCATCACCACCTCGCCCAATCTAACAAAATTTTCTTTGTTAAATTTCGTATTCACGTTGGAAAATTAAATCGAAATTTTTTTTAACTTATGCACTTGAAAAATTATTAATTTTCATTTGTTTTTGTTGTTTTTATTTGCCTGTACGTATATAAAGAGGGTGGTATAGGGCTGGTATTATCGTAATAAAAATATATGAAAAAAAAAATTTAGAAATTGAATTTGTTATCAGTTTTCTTTTAATCAGATTGCTGGAATTTAAAGGTTTATCCTGTAGGTTATGAATAGGTGAACAGTTGAATGATATGACAAAGTCATTTTAATTAGCAGCCGTCTTTTTTTTTTACATCAAACATATTGTCTAGGGAAAACAAAATCAAAATATTGTCACAGGTAAAATTAACCAAAAAGTTGTTAATCCATATGAAGCTGCTTGTTTCTTCCATGCTGGAATGTCAGTCGACTCCTTTTTATAAAAACAAACTAGCTTGTCATTTTTGTGGATAGAATTCCTTATTCTATTAGATTTTCCTCATGGCAATCTTTTTGACAATGCAATTTAGTATAAAATCATTCTTAAGCTCTAGAGTTTATGTTGAAGGCTTATTGCTTTTTGGATTTTTAAATCAATTAAACTTGGTAGATCATTTGTTGTATTATCAGTGAAAGAGTGGGGGTCACTCAATGATAAAATGTCATTGATATAATTCATGGTTAATATACTTAAAAACGCTGGGTTTCGGTTGCACCTGTATTTATCAGTTGAATGCTGTAACTTTTGATATAGTTCCTAAGGTGGAAATTCACCGAAGATTCTATAATTTAATGGGCAGCAAAGCAGTTAGGTGGAAATAAAAGAAATTTTTTTACCGCGCATCTAAAGATATCTTTTGAGGCGCTTGTTATGAGGTGGTGGACGTTGCAGTTGGAGGGGGATCAACTACAAGAGGGGGATCAACTACTTTTGTATAGAAGAAAACATCAAACACCATGAAGGAATAATAGTTAAAGAAGAAAATATGCAAATATATAACAATCAGCTTGTAATAGTATGCCTAATAGTCAAAAAGAAACTCGAATACATATTAACTACTATTTGGAAGTTAAAGAATTGGTTAAAGGCAAACATAAAGCACATAAAGCACAGAAAGCAGCAAGGAACTATGTCATATTCCAAACAAAAAAGGTTATTTTTATACCTAAAGTGGGAATTCGCTCTTATTGCGACCCAAAAGGCAGGCATTAGACCTATTAGCTTATTCTACCTATTAGCTTATACTACATTTCCTCTTATGCCCTACTGAAAAATCGCTCGAATATATAGAATCCTCTTTGGTGACTTCTGTGATATAGAAGGAGCCTTTAACAATGTGAAACTAAAGGTGTTCAAGTATAAACACTTTCAGATTTGGGGATGGATGTGGCACTCGGATGCTAGATTGATCAAATGCTCTAGAGCAGGGTCATTTTGGCTAATCCTGGTGAGGCCTCCGTCCGGAAATTTGTGAGTAGCGGTATACCGCAAGGTGGTGTATTATCCCCGTCTTTCGAACTTTGTCATAAATGACCTTTTATTAAAGCTAGAGGGGTTTGGCTTTATAGTAGTCACGTATGCAAATGATGTTGCCATCCTTATTAAATGGAGCAATAGGTGCGGTCTTAGCTTTAACCCATTTAAAACTGAATTGGTTCTTCTTTCTAGGAAGGACAACTTCCTTTTTTCAATACACCCTTTTTTAACGGAGTTGGTTTAAATCCAGCAAACTAAGCTGGAAATTTAATATTTTGGAAAGGGTAAAGAAAGCAACGATAGGGTAAAGAAAGCTACGATATTCTTGTAAGAATGCCATTGGGAAAGGATGATGACTAAACCCTCACATCGTAAATTGGTTGTACACCTCTGTATAGTTAACTCTATTCTACTGTACGGTGTTACAGTTTTGTGGCCAGCTCAGGGATACAACATAAAAATGGATCCGAGGAAACAAGAAGTCACAGATATTCACAACAAATATAAAGCAAATGACGTAATTTTGCTTAAAGTTGAGAATATACAAGACTTCTCATAAGGTCATCGACTGCAACGCGCGTGTGAAGAGATAATAACACTAGGCTAGAAACTGCGGAAAACACCAAAGAAAACAGCACCATTCGTATTTACTCTAGAAAATCTGAAAGATTAAAATGGAGACGAGAATTTAGTTAAAAATTCAAGTAAACAACGAAGATCCGAACAATAAGATGCTGAGAAAATATTTAATAAAAATATACCACCTAGAGAACATTATAGCATAGACTTATGTTTTTATAAATGAACATCGGGCACCTGAATATATAAGGTAAAAGGTTCATCGCAGTTAAATGCTGCAATCGAAAAATTAGATGTGTTGCATGAAAAAATCCTCCTATAGAAACAAGTGAGGATGATCTACAAAATCCAGATTACTGTATAAACAACATGTATTTTGAAATAAGTAGCCGGGCAGAAGACATTGCGAGATTACAACAAGCAATAAATAAAAGGCAAAATAACGATCACACTGCCAACAACTAACAACCGGAAAAAATCAGACTACAACAAATTGAGATACCAAAATTCAATGTGGCATATCAAGATTGGATTGGTTTCCGTTAAATATTTACAAAGTTAATGAATCAAAACTTCAGCCTAACCCATAAAATGACTCCTAACCCATAAAATGATTAGACAATGAGACTTTAAAACATATAAGATGTCATTAAAACATCGTAAGGAGATCCAGGTAACCAAAGATTTAAAAAACCAACCATGCACCTTGTGTTCGAGGGCTCACAGCTTGGAATGCTGCAATAAATTCAATAAAATGAGCCAGCTAGAACGAATTCAGCTTGTCAACGTACATGAACTATGTAAAAATTGTGTAACTACAGAGCACAATTTGTTTCAATGTTACCACCAATCCTAGATGCTAGAACTGTAATGGTGCAAGCTTCATAGTCCTTCACACAAAACAAATATCCGGTGATTTTTCAAGAACGACTTCAAGAACAAATTGTGCCATACAAAACACACGACACAACACTTTTAGCAACCGATGTTGTCAAAACAATAAGGTACGATGGAAGAGACTAACTTCTTAGGGTCCTTATTGCGACTGATTCTCAAACATGTTGTAAAAATTAATTTACAATCAAGATATAACATGTTCTGTTGAAATAAAAGCAGAACTGTTGACGACATTTATATACAGTCAAATTCTAAAACCCCATCTCATCAAGTGAAGTAAGAACGAACAATTGCTTAGCTAACATAATTTGGATGGGTCATCTTGGGAAGAATAGTAGCAACGTGGAGGAAAACCGAGCTTACAGATAAATTTCACGTCACATCAACGGAAATAGATGGGCAGTTTAAAAAATTTTAGGAGCTGGAGAACCTTCATTCCCAACGCAATCTAACCAAACCAGCGATCGAATGTAAAGAAATTTTTCAAAATTTGCATAAACGGCTTAAAGATGCCCCACTACTAGCAAAGACCTATTAAAAACCTTTCAAGAAGCATTAAAGCTGGAGCACGCAGGTATTTTCGCTAGGACCGATTCGATGATCACAAATACAAAACCTTTGTAGCAAATCGAATCTCTGAAATTCAGTCGCTCATGGCACCAAGTAAGCGGTATCACGTACAACACAATAACAACTCTGCAGATGTATAGCCTCACGTGGAATGAATACTCGACAATAATAGCAAATCAATCAACTTTGGTGGAGAGGACCGAGTTGGTTAAAAGACAACAACTATACGCTAAAACTTGAACCAACTAAAGAAGCAGCAAATGAACAGTTAAACCAGTATTCGTACTCTCCAGCATGGCTTCTATTCCAGAATTGTATGAATTCTCAAGGTTTTCATCAGCTCTTAAAATCAGGAAAACAATAGCTTATTGCTTCAGATTCATTTTAATCCTTACAAAATGTGTTCACTGAGTTTCTGAAGAGATGCTAAGCTATCTAACTGCTCATGAACTACCTAGAGCACCCAATAGAACCTCAATCCAATGTATCCAAACGAAGAGGAAACAAATCGTATACAAGAGGTATTCGTTTGTTTTTTTACTAAGGCAATTCATTTAGAGGTGGTCAGTGAATGAACAACCACAGCCTTCCTAGCCGCATTTAAACGAAAAAAGAAAAGGAATATCTTAAACATTCAAAGTGATGACGGTACTAATTTCATTGGAGCTCGAAACGAGCTTAACAAACAATTAAGTCCCCATTTCGGTGGAATTTGTAAATCTGTCGTCAAACAAACCAAAAATCTTTTAAAATCGGTTCACCAAAATCGGTCAACGGTGAAACAACATTGACAAATGAAGAATTTAGCATCGTCCTTACACAAATTAAGGCAGCCCTTAACTCCAAGCTGTTAATCCCGCTGTCAAGCATTTTAGACGATTACGACCAGGCCACTTCTTAATCGGGAGACATGTAATTTCATCTCCAGAGTCAGACAAAACCAGCGCAGTAATTCAAAGCTGGAATCTACTTTCGAAAATATCACAAAGATTTTGGAAAATTTGGTCTAAGAATGATTTAACAAGTTTACAACAAAGATCCAAGTGGACAGTAACGAGAGTATCAATAAAGGGTCCTAAAAATACTATTTTTAAAAGACCCATCACATAGATAAGTCGTCTTCGAACGGAAGATAATTTAAACCTGACCTAATTTAAACTAGAGGAGAATAAAACAACCGAACGAATGTGAAGAAGGTATCCACACAAATAAGGTCTCGCTCGCCAAGATGATATATAAGCTCCTGGCATATACTTTGGATGCATTGGAGAACTCAAACTAATAAATAAAAACTGAAAAATAATTCAAGTGTATTATAATCTAACCAAATATTACTCAGAATTTGGCTGGTTATCGGTCCTTATTAGAAATAGAACACAAAGATGAGCTACATCATCATAATAAAGGTAGATCAGGAAGAAGGAAATAGAGAATCTTAAGCTGAACAATAAGCATTACAAATTATTATTAAAGATATAACCGTAAACGCCTTTAAAAAATACAAGAACTGGATATCGAAACATTGGCTATAGTATTCTAGCCCTATCAATACAAACAATATTGTTGATAAGCTCATTACCCATAACCGAGTCACTACCACAAAGCTCTTAACAATTCATCAGCTCAAAGATGAAACTGGTATCATCATCACCAACTGGACTTGTGCTGCCAAAATATATCGAAGATACTGACGACATACTAACTCTGCGTACTAGTTAATGACAACTAAAACAAGGCTGCAGGGAAAATATTTGATATTTCAAGTATAAAGATATCATTGGTATATAAGGAAAGGTATCAAGTATACAAGCCAATAACCCTGCCTGCCTTCAAAGTTTCATCTAAATACATACGCCCACAAACAGAACTTCTTCTGGCAGATTTGCATCGACATACTTCCACTGTAATGACAAATTTTGAATGGCAAAACTGTATTAGCACCAATAACTTTAGAATATGCAAACTGAACCTAGCCGTTCATAAAAGTCAAGAGACCAATGTTTTATGTGAAAAAATTCTACTACGCCAAGAATAGGAAACCAATCAGTGCGAAATAGTCTAAAGAAAGGCAATTATCGATAAAAATTTCAAACAGTGGCATACTAATCTTAGGTTCTGGCTGTACCTTGATGAGGAGTGCCATAACCATACCAACAATTAATCTCTCCAATAAGATCTAAAATTAACAACAAAAGAAATATTCTTACCATTGCGACAAGATTTGGACAAGATCTGCCAAAAACAAAAAAGATTGAAGAGTTACAGCAGCAAATAAAGAAGGCTACAATGAATACACCAAAAACTCTATCTTACCATCAAATTCACCATTGAGCACTTACTTATGGTCTCCTTATAGTAGCCTTAATATAATCATAATCTGTGTGACAATAAAAATAATAAGGGGTCTCCGATACAACGATTAACCAGTAATCGAGCCTATGGAGGAACTCGTATAAGTTATACTCGAACATCCATGGTTGGGGAAGCGTTTAGAACTGGACATTTTAAAACTGGACATTTCAAAATAGGATTTGACAAAACGAGATAAGGTACAAAACTGGATATTTCAAAACAGGATATTTCGATATGTGATTTAAACTTAAAATGATTTTTTAGGAAAGTTCTGGAATATGGCCAATTAGGGAGGAACTCGGCGAGTTCTTAACCGATTATGATGAGATTCACCGAGTTACTTCCTAACTGGCCATATTCCAGAACTTACCCAAAAAATCATTTTAAGTTTAAATCACATGTCGAAATATCCTGTTTTGAAATATCCAGTTTTGTACCATATCTCGTTTTGTACCTTATCTCGTTTTAAAATATCCAGTTTCGACCGGTACCCCATGGTTTATTTTTTTATGATACTTTAAACTGTACATTTTTGGGATAATAAAGCCAGAAGTTAAAAACCAAATCAACCTAACACTTCTCACTTATAAATATAATTTGTTATAAATTAGTGGACTAGCTCCGACCTATACTTAAGTTATATTGAAGGGTTTTCCATTCGGGACTTGACAACTGTGAACTTTCATTGTGATCGCACCTTTAAACGTTTACAAATAATTTAAATTTTCTACAAAAATTCCAAATCGGTGACTGCTACTTCAAGAGCGTTAATTCCTTTTTTGGTGGTAATTATCGTCCCAGTAGATAAGAAATTCATAATTCAGTGAAAAAATTTGAGTCTAAATATTGGCTACTGGATTTTTCCGTGTCAGTGAGACAATGGATTCAAATAGTCGATGACCGTCACGTTACAGTCAATGGAGATCGCTACAGAGACATGTTGCAACATTATTTCTTTGGTCAATTGCATGAGCTATATAGACATTAATAATATGTGATTTTAAACATTCTAACAAACGACTTATTAAAATCTAAATTCGATGAACGTGTTATACCCAGCAAGGGTCCGCTCTATTGTCCGCCTATATATCGTGTGATTTAACATCTCTAGACTTTTATTTATGAAGCTATGTTAAATTATTGGTCTATGTTAATAAACCGGCGTCGTTAGAGGAGCTCAGAACGAATGGGTTCAACGAATCGACAGCTGCAACCGTGCTCGTGGTGAACACACGAACGATGTCGAATTCCATATATAATTGTTTTGATTGCACTTCAAGCCAATAATAAAATTTTCGATAGATATCTCAAATGGTTTGCGTTTTATTTAAAAGAAAAGTTGTCAAGTCCTTATTGTAAAACCCGATACAAGTAGACAGTAGTTGTAGACAAGTGGTTGTTTGTTGGTCGACCATTCAAATTTTAATTTATTGTTAAATTTTTAATTTTGCGTTCACACATCTTAACCTATGTTAAAATTAGTTTATCTCTCTAAGATTTAAATTAAATTGTTAAGCATTAAGATTGTGTCGATTTTAATCAAAATCTAAGTATAGTATTGGGAAAATGTGGTTAATCGATCATTTAGTTAGACTGGTCACTTACCTTGTACCATCTATCCGAGTTCATAGATATCTAGAAATGAAAAAAAAAATTATATGAGCATTCAAGTAGTACTCTGTAGTTTTATGTTTTGATATTGTCTTTTTTCATCAAATTTTAATCAAAATATTTTTGACATTTTTTAAATTTATTTAAAACTTGAAATTAATTAGACTTAAGCCTATACAAATTGAGTTCAAATTTTAATTATTAACTGAACTATCTAAGTATTATTATATGAAATTACACGAATTTACCTAAATATAATTTCAAAGCTGTATGGTGCGATAGTTATCGTGTTGGTGGTTTAAGCGTGTAAGAATTTCCAGTAAGAACGAAAACATTTCATTTTAAAAACTAATCCAATCAAACATTTTTTTAAGAATAAACAAAACAAAATAATAATTGATATAATCAGACAGACAGAGCCCGTTAAATGCAAGCTCCTTTATAATCAGTTAATACATAAATTATGTTGTGTTTAAATACATTATTATTATTATTATTTTTGATTGATTTGATTGATTTAGAATGTACGACCAAGGACTAACCAGGATCTCCCGGATATTTGGCCGGGCCCACCGTACACCCGTTTTACATAAACTTGGAATGATGAGGCAGGATATTAGTTAAATTATTGAGATCGACCCGGTTACAGACACCATGGCGGCCAATAATTAGTAAATTTTTGTTGGGGTAGGAAAAGGAAAGATATGTCAGTAATAACAGAATTGGTCCAGTTTCCCGGTAGCCAATATTCAAACTACTGTTAGTATAAGACATCACAATTTTACTGAACTGCCCTGCATTTGTCATCTGTCATCTATCATTTCTTGTCAACAACTCCAGTGGGTCATCATTCGTCTGTAATCTGCAAAGGTTCCCTGAAAACAAAATCTATTAGTCAACTAATTGCTCTTAGCCTGTAATAAATTGAATTAATTTTCAATCTGAAATTACAAATTCATTAATTCTTAATTCTTAATATAATAACATAATATAATAATATAATAATATAATAATATAATAATATAATAATATAATAATATAATAATATAATAATATAATAATATAATAATATAATAATATAATAATATAATAATATAATAATATAATAATATAATAATATAATAATATAATAATATAATAATATAATAATATAATAATATAATAATATAATAATATAATAATATAATAATATAATAATATAATAATATAATAATATAATAATATAATAATATAATAATATAATAATATAATAATATAATAATATAATAATATAATAATATAATAATATAATAATATAATAATATAATAATATAATAATATAATAATATAATAATATAATAATATAATAATATAATAATATAATAATATAATAATATAATAATATAATAATATAATAATATAATAATATAATAATATAATAATATAATAATATAATAATATAATAATATAATAATATAATAATATAATAATATAATAATATAATAATATAATAATATAATAATATAATAATATAATAATATAATAATATAATAATATAATAATATAATAATATAATAATATAATAATATAATAATATAATAATATAATAATATAATAATATAATAATATAATAATATAATAATATAATAATATAATAATATAATAATATAATAATATAATAATATAATAATATAATAATATAATAATATAATAATATAATAATATAATAATATAATAATATAATAATATAATAATATAATAATATAATAATATAATAATATAATAATATAATAATATAATAATATAATAATATAATAATATAATAATATAATAATATAATAATATAATAATATAATAATATAATAATATAATAATATAATAATATAATAATATAATAATATAATAATATAATAATATAATAATATAATAATATAATAATATAATAATATAATAATATAATAATATAATAATATAATAATATAATAATATAATAATATAATAATATAATAATATAATAATATAATAATATAATAATATAATAATATAATAATATAATAATATAATAATATAATAATATAATAATATAATAATATAATAATATAATAATATAATAATATAATAATATAATAATATAATAATATAATAATATAATAATATAATAATATAATAATATAATAATATAATAATATAATAATATAATAATATAATAATATAATAATATAATAATATAATAATATAATAATATAATAATATAATAATATAATAATATAATAATATAATAATATAATAATATAATAATATAATAATATAATAATATAATAATATAATAATATAATAATATAATAATATAATAATATAATAATATAATAATATAATAATATAATAATATAATAATATAATAATATAATAATATAATAATATAATAATATAATAATATAATAATATAATAATATAATAATATAATAATATAATAATATAATAATATAATAATATAATAATATAATAATATAATAATATAATAATATAATAATATAATAATATAATAATATAATAATATAATAATATAATAATATAATAATATAATAATATAATAATATAATAATATAATAATATAATAATATAATAATATAATAATATAATAATATAATAATATAATAATATAATAATATAATAATATAATAATATAATAATATAATAATATAATAATATAATAATATAATAATATAATAATATAATAATATAATAATATAATAATATAATAATATAATAATATAATAATATAATAATATAATAATATAATAATATAATAATATAATAATATAATAATATAATAATATAATAATATAATAATATAATAATATAATAATATAATAATATAATAATATAATAATATAATAATATAATAATATAATAATATAATAATATAATAATATAATAATATAATAATATAATAATATAATAATATAATAATATAATAATATAATAATATAATAATATAATAATATAATAATATAATAATATAATAATATAATAATATAATAATATAATAATATAATAATATAATAATATAATAATATAATAATATAATAATATAATAATATAATAATATAATAATATAATAATATAATAATATAATAATATAATAATATAATAATATAATAATATAATAATATAATAATATAATAATATAATAATATAATAATATAATAATATAATAATATAATAATATAATAATATAATAATATAATAATATAATAATATAATAATATAATAATATAATAATATAATAATATAATAATATAATAATATAATAATATAATAATATAATAATATAATAATATAATAATATAATAATATAATAATATAATAATATAATAATATAATAATATAATAATATAATAATATAATAATATAATAATATAATAATATAATAATATAATAATATAATAATATAATAATATAATAATATAATAATATAATAATATAATAATATAATAATATAATAATATAATAATATAATAATATAATAATATAATAATATAATAATATAATAATATAATAATATAATAATATAATAATATAATAATATAATAATATAATAATATAATAATATAATAATATAATAATATAATAATATAATAATATAATAATATAATAATATAATAATATAATAATATAATAATATAATAATATAATAATATAATAATATAATAATATAATAATATAATAATATAATAATATAATAATATAATAATATAATAATATAATAATATAATAATATAATAATATAATAATATAATAATATAATAATATAATAATATAATAATATAATAATATAATAATATAATAATATAATAATATAATAATATAATAATATAATAATATAATAATATAATAATATAATAATATAATAATATAATAATATAA
>OY744476.1:56377778-56385278 GCA_963556175.1 Tipula confusa | reverse complement strand
AATAATATAATAATATAATAATATAATAATATAATAATATAATAATATAATAATATAATAATATAATAATATAATAATATAATAATATAATAATATAATAATATAATAATATAATAATATAATAATATAATAATATAATAATATAATAATATAATAATATAATAATATAATAATATAATAATATAATAATATAATAATATAATAATATAATAATATAATAATATAATAATATAATAATATAATAATATAATAATATAATAATATAATAATATAATAATATAATAATATAATAATATAATAATATAATAATATAATAATATAATAATATAATAATATAATAATATAATAATATAATAATATAATAATATAATAATATAATAATATAATAATATAATAATATAATAATATAATAATATAATAATATAATAATATAATAATATAATAATATAATAATATAATAATATAATAATATAATAATATAATAATATAATAATATAATAATATAATAATATAATAATATAATAATATAATAATATAATAATATAATAATATAATAATATAATAATATAATAATATAATAATATAATAATATAATAATATAATAATATAATAATATAATAATATAATAATATAATAATATAATAATATAATAATATAATAATATAATAATATAATAATATAATAATATAATAATATAATAATATAATAATATAATAATATAATAATATAATAATATAATAATATAATAATATAATAATATAATAATATAATAATATAATAATATAATAATATAATAATATAATAATATAATAATATAATAATATAATAATATAATAATATAATAATATAATAATATAATAATATAATAATATAATAATATAATAATATAATAATATAATAATATAATAATATAATAATATAATAATATAATAATATAATAATATAATAATATAATAATATAATAATATAATAATATAATAATATAATAATATAATAATATAATAATATAATAATATAATAATATAATAATATAATAATATAATAATATAATAATATAATAATATAATAATATAATAATATAATAATATAATAATATAATAATATAATAATATAATAATATAATAATATAATAATATAATAATATAATAATATAATAATATAATAATATAATAATATAATAATATAATAATATAATAATATAATAATATAATAATATAATAATATAATAATATAATAATATAATAATATAATAATATAATAATATAATAATATAATAATATAATAATATAATAATATAATAATATAATAATATAATAATATAATAATATAATAATATAATAATATAATAATATAATAATATAATAATATAATAATATAATAATATAATAATATAATAATATAATAATATAATAATATAATAATATAATAATATAATAATATAATAATATAATAATATAATAATATAATAATATAATAATATAATAATATAATAATATAATAATATAATAATATAATAATATAATAATATAATAATATAATAATATAATAATATAATAATATAATAATATAATAATATAATAATATAATAATATAATAATATAATAATATAATAATATAATAATATAATAATATAATAATATAATAATATAATAATATAATAATATAATAATATAATAATATAATAATATAATAATATAATAATATAATAATATAATAATATAATAATATAATAATATAATAATATAATAATATAATAATATAATAATATAATAATATAATAATATAATAATATAATAATATAATAATATAATAATATAATAATATAATAATATAATAATATAATAATATAATAATATAATAATATAATAATATAATAATATAATAATATAATAATATAATAATATAATAATATAATAATATAATAATATAATAATATAATAATATAATAATATAATAATATAATAATATAATAATATAATAATATAATAATATAATAATATAATAATATAATAATATAATAATATAATAATATAATAATATAATAATATAATAATATAATAATATAATAATATAATAATATAATAATATAATAATATAATAATATAATAATATAATAATATAATAATATAATAATATAATAATATAATAATATAATAATATAATAATATAATAATATAATAATATAATAATATAATAATATAATAATATAATAATATAATAATATAATAATATAATAATATAATAATATAATAATATAATAATATAATAATATAATAATATAATAATATAATAATATAATAATATAATAATATAATAATATAATAATATAATAATATAATAATATAATAATATAATAATATAATAATATAATAATATAATAATATAATAATATAATAATATAATAATATAATAATATAATAATATAATAATATAATAATATAATAATATAATAATATAATAATATAATAATATAATAATATAATAATATAATAATATAATAATATAATAATATAATAATATAATAATATAATAATATAATAATATAATAATATAATAATATAATAATATAATAATATAATAATATAATAATATAATAATATAATAATATAATAATATAATAATATAATAATATAATAATATAATAATATAATAATATAATAATATAATAATATAATAATATAATAATATAATAATATAATAATATAATAATATAATAATATAATAATATAATAATATAATAATATAATAATATAATAATATAATAATATAATAATATAATAATATAATAATATAATAATATAATAATATAATAATATAATAATATAATAATATAATAATATAATAATATAATAATATAATAATATAATAATATAATAATATAATAATATAATAATATAATAATATAATAATATAATAATATAATAATATAATAATATAATAATATAATAATATAATAATATAATAATATAATAATATAATAATATAATAATATAATAATATAATAATATAATAATATAATAATATAATAATATAATAATATAATAATATAATAATATAATAATATAATAATATAATAATATAATAATATAATAATATAATAATATAATAATATAATAATATAATAATATAATAATATAATAATATAATAATATAATAATATAATAATATAATAATATAATAATATAATAATATAATAATATAATAATATAATAATATAATAATATAATAATATAATAATATAATAATATAATAATATAATAATATAATAATATAATAATATAATAATATAATAATATAATAATATAATAATATAATAATATAATAATATAATAATATAATAATATAATAATATAATAATATAATAATATAATAATATAATAATATAATAATATAATAATATAATAATATAATAATATAATAATATAATAATATAATAATATAATAATATAATAATATAATAATATAATAATATAATAATATAATAATATAATAATATAATAATATAATAATATAATAATATAATAATATAATAATATAATAATATAATAATATAATAATATAATAATATAATAATATAATAATATAATAATATAATAATATAATAATATAATAATATAATAATATAATAATATAATAATATAATAATATAATAATATAATAATATAATAATATAATAATATAATAATATAATAATATAATAATATAATAATATAATAATATAATAATATAATAATATAATAATATAATAATATAATAATATAATAATATAATAATATAATAATATAATAATATAATAATATAATAATATAATAATATAATAATATAATAATATAATAATATAATAATATAATAATATAATAATATAATAATATAATAATATAATAATATAATAATATAATAATATAATAATATAATAATATAATAATATAATAATATAATAATATAATAATATAATAATATAATAATATAATAATATAATAATATAATAATATAATAATATAATAATATAATAATATAATAATATAATAATATAATAATATAATAATATAATAATATAATAATATAATAATATAATAATATAATAATATAATAATATAATAATATAATAATATAATAATATAATAATATAATAATATAATAATATCCCGTGTGGGGTTTGCTTGTTCCCCCATCGGGCGCCTCCCCGGGTGGCGGATAGGGGAAAGCCCGCCAGATATGGCAGGTACCGAGGAAATCAAATACTTGGGGTGGACCAAAAAATCTAGCAAACCCAAGCTAAGGTGGCACTACATACGCCGATGGCTGCATGGCTAAGGGGGTGCTTGGTCGTTAGTATGTCGAACTCTGACTTTGGCGACAGTCAGTTTAAACCCATAGCCTTCCTATGATAATGCAGAGCTCTGTCATAGGTGACCGTTATTTCTCGTGCTACTCGTGGGATCAAAATATGGATAGTCATACGCAAAATAAAATTAATGAGAGTGATGCTTCTCCAACAGCATCAAAACCGGAGTCTAGAATAACTTCTAGACTACAATCTAGTTCAATAATGAAAGAAAGTAGGCAGGTAAAATTGGTCGACAGTCAGGTCTGTGGTGGATCGGGTATCGATCAAGTATCAATTTTGCCAATTAATTTGGAGGGCTCCGAGGGTCATATGGATATAGACCTGATCCGGAAGGAGAAAAAGACAGGCAAAAGGAGACTCACATCTCTGGAATGTGACTCAGAAAATGAGATGAGACGAGTCATCGATAAAATGAAAAAACAGGAAGAGGACGAATTCCGAAAGTGTAGGGAAATCGTTAAAAATACGCTAGCAGCAGCACAGAAACAAAAAAACACTGCTATGGGCGTAAAGAACGGTTTGCTGGAACTGGAAGAAGTGCTGGAAGTGATTCATTTTATGAGAATTAATCAAAAAAAGGTAGAAAGGGAGTCCGAAGAGCAGGATAGGAGGCACGCCGTCTCGCAAGGGAGTCAAGTGGCTGAGCGACATCAAGCTATCCGACCGGTCCCAAAAAGAAGTAAGAACTCGTTGCAGACCGAAGAATCGGAATCGGAAGTCGGGACCAGAATTGATAGGCCTGTGGGGGAAAACGCCACATGGATCACTGTCGCTCATAAAAAGGCAAGACAAATTAATAGACGCCCTTCTAACACAGTCGAAGATGGTGAAGGTCTTCTTGAGGAGGAGGTATTTAAAAACCATAATAAAGGGAAGAACCGTAAGAGAAAGAAACGGCGGAAAGGAAAAATAAAGGGCAGTGCAGTGGTAATCAAACCGGCCGAGGGTAAGACGTATGCGGACGTGTTGAGTGTCATTCGAGGTAGTACCTGCCCAAATGAAGAGGAAGCCGAAATCAGGCAAATTAGAAAAACAGCTGATGGGGCAGTCCTGCTAGAACTGGGTCGTTGCAAAGATCCGACCAAGCTGCAAGAAATTATACGGACAGCAGTAGGTCAGGATGGTGAGGTCCGAGGATTGATACCCCGTATAAAGATAGAGGTTCTGAACCTGGACAGCCTCACGACAATTGAGGAGGTTAAGATGGCAGTCGGACGTGACTCGGAAGAGGAGCCCCCGGGGGATATTAAAGTATCCCTTTTCATGTTTGATAGGCGTGAGCAAAAAAAAGCTGTCATTGAACTAAATGAACGAGCAGCCTTAAAATTGCTAGAAAAGGGGAGGATGAAGATCGGTTGGGTTTTCGGTAGGGTTAGGAGGAGGCTGGAAGTTCTAAAATGCTTCAGATGCCTTGGGTATGGACACATCAGAGGAAATTGCAAGGGCCCAGATCGCAGCGGTAGTTGTTGGAAGTGCAGTAAAGGCGGACATAAGGCGGTAGAATGCACTTCCGCACCGAGGTGTTTTTTATGTGCTGAGAAGCCCGGTGGAAATCTTAATCACGTACAGGGGTCAGGTGCCTGCGAAGTCTTTAGGAAGGCTATGCAGGTTAAGCAGAGAGACCACCGTGGATGAAAGTACTTCAAGGAAATATGAACGGATGCAGGGCTGCAGATGACCTTTTAACACAGCTAGTGTATGAAAAGGAAGCTCAGATAGTGCTCATTAGTGAGCAATACCGGGACAGAAATCCAAGAAACTGGTTTCCAGACCGCCTGGGTACTGCTGCAATATGGGTGGTTGACGTTCGTACTATTTGCATAGACGATCATGGCGCAGGTAATGGCTATGTTTGGGTTAGAATCCGAGGCACTACCATCTTTAGTGTATACCTCTCACCAAATGACGCAATCGGGGACTTCCGTTCTAAGCTTAATGAACTTGAGGATGCACTTCGTGACACAGCGGGGGAAATAGTGGTAGCCGGCGACTTTAATGCGCGCGCATTGGAATGGGGTATGCCACAGCAGGACTCCAGAGGGAAGCTGGTTATGGAGATGTCAGCGAGACTTGACCTAAACGTGTTGAACAGTGGCTTAGTCCCGACATATAGAAGACCCGGTTTTGGATATTCTATACCTGACATATCATTTGCATCGTCAAGACTGGCATCAAACGCAGTAAACTGGAAGGTAATAGAGGACTTCACGGGGAGTGACCATAATTACATCACGTTTCAGGTACTCGATTAAAGATCAGTGAATCGAAAGAGTACCCGGAAATCACATGGTTGGATCACGAGTAAGTTGGAAGGAGAAAAACTCGTTACATTTTTGGAGGCAAACCTGAGAAATATTCGTCCAGTTTCGCAGAGCAATACAACCAGGAATGAAATCGAGGCTAAGGTTGATGAGATCGTTCAGCTTATTCAGCGAGCCTGCGATGCAGCAATGCCTCGGAAAAAACAGTGGAGTGGAAGACGTCAGGCATACTGGTGGACGGACGAAATAGCAGAACTCAGGAAGAAAGCCCTGAAACTCAGACGAAGGGCACAACGAGCACAAAACAGAAGTGATGCTGCGAGTAGATCAGTTGAGTACAGGGATGCAAAGAAAGAGCTTGGCATAGCAATAAAGTCTAGTAAGACTCGTTGTTGGCAAGATATCTGCCGCGAGGTAGATGACGACCCATGGGGCAAAGGCTACAAAATAGTCAATAACAGATTGGGTACCACAAACTTATGCAGCTCGATGGATGCAAAGGTGATGGAAAACATCGTGAATACGCTTTTCCCATCACATGCATTGAGGACTGAGGAGGATATTCCTGCGCAGGTCGGTATTGTTCCCGCATTTACAGAGGAGGACCTGTCCAGTGCGGTAGCATCTCTAAAAAATAAGAAGGCTCCGGGACCAGACGGCATTCCCGTCGAAGTGTTGAAACAGGTGGTCGGCGGTTGCCCACAGCTACTGCTCACTCTATACAATAATTGCCTGGTAGCGGGAGTGTTCCCAGTACGTTGGAAGGTAGCCCAACTCGTGTTGATCGAAAAGGGTAAGGGAGGGAATCCTGACTGTCCCTCAACATATAGGCCTATCTGCAAGCTTGACACGATGGGTAAGCTTTTTGAAAAACTGTTGAAACTACGGTTG
>OY744476.1:56145278-56372778 GCA_963556175.1 Tipula confusa | reverse complement strand
TATAATAATATAATAATATAATAATATTAATATAATAATATAATAATATAATAATATAATAATATAATAATATAATAATATAATAATATAATAAATAATAATATAATAATATAATAATATAATAATATAATAATATAAAATATAATAAATAATAATATAATAATATAATAATATAATAATATAATAATATAATAATATAATAATATAATAATATAATAATATAATAATATAATAATATAATAATATAATAATATAATAATATAATAAATATAATAATATAAATAATATAATAATATAATAATATAATAATATAATATATAATAATATAAATATAATAATATAATAATAATAATAATATAATAATATAATAATATAATAATATAATAATATAATAATATAATAATATAATAATATAATAATATAATAATATAATAATATAATAATATAATAATATAATAATATAATAATATAATATATAATAATTATAATAATATAATAATATAATAATATAATAATATAATAATATAATAATATAATAATATAATAATATAATAATATAATAATATAATAATATAATAATATAATAATATAATAATATAATAATATAATAATATAATAATATAATAATATAATAATATAATATAATAAATAATAATATAATAATATAATAATATAATAATATAATAATATAATAATATAATAATATAATAATATAATAATATAATAATATAATAATTATAATAATATAATAATATAATAATATAATAATATAATAATATAATAATATAATAATATAATAATATAATAATATAATAATATAATAATATAATAATATAATAATATAATAATATAATAATATAATAATATAATATAATATATAATAATATAATAATATAATAATATAATAATATAATAATATAATAATATAATAAATAATATATAATATAATAATATAATAATATAATAATATAATAATATAATAAATAATAAATAATAATATAATAATATAATAATATAATAATATAATAATATAATAAATATAATATTAATAATATAATAATAATAATATAATAATATAATAATATAATAATATAATAATATAATAATATAATAATATAATAATATTAATAATATAATAATATAATAATATAATAATATAATAATATAATAATATATATAATAATATAATAATATAATAATATAATAATATAATAATATAATAATATAATAATATAATAATATAATAATATAATAATATAATAATATAATAATTAATAATATAATAATATAATAATATAATAATATAATAATATAATAATATAATAATATAATAATATAATAATATAATAATATAATAATATAATAATATAATAATATAATAATATAATAATATAATAATATAATAATATAATAATATAATAATATAATAATATAATAATATAATAATATAATAATATAATAATATAATAATATAATAATATAATAATATAATAATATAATAATATAATAATATAATAATATAATAATATAATAATATAATAATATAATAATATAATAATATAATAATATAATAATATAATAATATAATAATATAATAATATAATAATATAATAATATAATAATATAATAATATAATAATATAATATATAATAATATAATAATATAATAATATAATAATATAATAATATAATAATATAATAATATAATAATATAATAATATAATAATATAATAATATAATAATATAATAATATAATAATATAATAATATAATAATATAATAATATAATAATATAATAATATAATAATATAATAATATAATAATATAATAATATAATAATATAATAATATAATAATATAATAATATAATAATATAATAATATAATAATATAATAATATAATAATATAATAATATAATAATATAATAATATAATAATATAATAATATAATAATATAATAATATAATAATATAATAATATAATAATATAATAATATAATAATATAATAATATAATAATATAATAATATAATAATATAATAATATAATAATATAATAATATAATAATATAATAATATAATAATATAATAATATAATAATATAATAATATAATAATATAATAATATAATAATATAATAATATAATATATAATAATATAATAATATAATAATATAATAATATAATAATATAATAATATAATAATATAATAATATAATAATATAATAATATAATAATATAATAATATAATAATATAATAATATAATAAATAATAATATAATAATATAATAATATAATAATATAATAATATAATAATATAATAATATAATAATATAATAATATAATAATATAATAATATAATAATATAATAATATAATAATATAATAATATAATAATATAATAATATAATAATATAATAATATAATAATATAATAATATAATAATATAATAATATAATAATATAATAATATAATAATATAATAATATAATAATATAATAATATAATAATATAATAATATAATAATATAATAATATAATAATATAATAATATAATAATATAATAATATAATAATATAATAATATAATAATATAATAATATAATAATATAATAATATAATAATATAATAATATAATAATATAATAATATAATAATATAATAATATAATAATATAATAATATAATAATATAATAATATAATAATATAATAATATAATAATATAATAATATAATAATATAATAATATAATAATATAATAATATAATAATATAATAATATAATAATATAATAATATAATAATATAATAATATAATAATATAATAATATAATAATATAATAATATAATAATATAATAATATAATAATATAATAATATAATAATATAATAATATAATAATATAATAATATAATAATATAATAATATAATAATATAATAATATAATAATATAATAATATAATAATATAATAATATAATAATATAATAATATAATAATATAATAATATAATAATATAATAATATAATAATATAATAATATAATAATATAATAATATAATAATATAATAATATAATAATATAATAATATAATAATATAATAATATAATAATATAATAATATAATAATATAATAATATAATAATATAATAATATAATAATATAATAATATAATAATATAATAATATAATAATATAATAATATAATAATATAATAATATAATAATATAATAATATAATAATATAATAATATAATAATATAATAATATAATAATATAATAATATAATAATATAATAATATAATAATATAATAATATAATAATAATATAATAATATAATAATATAATAATATAATAATATAATAATATAATAATATAATAATATAATAATATAATAATATAATAATATAATAATATAATAATATAATAATATAATAATATAATAATATAATAATATAATAATATAATAATATAATAATATAATAATATAATAATATAATAATATAATAATATAATAATATAATAATATAATAATATAATAATATAATAATATAATAATATAATAATATAATAATATAATAATATAATAATATAATAATATAATAATATAATAATATAATAATATAATAATATAATAATATAATAATATAATAATATAATAATATAATAATATAATAATATAATAATATAATAATATAATAATATAATAATATAATAATATAATAATATAATAATATAATAATATAATAATATAATAATATAATAATATAATAATATAATAATATAATAATATAATAATATAATAATATAATAATATAATAATATAATAATATAATAATATAATAATATAATAATATAATAATATAATAATATAATAATATAATAATATAATAATATAATAATATAATAATATAATAATATAATAATATAATAATATAATAATATAATAATATAATAATATAATAATATAATAATATAATAATATAATAATATAATAATATAATAATATAATAATATAATAATATAATAATATAATAATATAATAATATAATAATATAATAATATAATAATATAATAATATAATAATATAATAATATAATAATATAATAATATAATAATATAATAATATAATAATATAATAATATAATAATATAATAATATAATAATATAATAATATAATAATATAATAATATAATAATATAATAATATAATAATATAATAATATAATAATATAATAATATAATAATATAATAATATAATAATATAATAATATAATAATATAATAATATAATAATATAATAATATAATAATATAATAATATAATAATATAATAATATAATAATATAATAATATAATAATATAATAATATAATAATATAATAATATAATAATATAATAATATAATAATATAATAATATAATAATATAATAATATAATAATATAATAATATAATAATATAATAATATAATAATATAATAATATAATAATATAATAATATAATAATATAATAATATAATAATATAATAATATAATAATATAATAATATAATAATATAATAATATAATAATATAATAATATAATAATATAATAATATAATAATATAATAATATAATAATATAATAATATAATAATATAATAATATAATAATATAATAATATAATAATATAATAATATAATAATATAATAATATAATAATATAATAATATAATAATATAATAATATAATAATATAATAATATAATAATATAATAATATAATAATATAATAATATAATAATATAATAATATAATAATATAATAATATAATAATATAATAATATAATAATATAATAATATAATAATATAATAATATAATAATATAATAATATAATAATATAATAATATAATAATATAATAATATAATAATATAATAATATAATAATATAATAATATAATAATATAATAATATAATAATATAATAATATAATAATATAATAATATAATAATATAATTATATAATAATATAATAATATAATAATATAATAATATAATAATATAATAATTTTTTATTTTTTTTTATTATTATTATTATTATATTTATTTATTGGTCGACCAGGCTATCACAGCCCATAAATATGTCTACAAAGAATTCAAAATAGAACTCAAAAATTTTTTAAACTTAAACTTTTACAATCCAGTATCCAGAATCGTTGCTGCAAAAGGGATATCAATAACGAGGAGCCGGCATGAAAATATTGTATATGATATTCTTCATTAATTAGGTAATTGCTTAGTAAATGCTTCTTTGGTAAAATAGCAGGATGTTTAGTATCGAATGAACATGCCGCATTTTCTAATCGACCACCAACTCGCATTATATTAGCAATAATAATTTTACTGTTATCAGATACATGCACAGTTGGGCGTGTAAATTACACAATGTAATTTACTGGGTTTTTTACATGTAAAATGTATGTAAAATGTAAACGATTATTTTATACATACTGTAAAATATAAATCAACTTTTTCATTACAATTATCGCCATCTGTTACCAAATCTCTTAATTAAAGAAAAATTGACTATATACTACAGTGTTGCGTATTTGTGTTTATTTATTGTGATATTTGTACATATGTATAAATGTAAAATAAAGTGCAACTTTCCTATGATAAGAAATATTTTGACAATGAAATCTTGACACCTGCTATAAATAAATGTAATTTGATGAACGCTTCGTTTTTCGTGAGAGGAGTAAGCATATGGAATTCCTTGGATGGTAACTGCTGGGTTTCAAAAAGAATATTTTTCCCAAATTTAATTATTAATGTAATAATCAATTTCTCTAGTATTAATTCTATGGTAAGGTTAGTATAATGGTATTGCTGCAAACTAAGGTTATGATAAATTATTAATTGTAATTAGAGTAAGAAAAATTAAATTGAATTAATAAAATTCACTACAGTTCCACGCTTAAATTCGATAATCATATTCGCTACCTCTTTACTACACTGGACATCAAAGGCATAATGCATAGGCATTTTATCGAATGGATAGAATAGGGCTAGTAATTTCAGGCATACATTTATGTGATGAGGGTGAGACGGGTAGTTATAATTTGGTTGATTTTGTCCTGTTTGAAATTAATAAAGATTTAAATTTAAAAGCCGGTCAGACGAGTATAGATTCACTTCATTCATTACACTGCAGAGAATTATTTTATTTATGATTAAACGTCAAATTGCAATTAGTTTTCCGCTACATATCGAATGAAAATATGCACTCTTAAAAATATTTTATTTTAGTTTATTCAAATGTAGCTAGATGGCACTATGTCACTAGTTGTTTATTTTGTCGAATATAAGAACTAGTTTAAGACGTAAACAGATGGCATTGTAGAAGGATAGGTGATTTTTATAGTCTCAATGTAGATAACAAAAAGTTGAAAATAATTATGATTAACTATTTAAATAAAATGTTTAGTTGGATTTTCTAATGCAAGTTATTCTTATAAACAAATGTTTGTATCATTTATTCAATATTTTAAATTATTTCTGGACGGATTCTCGTTTTTTAAATATAATTAACATATTTTTGTAAAATACACATTTTTTTGTAATTTACGTTATTTACATGTAAAATGGAGAAAACGTTTTTTACATGTAAAACGCCCAACCCTGATCGTGATTGTCCAATTTCAATATTCAAGCTGACAACAGTTACGTATGGTACAACATCTGCACCATACCTAGCACCAAAATGTTTACAATTGGCCTGAATTGAAGCAGAAAACTATCCAATGGCGCATATCGTAGGCAGTCACTAACGATTGTTAGGTTGATGACATCCTCACTGGAGCAGAGACACTCCAAACAGCTATTCAGTTACAATCCGAACTTAATCAAATGCTTTTGAGTGATGGATTTGAACTTAAAAAATGGTGTACCAATTCCTCACAATTATTACAACACATTCTTAAGGAAATACGAGAACAAAATTCAGTTCTAAAATTCAATGACGATCATACCATAAAAACACTTGGTATACTGTGGACTCCGAATCAAGACACACTGTCTTATAACGTTAATGAACCCGATAACAGTCATCAGGTAACAAACAGGACTATTTTATCAGACATTGCTGCTATCTACGATCCACTTAGCCTCATTGCCCCAGTGATTATAGTAGCAAAAATCATCATGCAAGAATTATGGCAAATTCGATTAGAATGGGACGAATCATTACCAATCCATTTACAGACAAAATGGCTACAGTTTCGACAAGAATTAAGTTATTTAAATAATCTAAATATCGATCGACATATTCAATCACCTCCAATGACAAGGTTGCATTTACATACGAAGCATATCAACCAGTGCAACTAATGTCAGTCTACTCTGTGCAAAATCTCGTGTAGCTCCGCTCAACAAAGTTACGATTCCAAGGCTTGAATTATGTGCAGCAAATTTATTAGCAGAACCTCAAACCAAAGTCTATTCAGCAATGCACATAAAATTTGATCGACAATATCTTAGGTCCGATTCAAAAATCGTTCTTTCATGGCTTGCAGCATCACCTTCAAGATGGAAGAATTTTGTGGCTAACAGAGTTGCTAACATACAACAATTAACCAACGTAGACGACTGGCATCATATTGAATTGAAGCAAAATCCAGCCGACTTGTTATCTGGAGGAGTTTTACCTATTGATTTGACTAACTCAAAGTTATGGTGACATGGGTCCAGACATTTTATCTACACAGAACAAAATCGTACCAAACGAAAATAGTATTAACATTAACCAGCATATGCCTGAAAAAAAAATATTTGTAGCACATGTCAGCATTAACAATACATCATTTATTGACAAGTTTTCATCGTTCATCAAGTTGCAACGGGTATTAGCATACATTTTGCGATTTATCGTAAACATAAAAACAACGAAGTTAAATCGTATTAGTGGTCCATTATTATCAGTCACTGAACTGAATACCGCAAAACTCAAACTCATAAGTATAGTACAGTGGCAATCATTTGGTATTGAGATAAGCAATTTAGAATCCGGTCAAATCATCAACTAGTAAACTTGTTATGCTCAATCCATTTATTGACAAGCAAGGCATCATAAGAGTCGGAGGCAAACTATCTAATGCAGATATTCCGATCAACCAAAAACATCAAATGCTACTTCCAACTGGTCATCTGGCAGATTTAATAGCACAATATGAACATATTCACAATTTACATTGCGGTCAACAATCATTATTATCAATTCTTCGGTTAAATTACTGGCCATTAAGAGGACGAAATCTAGTACGAAAGACGGTGCACAACTGTATCCGCTGCTACAAAACAAGACCTAAAACGATACAACAACATGGGTAATTTACCGCAACAAAGAGTGGAACTTTTAAGACCATTCATCAACACCGGAATAGACTTTTGTGGTCCATTTCTTATTAAACCTTCTTTTAAGCGAGGAAACAATTATGTCAAGGCATATGTAGCCATATTCGTATGTTTTGCCACAAAGGCGATACACATCGAGCTCGTCGGCAATTTGACATCAGAATCATTCATTTGTGCATTAAAGCGTTTTACTGCACGACGTGGCAAATGTTCAAAGATTTATTGCGACAATGCAACAAATTTTACTGGCGCTAAAAAAGAACTCGATACTTTCCGGAAGTTTTTTAACGTTCATAATAATCAAACCAGCATTTACACAACATTAGCGCAAGAAGGCATCGAATGGCACTTCATCCCTCCGAAATCCCTAGGAGACTGGGTTGGAATCTGCCAAATATCATCTCAAAAGAATCATGAGCGACACACTACTTACATACGAAGAATTCAACACCATATTACATCAAGTGGAATCTTGTCTTAATTCAAGACCAATCACAGCAATTTCTCCCGACCCAAACGACGTCAATCTATTGACGCCAGCACATTTTCTTATCGGTGACAGTTTAATGGCAATTCCTGAACCTGATTTGACAACACAAAAATTCAATCATTTATCTCGATGGCAACGAACATAGCAAATGGTTTAACATTTCTGGCAGCGTTGGTCCAGGGACTATCTTCATCAATTTCAAAATCGACCTAAGAAAAATTCAACAAAAATTCCAATTGATATCGGCACAATCGTTATCATCCAAGACGATAATCTTCCTCCTTTGAAGTGGAAATGGGGAAAATCATCGAACTTCGTGACAACATTACGCGAGTGGCAAGTGTCAAAACACAACATGGAGTAATCAAGCGAGTGGTTTACAAGTTGTGTCCACTTCCAAATTCAAATGATTAATTTCACTTAGTATATATATATTCTCACAATTTATAATTTTGAATTCCAAATTTAGTTACATCATTGCAAATGTTGTAAACAAATGAATTTTTCAAAAATAAAGGCAAGAGAAAATAATCGCTTTTACTCAACAGGCGTCCATTACGGAAACATGCTAATAAACATTTAATCCTCGAATCGACACAATGATTGTAGATGACCTTTGTTTTCAACAAGACGCCACAACCATGCCATACAAGCCGACAAAGAATCGATATTTTGCGCACCAAATTTAACAACCAAATAATTCGCCGTTTTGGAGACGTCAATTAGCCTGCACCATGGTGCGATTTGACACCGTTGGACTTTTTCCTATATAGCGTTTCATTATAAGGATAGATGTTATGCGGATAATCCAGAAACACTTCCAGCGTTAACGCATAACATTACAACTGTTATTTTTATGATTAGCGCCGAAATCATCGAAAATGTTCTTGAAAACTGGAGCCCTAATATAACGAAATGGTTTTTCATTCTTAAATCGGAGACTCCAACCTGATATAAGTACAAAAGTCACTAAGTCCAGTTAGGTTCTAAATCAGAAAGGTTGAATAGAAGTCCACCTCTCAATAGTCAATGAGTCCAATGTCGGTTTGGTAAATAGTTTCATCGCATCAGTCATTTGTTCACAGTTTCCCTACGGATCATATCACTATTTTCATTCTTGTTCACATTCCACGACGATAATATATAGTTAGACGCTTATTAGTCCACTATTAGACTCACGACATCATCCGAGACGGTACAACTGCACAAACTACTCTTAAGGAGCTTAACCTATAAATATAAGCAACTAGCTGCTTTTATGTGCATTTTTTAATAACATAATATGCCAAAATCGATGCGCCATGCATCAGAATAAATGTAAGCACGTTACTAAGTATAATAATCTGCGACTCTGTTGTGCACTTCCTACGTTCGCCATTAATTGCAATAAAGCTCCATTTACTCCCCCAGCGTTTTCACATACACTAGAGAGATATCTACTAAAGAAATTAATTAAAGTATAGTTTTTTTTCAAAGAAATAGTTTTAAGGACATGGTGCTATTTAAAAAAAAGTTTCAGTGCTTTTGATACTTAGAAATTGATACTTTAGAAGTTTCGGAAAACAAAATTTCAAACATATGAACCTTTGAATGTCCGCCAAATGCCCTTAAAAGAATCATACACCTTAACACAAATTAATTTAACCTCATGCACACACTCATCCATACATACAGTATTTACTCAGGCACTCTACCATTTAACACTTATCACATTACACATATTTCCTTTTGTATTTCAACACAATCAATCGATAGATTTTTGATTAAAAAATTTGAAGAAAAAAAAAATTGGCAAATTAAGTGGATAAACAATTTGATTGTGGTGTAAGAGGATAATGGAAGTGAATATACGATGATAGGTCATGATAACTAGATAATAATATTAAAATTCCCCTCCCGCATCGACTACACATTCCCACACATCATAATATATATAATATCATTTATCTCCTTGTGGGTTTGAAAATTTATATTACACTTACACACACACGCATAACAATATAAACATCACAACATATTTGATTTAAATTGTATCCAATTTGTCTTTCAATTTCAATTTTTCATAATATTTATGTACTACACCATTTCAAATCAATCCCCACATGAACAAAATTACTTGATATAGTCATACACACCCCCCGACTAAAAGTAAAGTACTTACACCCTCGTACATAAATTTAGGATTATAAAAGTTTTATTGTCTTTTTTCCATCTTTCATTTCATTTTGATATTTTGTGTGGCGCGCATCCATTACAGAGCCAGAATCGAATTTTCCGTTAAGTTCATCAGTGCTGGAATAAGTCATAAACACTTAAATTTTATGCATTGTTGAATGTGATTTTCAATGTCTTATAGAGGGTCGAAACGTTTAGAATCTGCATTAGGTTATCCTTCTGCTAAAATTCATCACTGTATATAAACCATACCACATCATTCGGCCCGTATTATCATATTCTCCCGCGAAAATTCGAATGAAATGTTGAAAAATCGTCAATCACAATTTTGTTTGTTATTATTTTCCATTGAAAATTGTTATTTTCTAATCCTTTGTGTGTGTATGATAACACCAAAATAACGTCTAATTTTAATTCTGATTTGTTGTTGTACGTGTGCGCTGGTTGTTTTGCCACACAAAAATATCAACATAAAAATTATCGAAATTGCAGAGATTTGAATTTTAAGTAGATGCGAGAATTATGTTCAAAATATGTATATGTATATGTTTATGTGGCTGTGTACTAGCTGTTGTGATTAGAACATAATACCGACCGAAGTTAATGAACGGAATTTATATGGAGGTTATGACTGATTCGAATCGAGCTACTATATATGGCTTTATTGGCCGTATATCGGCAATAATGCGTCAAATGTTGACTTTCAAGCGGTTCAACGTCTGTGGTTTACTACTATTATGCGAAACTATGCGCTCATCGAATGTTCAGAAAATCGAATGAAATTTGTCCTTGTTTGCATGGAGACTACTCATTAAGTATAAAGTATTACTTCATTCTAAATATATCATTGCGTAGAAATAAGAAAGCTGAGCATGAGACTCTTAATCTCAGGGTCGTGGGTTCGAGCCCCACGTTGGGCGCCATATGTAGCGTGTCAAAATAAAAAAAAAGTTTTATTGAGAATAAAGAATCACAAATTAATATATTTGAGCTGAGGATCAATACCCCAAAAAAAATATAACTTAATTTACAAAAACAACAAAATAAATTTTAATAAAGAAAAATTCAATAATATAAACAAAAAAAAATTTTAATAAAGCAAAAATAAAATTAGGTAATTAAATTCGTAAAAATGATTTAAAATGGTGGTTCCCAAACGTCAATCCGTCTTCCGCCAAATGAGATACCCTTAAATCCATTGACTACCTCGTTGTGTTTTCTTTCCGATCACTGTTTGTATCATAAATGCTTACGTTGCCGATTCCACTACATGGTCACTGTAATTACATTCGCACGTGTATAAGTTGATGCCGATGTCACAATACAATTATATTCCCAATCACTCTATCAAATGATTGGAAAAATAATCCACCTCTTCAAAAGAAGTGAATAAGTTGATGCGGATGCCACAACACTATTCAGAGTCTCATGCTCTGCGTATTTTGAGTACAAACACTTTATGGGTCTGTTTTTTTTTTGATATCGGAGAAATCGGAGAGATAAATTTACTGTCAAATTTTCAGATATGCGTTTTTTTTTAATATCCGAGAAAAAAATTATCTCTCTGTGTCGTTTTTTTTTTACGCTCCGATAATTATCGGATACGATTTTTTTACTCTGAAAAAATGTACAGATTATTTTATATTTTTTAGTAAATTTTAAAATGGCGACTCCGATTAATGTTGAGCTATCAGGTGACAAATAAAACTTTAATTTAGGGAGTTTAAAGATGAAATTCATAAAATAATTTATTATTTTTGGTACTAAAAAATAACACAAAAAATATTTCGTTGTTTTATATTTTTAAAAAAAAACTTGTCTAATTGCACTCAAACAACTATTCTCCCCTCACGTCACCTTACTTCTCTTTTTATACATCTCTAACCCAAAATGCCGGATGTCCCCCACCATCACCTCGATCAGTCATTGCACCGTAATCGATTTTTTTTATGCGGCCACGTTTATAAAAAAAAATCAAAGAAATATTTATTTCTTTACCGATGGAAAAAACTTCATTCCAAATTACGCATGGGTTGCAACCTTGGGTTGAACATGTACGAATGCCATCTATCCAACCAGAATACAACTAAAAAAAATAATATATCGGATATACGTCATACAATGATATAACGATAAACGATAATACTTTAAGAGCAGTGGCGTAGAATAAATTGTTGGTTGATTCATCGTATAGAAAATTTTGAAACCTTACACTACATACTTTAGTCAATTAAAAAAAATTTAATTAATGTCCAAACATTAATTAATTTTTTTTTCTATCTTGCTTTTAAATCTTATATTTTAAAAATCAAATGCATGTTTATATACAGCTATTATATTCCTTACACAAAGATAATTATATGCATACACATGTATTCACATATTTACATATAGATACATAAATATACATACACATATCAGAATATATCATAAATTTCAAATATAAAAAAAAAATCTTAACAAAATAACCACCACCTAATCTAAACATCACTAAACTACCAAGTTCCTCTAGATTTTAACTTTGGTCATAAAGAAAATATATATAGAGAGGCAAAGCCATATAGCGATCTGTCCTACAGCATTGTTAGTGTAATTAATGGGACCCATTACAGTTGTTGTAATATTATTGTTGTTGTTTTAAGTATATAAGCGAAAAAAATGTTTATATAAGGAAAGAAAAAAACACAAAACGTAACAAAAGAAATAGGTATATATTTGTGAATTATAACAAAACACATGTAGACACAATAACAAACCACCGTTTTCGATATTTTGATATTTAAACATTTCTTGTTTCTTGATTGTAATTTTAGCTCCGATTCTCTTAGTTGTGTCTTCATGTGATGTGAGTATTTTCGTTGTACCAAAAAAAAAAAAAATTTTGCCGGGACACGCGATATATTATTTTTGAACCATCAACAATGGGCGCATTCAGGTCCGCCAACTGTTTGCAACATGTTGAGTCAAATCAATATGTTGAGTACTGAATGCAGCCGATATATTCGATACAACTGTTGAGCTAAATGTAATTTTTTCCATTGATGTTCGTATCTCGATACATTACGTAGCGAATATTTATATATAGTTATGCAATTATCCTTTTATTTTGGCAACATATATATTTATGATATCAATAGGTAGAGGTATCTATGATGGTGGGCCCGAATGCACCCAATAGCATCTATTTTTTTAAATCGAACTTTTTATGAATGACAGCGATACATAGTTTTCTTTGTCATTTACCGATGAATAAAACAATTAATGTGTACTATTTCGTACGAAAATAAAGGGTCGTCAGGTTTTTTTATTTTATTTTATGAAATCAACCATTATCTCTTTAAAACTCTTGCTCGATTTATGGCCTTAACGAACAATTCTTTTTACTCATATTTTCAAATGCTTAATATTATGTTATAACTCAAAAATACAAATCCTACTAAAATAATGTAAGTTACATTTACCTAAAAATAGAACGCCAATTAGGGATAAAAGGATATACCGGTTTATTTTGCACATAAGTTTCTTTTTATTTATGGTCTTCTAAAATGTATTCTTTATTCACGAAATCTACGTTTGGAAAAATCCATGGTCAAAAAATAATAAAACAATAATTAAAACCTGTCGGTTTCTTTTTCTTAAAGAGCAAATTTTTAATTTATCCCACATACCATTTTTTCCTAAATCAATTTTGGTTTTCATCAGGATAACGTAATAATTTCTAGTATATTTAAATTGAATTAAATGCTTTCGTTAATGTTATAATATTTACACTTGAATCTTGCATTTATACGAGTTATGTGAAATTACCGATACATGAATTTTTTCTGTGAACTGTGATTGTTAATTACCAAAATAATTTAATTATTAAATAATTAGTTTTGTTTAAACTTCTAATATAAGTACGATTTTTTATATCAAAAATAAATAATTTTAAGAGTGGAATTTCTTGTGCAATTTTAACATGTTGTGCTTCTAGAAGAACCCATGTTGACAGACGTTTTTATAAATTTCCTAAAAAAAACAGTGATTTATTTAAAATTTGGATAGAGAAATGTGCAATACCGGTAAGTGATTTGGACAAATTATTAATTATATGTGAAACACATTTTCATGAAAGTGACAAAGGCAAGAAGCGATTAAAAAAAAACTCTGTACCCCAGTTAAACTTGCCCTATAGTAAGGATATTGAATTAGTAGATTACATAGAAATAGATCAATTAGAAAACGTTATGCCAGTACCAGAATTTCGAGTCTCTGAAAACAATGGTATTGAAGATTGTTGCAATAACTGTTTAAAATATATAAAAACTTGCGACTATTATAGGAAAAAAAATGTATTGTTACAAAAGCTTCACGACCGATTAAAAATGAAGTATATACATAATAGAAAAGCAATGCTTAGGTTTTCCAAAATGCACAGTAGACATCTAGCCCCAAAATCGCCCCGCGAAAATTTAAACGGTTTAATTAACGCCCAAAATGTCAGTTTCGAAGCAAAGGAATTTTCAAAAATGCTTTTGCTTAGAAAATCGAAAACTGTCAAATATCCCGATGAGCAACGTCAAATTTCTATAAATTTATATTTTATATCACCAGCATCGTACAGATTTTTAAGATCGAGTCTGCATTTTAACCTACCATCAAAAAATTCTATTTTAAATTGGATGCCAATCAAAACTATTTCACCAGGGAAAAATTTTAATATTTTAGAAAATTTAAGGCTAAAAGTTAGCACAATGGCGACAGATCACAAAAAAGCTATATTAGTGTTTGATGAAATAAGAATACGTGAGGATTTAGACTATGATAGCAAATTAGACATAATCCAAGGTTATTTCAGATGACGGAGCATTCAGATGAAGAGCATAGAAATAATAGTATAGCGAAATACATTTTGGTTTTTAAGGTTAGGGGAGTAGTAGTTCAATATAAATATATAGTTTCATATTATGTTTCCGCACATAATATTTCGGGCCAACTTTTGGTACAACTCATTAAAAATAATATTCGCATGTTAACAGAAACTGGACTTAATGTTTTAGCGACGGTTTGCGATCAAGGATCGAACAATAGAAGTGCGTATAAGCTTTTAGGAACATCAGTTGAAAACCCATTTTTTTATTTAGATTCTAAAACAGTATTTACAATTTTTGATACACCTCATTTAGTAAAATCGATTCGAAATAACTTGTTAAAGGCAAATTTTAGTACACCGGATGGAATTATTAGTTGGTCAGTTTTGAGAGAGCTATATGAAGCCGAGAAAAATAATGTTACAAAATTGTGTGTAAAACTTACAAATAAACACATTTATCCTGGCCCATTTGATAAAATGAAAGTGTCTTATGCAACGCAAATTTTTAGCAAAACAGTGGCTGCAGCGATACAAACTATGTACGAGTTGGGTAAATTTTCTCGTGATGTAGAAAAATACGCACTCCCAACAGCAAAGTTTTGCAAAAAAATTGATGCAATGTTTGACAACTTAAATAGCAGAAATTTGTATAACAAAAATAAAAATTGCAGCGCCTTGCAATATGGTAATCACATTGGTAATATGTTAACGGAAATGAAAACTTATATAAGCAAAACTAAATGGTTGAAAAAAAATAAAATATATTGCCTCGATGGAATTCAACTGACAATAACTGCCATCTTGAAGTTGTCACAAGAAATATTTCAAAATGGTTCTAACATAACTTACTTAATTACTAGTAGATTTAATCAGGATCCGCTAGAAAATGCATTTTCTATAATTAGAGGAAAGGGTGGGAATAACAAAAATCCATCTGTTCTGGAATTTAGTCAAATACTTGCACAAATTATGTCTTTAAAATTTTTGAAGAATACTTCTCTTTCGAATTGTGAAGAAGATGACGACGAAAACTTGGCAAATTTAAAAGCCATATCTGACCAAAACGATTCATCGAACTCTCCAAATTGCTGTAATAATAATGTTTCATTGAGTCATGAAACGGAAAACGAAATCCCGGATGACGGTATCCTGGTGGAACAAATACTAATGGATGTGGGCACTAATATTAATACAAATGATGGAATTGATGATGCAGCTTTAAAATATTTTATTGGTTATGTCTTTCGTAGATGTAACAAAACTGTTAATTGTAGCCAGTGTACAAGTTTACTGATAAAAGAAGATGAAATAATGACAATGAAAAATGAAAATTTTATTTACTTTAAAAATTATACCAATAATACAGATTTTGGTAAATTGTTTGCTCCATCTGAGTTTTATTTTACTATTTCCAAATATTTTGCAGAATTATTTTATACATATTTTAAAACCACTCCACATATTCCAAATATAAAATTTGAAATCACTCAATCATGTGTAGAGACTTTAAAGCTAAGAAATAATGAATTTTCCGAATTCTTCAACGAAAATATTCCATGCTACTCTCACCACAAAAACATTTTGGATTTTCTAATACTTGTCTTATTAAGAAAACATTGTAAATGGGCCATAAAAACTTATAAAACATAAAACAATTGCAACTGAATACTTATCATGTTTAGGGTAGTGGAATAGGCCTATCGGGGATACCACAATAAAAAAACGCACCAAATACTCTTCCTCAAGGGAGGTGGGGAAATGAGTAATACAAAAATGTCTTCCTATAAGTTAAAATAGCCAAAATTTGCAAGGTCTCAAAGTATTAAAACCAGCAAATTCAACAGGTCTCTTCAATTAACACCAGCATATATACTTTTGGAAGACAAGGTCTCTTCTTTTCCAGGCCAAAATGTTTATTGGATACCAACGAATTATCCAATGCAAGTTTCACTTTATCGGTGCTATCGAACATGACTACTACCACGTTTCACATTCCCTTTAATCATCGAACTGCTATGTCACCGCCCACGATAAACTAGGATACTGTGGTATTATTCTTAGGATTTCATGTTCGAGCGGTAATTCCATTTCATACCTAAATCCAAGCAGAGCGTGTTAATAAGTTTTATAATTTCTATAGTTAAAAGAGTTAAGCAGTACCACGATTAGAAATTTTAATCCGGTTTCGGTAATACATTTTTTTAAAATTTAAAGTATAATTTATAGTTGAAAGTCTAAAGTATAATTTACAAAGTTTGGGGTAGCTACTGTTTGGCAATTTAAATTGTGGGCTCCCAGTTTTCAAATCCGCTAGTGTTGATAGAGGTAATTTGAAATTTTTCTGTGAATTCTCAACTTCAAGAGAGCGGTAGAATCTATGTATGTATATAGATGAACAGCCAAAAATTGGATTAAGGATTTACATAATCAATGTTAAATTTTGTTAATCGATTGAAACTGCAGCATGTACACGGCATAAAACCACAAAAACTCTAAAAAAAAAATTATAAAATAAATTCAATTTGTTTACTACGACACGATTCATAAAACGAAATAGAAAACCAAAATTTTAAAATATAAATCGTCGATCGCAATAAAAAATTCCTAGAAGTATATAAGGAACAAAAAATAGAAAACAAAAAAAAATCGACCTTCATGATTTTTATAACTTTTTATTTACTTTCTTTATATACCAAAATACAACAACTGCGCTGGGTCCCATTGTTTTACTTTTTTTCCAAATCGATCGAAGACAACTCACTATATGGGCTTTGGACATCTATATGTTTTTAATTTATGCTTTGGTTCAAAAAAAAAAAAAAAAAAAAATTCTAAATACTCTAAAAAAAAATAAGCCAGTTGGCAAGATATAATAATTACATCAACAATCTATAATTCTAATAGTTCAACTAAAACAGAAAAAATAAAAAACAAAATGGAACCATATACATCTCTCCCTTTATGACTGTGTATGAAGGAAACTCAGCACTTAGGAGCATCTACTATGGCCACTTCCAAAAGAATAAAAAAAATTATTATCTTGGTTTTCCTGAAAAACTCATACTTATTAAAACAAATAAATCAATAAATGGATTATTACAAAAAAAAAAAAAATAAAGATGAATCATTCATCTTCTCGTATACCCTACTCTGCTAATACGGTAATAATAATATGAGTTGAACCTTATCTGGTATTAAAATAACTCAGAAGAATCATTTAAAAATGTTAATATAAAATTTATTATTTCAAGTTCCTTTAAAAATTTTTCTTTTCCTTTTGAACCAACAACGCAAGTTACGCAAATCTAGCTACATTTCTGACTGATTTCTAGTTAAGAACAACCTAATGAACTTCGTGTAGTAGATACTCTCTACTCATAGCTGTACAAATTACTCAATAAAATAACTTAAAAATATAAAAGAAATATATAATAAATCTGATTCCACCTAAACAAAAAATGTCTCCTTCAAAATAACTTAAAAAAAACTAAGGAAACTACATATTAACCCACCAATACGTATGGTACCTAATAAATAGGAACCCACCTAAACCTTAAACTTTAATCCGGTGCGAAATCTTTAGTATGGAAAACTCCTAGTTCTTTTCCTTCCATGTCTTCCAAAAGATAAACATTACAACCGATTTGTTGTTTTATTTTGCATTTTATTCGTTTAGCCAATTTTGACGAAAAATTCTTGGATGCATCGGACAATTGAAAATTTTTCTTCCAGACTATATCACCTATCGAAAATTTTTTTGAACGCGATCTTAAATTGTAGTAATGAGAAGCTTTCTGATGTGCCTTTTGTAGATTTTTCTGAACAATTGATTTTAGATTAGAAAAACTTTCCAACTTCTTTACCCTAGCTGGGACATTTATTTCATCCGAATTAGCATGGTATTCGGTCGCCCCTCCAATATCATAACCATAATGATACATCTCACGTCCAAAATTTAAATAATATGGAGTGAATCCAGTCGATTCATGTTTGGCTGTTCGCATCGCGCAACCAAATTTTTTGAAGTTCTTTATCCCATTCTTTGTGATTATCTTTAAGGTAAGCACGAATAGAGGCAATTATAACTCGATTAACCCTTTCCGCTGGATTATTTTGTGGGTGATAGCGCGCATTCCGATAGTGTCTAACCCCATTCTTCTGTAATAATGACTGAAATTGGTGTGAAATGAATTGTGGTCCATTGTCCGAAATAATCGTTTTGGGAGTACCAAATAACAAAAAGATATTTTCCTCTAAAATTTTAATAATTTTTGAGGTTTCGGTATTCCTAAGAGGGAAGAGTAACACAAATTTAGTAAAAATATCCAAAATCACAAATACGTAAGCATTACCCTGCTTTGATCTAGTAAGCGGTCCCAAAAAATCGACTGCAATAACTGACCACGGTTCTTGCGGTATTTTAGCCATTCCCATGGGAGATCTCACATTTGGAAATGCTTTTGATGCCTTACATATTTCACATTTACGAACGTAATCTTTGACGGTAATCGCGAGTTTAGGCCAGTAATACATTTCTTTAATTCGAGCAAGAATTTTTTTTAACCCCAAGATAAGCAGATATTGGGCTATCATGGCATGCTTCAAGAACCTTGATTCGATCTTCCATTCGTACTACTAATTTGTCGACATCATTTTGGTAACGTTTGTAAATCTTATCTTTTACCAAATTATACGATGGATATTTCTCTGGGGAATCCAACAAACCGACATTTAAATTTTCATACCACTCATCAGATACAGAAGATATAATCTCCACTGTCATACTACGTGAGAGGGCATCCGGCACCACGTTAAATTTTCCCTTTCTATGATTTAGCTGAAACTGGTATTGTTGTAGCTTAAGAGACCACCTGCCCAATCGACCACTAGGATCGCGTATATTATTTAACCATAATAGAGAGGCACGATTTGTAATAACTATAAACTTTGTTCCTTCTATATACGGCCGAAACTTTTCAATAGCCATGATTACCGCAAGGCATTCCTTTTCAGTTGTATGATATTTAATTTGTTGAGCCATCAATTTTTGCGAAAAGAAAGAAATTACATGTTCATCCAAACCCTCTCCTTGCGTCAAAACGGCTCCAACTCCTACATCGAAAGCATCGGTTTGAATAATAAAAGGTATTGAAAAATTAGGGTTTGAAAGGATTGGAGGAGATATTAATAGAGATTTTAGCTTCAAGAATGCTGAATTAGCCTCCTCGGTTCAAAGAAATGATCGGATTACTCCATGGACTACTCGATTTTTCAACCACTCCAAGCTTTATCATACGGTCTAGTTCCTTATTTAGCTTCTCTTGAATATACGTAGATACAACATAATTACGTTGCTTTATTGGTCTAGCATCGCCCGTATCTATATAGTGCGATAGAATATTCGTTTTGCCGATATTTTCACCATCAGAAATAAGAAAGCATGATAGTCAATAGAAGGCGAGGGAGGGCGCGCTGCGAACCTCTGATTAGAGCGATTTAACATGCTAGCGAGAGAATGCATTAACTGATCGAACCACTTTTGGTGTCAAAATTTACGTAAAGAACAGTGCGATTTAATTAAATTAAAATTAAAATAATTAATATCCACATTAATTACAATTAAGAAAAAATAACATTAATTTCAAATTATACAGTCTGAATGTCTCTCTAATTGTCTAATTATTGCAATTATTTGTTTTCAAATGGTAGTTGGTATTACAATAATGCATACATTGAGGCGAATTACATAAAAATATGTGTGAAATGAAACAATATAAAGTAGTACATATTAATAGTAATAGATGTCACTTTACATCTTCAGTTTAGTTTCACTGAAATACATGAATCGTTCTCTATGCCGCTCTGTATGACTATGAAAGAACAGTAGCCAATTTCAAAAAAAAAAAAATTTCAAAAAAAAAACAAAAAACTGCGTTCGATTTGATGCCATTTGTATTTATTTGAAATTAAAAATAATAATAAAATATATAAAAATTAAGTAAAAATAATAAATAATAAATAATAAAGGGAAAGATAGTAAAATTAGCACTAAACAAATTAAGTAAAATACCAAATAGGGCCTCTTGAAATTAATTAATTTATTATATAGCATCATGGAATGGGATTACAGTGGGGGTAACATAAACCATGAAGAGATTACAACAAAAATAATTCGAAACACTGATCTCAATCAGAGGCGTCTCACCCGACGACTTTGGGAGGCACTTGCCTCGATATCACAATCACCGCAGAGACCTTGCCCTTCATATCGTATTTCTCGTACCATCGACCAATACTTAATCGTATGTACACCGCCGATGGCGCGGTTGCTAGTAATAAATAAATCGATTTTAATAAATCCATACAGTCTATCATTTCTCACACTACATATTTACGTTATCACGTATCACTACAGCCGTGCAGATGACACAGCCACCTCGTTTTTTAATGAAGTAAACAAAAAGGCCTTTGTTGAGACGTGCTTAATCTGTGGTTCTCTACTCCAAATTCGGTAATTTTGCTTAGTGACGTGGCCGTTTAACCAAAACTGAGTCTTATCCCTGAACAAAATTTTGCGATAAAAAAAAAAGATCGTGCTGAATTGTTGTTTTTGTTGTATTCACCGAACGTAAGGCATGCATAATTCACGCGGTTTTAACTTGCAAGTCATAATCTTCCACAAAGTGAATGGCTACAGCTCTAAATGCTGTGCACGATTGCAAATCGATTCATTCGTTGTTGTCCTACTCAACACTACATTCCATAGCCTCAAAAATTTCTTCTGTGCACTGGGGTCTATTATGAAACATATTCGCTTTCGAAAAATATGATTCGCGGCGAATTTTAGTAGTACGACATTTTTTGTCGTACTACTAAAAGGCTCGATGGCAAAGGAAATTGCAGATTAGGGTTTAGTCAGCCAGAACTCAACACTTTTGCTAGATGTATTTGCAGGACTGGTCACTTGTAAGGTTTTTTGAAGATTTTCTCCATAAGAAAAACATAAAATTTTTAGACTTAGACTTGAGAATTAAACTTAGACTTAAACTTAGAATTAAACTTAGACTTCAGCTTAGACTTAAGCTTATAGTTAAACTTCGACTTAAACTTAGACTTAGACTAAGACTTCGACTTAAACTTAGACTTAGACTTAGACTTTGAGAGTAAAAGGAAACTCCTAACCAGCTTGCCTACAGGTAAGCGAGCTTCTGAAGCAAAAATTGTTACAAGTTCATTTAGTACGTTGAGTTCAACGAATCAAGGAGCAACCAAGTTCTCAGAATTGGTTCCCAACTAGTTCGGTGGACCCATTCAAGAGAAGTAAGAGGCTAACAAGATTGCATACAGAAATAAATGTATCATGAACAATCTGACTTCCTGATCTAAATGAGGACCTGGTAAAAGGAGGCAAAAGAATTGAGTTCGAGCGTTCGAATGATAGGTACAATGTGCATGACGAAATGAAAAAGATAGTTCGGATGATTAAACATTCCTATAATGAAGTGGAAAAGGATTCAAGGTTCAAAAAACTCTGTGGGAAATTTGAAAAATCTGAAGTGGATCTGAAGGAGGAATGGAAGATGCGGGTCGGCAATCCGAGACGGATCTATACGTAATAGCGGGGATTATACGCACCAACGATTCGAGATCCCTTGTTAGTGTAAGTTGCAGACATTACTAAAAAAAGAGCCACTCAACGCCCCAGACCTGTCATTAAATCTCTGACAAATCTGGAGCTGGCTTTTGAACCACAGAGAAACCAAAAGGTATAGCCTTTATAAAAACACAATAAAAACTTTTTAATAGAGACAGAAATGGCGGTGGTTAGCTTGCCAAGCCAACAAGCAGTTAAGGTCATATCCAAAGGGAAAATAAGGGAAATAAGTAGGAATTGCGAAACCCGCAGAGAAGAAGAAAGCCGCAGCAAGTATGTGAACAATAAAGGAAGTTTGTTAGTTGGACTTACACAGCAGATTTCTATCGCGTAGCTGTCTGGGACTGTGGATAAATTAACCTTTCAAGAAAATTTTAGTGGTACTGAAACTACTAAGAGCTTTACTGAATATTTTTGAATATTTATGAACCAGGAAGTTGTAATCGAAGCTATATTTGGGAGATTAAATGGAACTTTATCGCGAATAATGCCTAACGTAAGAGGTGCTTGGAAGAATCGCAGATTATTACTTAATAACGTATGGTTACATCTATTCTGATGTATGGTGCATTTTGAGTCAGTGCTATAGAAAAGTGACATTTAAGCAGCAAGTGGCTTCTATTTATAGGTTAAGTGCGCCCTAAGAGTGTTGTAAGCTCCTCCACTTAAATAAAATATAAAGACTTGGTCTTAGACTTAGAATTAGCCTTTTTACATAAAATCTTACCAATCACTTCTACGTCATGCTATACTTACGTTATGAATTCCTTTGGGCCAAGGTTAAAGTTAAAAGTTGGTCACCAGGGTTTTGTTGGGATAGCAAACCAAGCTTGAGACCATTGTTGGTCAGGACGCTAGTTTGATGTATTTTACCCATGAAGGTCTTATTCAAATGTTGTATACTGATGGCTCTGATAAAAAATAATCATCAGGAGATACCATGTTCGACTCAAAATAAAGTAAGGATGGAAAAGAGTGACGATGAACATAACTATGAACAGTAGATTCAATGGGTCGAACCATACAATGTACAGTTTGACGCCGTAAAGTACAACGTTAATAAGGAACTTCAAAGAAGTTGGGGGTGCTTCGGCCCCTAATCAGATTAAATGAAATAACACAAAAAATAGGTGTAGTTTTATTGAAACAAAATGCCATTTAGATCAAGTATCGTTACTTTGTTTAACTGTTACTTTCGTATCATTTTTGTAATATTTAATTGTGGCCCAAACGTACTCAGTATCAATCGACATTACATAAACGAAGACAACTATGAATTATAAACTTCTTAAATTATAATTTATTATTAAAAACTAAGTATTTAAATAACACCAGAGCTTCTTTTATAATAAAGTAAACCCAATACACAAACTCAGCACGTACACATATTCAGCGAATTATCAAAGACTCGAACAAAAAATTAAAATGCTGAATAAGTCATACAACTCGGACGTACTTCGTCTACTTTTTGATAGATGTCACGCATACAAGTTAGTGTTATTTTTAATTGATTGTTTCCTAACGTTCAACAAAAACTAAACATAAGAAAAACGGGAAAATTGGAACGAAAAATTAATTGCATCTTGAAATAATTTCATCTCAATTAATACACGACAAAAAAAAAAAAAGTTAAGTTTATAAAGCCGCAGCCAACAAAAAATATGTGACGCGTTCTAATTTAATGATTGAATCAATGTAATTTCTTATTATTATATGGACGAAAACAATTTTAGCAATGGTGAAATGGGTCGAGGAGATGACGCTGTAGTGGAAATGGGATATTTTATGAATTTTACTCGATTTGTTTGTCGTATTCAAATGAAAGTAAAATTACAGTCAAGTGGTTGGTTTTTTTTATTGTTGTTGTTGCTGCTGTTGAATTAGTTTTGTTCGTTTGAGGTATATAAGTACTTGGGAATTTAATAGAGACGAAAAACCGGAAAATAAATACAGGAAAATGTAGAATGGAAATTATTTAATTTGTTTTTATTTATTTATGATTTGTAGGTGGCTATTTAATAGGAAAATTAAATTTAAATAATTCGATGGGAGATATAAGGACTCTCGTACTCTTATGATAAACCGAATCTTAGAGGTTTCTTATACTATAAATGAGGTTAGATGATGTGACGGTCGGGCGCATGATTGTGTGACCCAACATTTTTAAAGAATAAGGGCATATAACAAAACATACAAGCTAATCTGTATCGAAATGTACCGACAAATTAGACGTTGTAATAAAGGTTCTGTAATCCTTTTGCGGCAGATTAAGTATTTTCTAAGTAAAGTTTATCAAGTGAAGCCTTTTTTTAAAAATTAAATAATTTATAACTTCTTCCTTTTTAATGGCTTTTTAATGCAAAGGAAGGTGAGCTAGCAACGATTTGTCATTACCAAATACCTCGCAATTATGAACGTTTAAAATTTAAACATAGTAAAACCTACACAAATGTGTGCCAGTTGATCTTAACGGTTAAGTTCGTTTGTAGTCATTGGCTTCTTATGTGTTTTTTTGTAAATTAAATTTTAGTGTGCCGATCTTTAGGCTCATTCATCCCTTACTTTTATGTATAGTATTTATCTTTATAATATTAACAATTAAGTAACACATTTGTGTGGATGGAACAGCAAATGGCTAAATCAATAATTTAAATACGAAATTTAAATCGGTTGGAATTACAATCCCCACACAAATGTGTTTACGTCAATTAATCGTATATACACTTTGATTTTTGGCCTATATTTCAATATTTCTAGATGGTATGGTCAATCTAAATGAATTAACATAAATGTGACAACCCCGGTAGTGTGTTTTGGATGGTTCTGGGTCACCCCAAATGAAATTTTCATAGTAATTTTTTAGAGAGTAAGCGATAACCATGTAAACTTTATAGTGCAACCACTGTTACTTTTTTCCTTGATACAATTATTATTTTTTGGTAAAATTTGCTCAGCTGATGTACATCGTATTTAGCCAAACTAATTATTTTAATAAAATTCTAATTGTAATATTTTCGGTGTTAAAGTAAATATAAGTTGGTTTTTCATGCAAGTACTTTTTGTGATTGCTATAAAACGGTGGATTCGATCTAGTTCAAATGTTTAATTATTTCAATAAAATCCAAATTGTAATATTTTCGGTTTTAAAGTAAATATAAACAGGTTTTTCATGCAAGTACTTTTTGTGATTGCTATAAAACGGTGGATTCGATCGAATCCAAATGTTTATTTATTTTAATAAAATTCTAATTGTAATATTTTCGGTGTTAAAGTAAATATAAGTTGGTTTTTCATGCAAGTACTTTTTGTGATTGCTATAAAACGGTAGATTCGATCGAATTAAAATATTTAATCATTTTAATAAAATTCTTTTTGTAATATTTTCGGTGTTAAAGTAAATATAAGTTGGTTTTTCATACGAGTACTTTTTGTGATTTCTATAAAACGGTGGATTCGATCGAATTCAAATGTTTAATTATTTTAATAAAATTCTATTTGTAGTATTTTCAGTGTTAAAGTAAATATAAACAGGTTTTCCATGCAAGTACTTTTTGTGATTGCTATAAAACGGTGGATTCGATCAAATTCAAATATTTAATTATTTTAATAAAATTCTAATTGTAATATTTTCGGTGTTAAAGTAAATATAAGTTGGTTTTTCATGCAAGTACTTTTTGTGATTGCTATAAAACGGTGGATTCGATCGAGTTCAAATATTTAATTATTTTAATAAAATCTTAATTGTAATATTTTCGGTGTTAAAGTAAATATAAACAGGTTTTCCATGCAAGTACTTTTTGTGATTGCTATAAAACGGTGGATTCGATCTAGTTCAAATGTTTAATTATTTCAATAAAATCCAAATTGTAATATTTTCGGTGTTAAAGTAAATATAAACAGGTTTTTCATGCAAGTACTTTTTGTGATTGCTATAAAATGGTGGATTCGATCGAATCCAAATGTTTAATTATTTTAATAAAATTCTAATGGTAATATTTTCGGTGTTAAAGTAAATATAAGTTGGTTTTTCATGCAAGTACTTTTTGTGATTGCTATAAAACGGTGGATTCGATCGAATTCAAATATTTAATTATTTTAATAAAATTCTTATTGTAATATTTTCGGTGTTAAAGTAAATATAAGTTGGTTTTTCATGCAAGTACTTTTTGTGATTGCTATAAAACGGTGGATTCGATCGAATTCAAATATTTAATTATTTTAATAAAATTTAAATTGTAATATTTTCGGTGTTAAAGTAAATATAAACAGGTTTTTCATGCAAGTACTTTTTGTGATTGCTATAAAACGGTGGATTCGATCGAATTCAAATATTTAATTATTTAAGTAAAATTCTATTTGTAGTATTTTCAGTGTTAAAGTAAATATAAGTTTGTTTTTCATGCAAGTACTTTTTGTGATTGCTATAAAACAGTGGATTCGATCGAATCCAAATGTTTAATTATTTTAATAAAATTCTATTTGTAGTATTTTCAGTGTTAAAGTAAATATAAACAGGTTTTCCATGCAAGTACTTTTTGTGATTGCTATAAAACGGTGGATTCGATCTAGTTCAAATGTTTAATTATTTCAATAAAATCCAAATTGTAATATTTTCGGTGTTAAAGTAAATATAAACAGGTTTTTCATGCAAGTACTTTTTGTGATTGCTATAAAATGGTGGATTCGATCAAATCCAAATGTTTAATTATTTTAATAAAATTCTAATGGTAATATTTTCGGTGTTAAAGTAAATATAAGTTGGTTTTTCATGCAAGTACTTTTTGTGATTGCTATAAAACGGTGGATTCGATCGAATTCAAATATTTAATTATTTTAATAAAATTCTTATTGTAATATTTTCGGTGTTAAAGTAAATATAAGTTGGTTTTTCATGCAAGTACTTTTTGTGATTGCTATAAAACGGTGGATTCGATCGAATTCAAATATTTAATTATTTTAATAAAATTTAAATTGTAATATTTTCGGTGTTAAAGTAAATATAAACAGGTTTTTCATGCAAGTACTTTTTGTGATTGCTATAAAACGGTAGATTCGATCGAATTCAAATATTTAATTATTTTAATAAAATTCTTATTGTAATATTTTCGGTGTTAAAGTAAATATAAACAGGTTTTTCATGCAAGTACTTTTTGTGATTGCTATAAAACGGTGGATTCGATCGAGTTCAAATATTTAATTATTTTAATAAAATCTTAATTGTAATATTTTCGGTGTTAAAGTAAATATAAATGGGATTTTCATGCAAGTACTTTTGTGATTGCTATAAAACGGTGGATTCGATCTAGTTCAAATGTTTAATTATTTCAATAAAATCCAAATGGTAATATTTTCGGTGTTAAAGTAAATATAAGTCAGTTTTCCATTCAAGTACTTTATGTGATTGCTATAAAACGGTGGATTCGATCGAATTTAAATATTTAATTATTTTAATAAAATTCTAATGGTAATATTTTCGGTGTTAAAGTAAATATAAGTTGGTTTTTCATGCAAGTACTTTTTGTGATTGCTATAAAACGGTGGATTCGATCGAATTCAAATATTTAATTATTTTAATAAAATTCTTATTGTAATATTTTCGGTGTTAAAGTAAATATAAGTTGGTTTTTCATGCAAGTACTTTTTGTGATTGCTATAAAACGGTGGATTCGATCGAATTCAAATATTTAATTATTTTAATAAAATTTAAATTGTAATATTTTCGGTGTTAAAGTAAATATAAACAGGTTTTTCATGCAAGTACTTTTTGTGATTGCTATAAAACGGTGGATTCGATCGAATTCAAATATTTAATTATTTTAATAAAATTCTTATTGTAATATTTTCGGTGTTAAAGTAAATATAAGTTGGTTTTTCATGCAAGTACTTTTTGTGATTGCTATAAAACGGTGGATTCGATCGAATTCAAATATTTAATTATTTTAATAAAATTTAAATTGTAATATTTTCGGTGTTAAAGTAAATATAAACAGGTTTTTCATGCAAGTACTTTTTGTGATTGCTATAAAACGGTGGATTCGATCGAATTCAAATATTTAATTATTTTAATAAAATTCTTATTGTAATATTTTCGGTGTTAAAGTAAATATAAGTTGGTTTTTCATGCAAGTACTTTTTGTGATTGCTATAAAACGGTGGATTCGATCGAGTTCAAATATTTAATTATTTTAATAAAATCTTAATTGTAATATTTTCGGTGTTAAAGTAAATATAAATGGGATTTTCATGCAAGTACTTTTGTGATTGCTATAAAACGGTGGATTCGATCTAGTTCAAATGTTTAATTATTTCAATAAAATCCAAATGGTAATATTTTCGGTGTTAAAGTAAATATAAGTCAGTTTTTCATTCAAGTACTTTTTGTGATTGCTATAAAACGGTGGATTCGATCGAATTTAAATATTTAATTATTTTAATAAAATTCTAATGGTAATATTTTCGGTGTTAAAGTAAATATAAGTTGGTTTTTCATGCAAGTACTTTTTGTGATTGCTATAAAACGGTGGATTCGATCGAATTCAAATATTTAATTATTTTAATAAAATTCTTATTGTAATATTTTCGGTGTTAAAGTAAATATAAGTTGGTTTTTCATGCAAGTACTTTTTGTGATTGCTATAAAACGGTGGATTCGATCGAATTCAAATATTTAATTATTTTAATAAAATTTAAATTGTAATATTTTCGGTGTTAAAGTAAATATAAACAGGTTTTTCATGCAAGTACTTTTTGTGATTGCTATAAAACGGTGGATTCGATCGAATTCAAATATTTAATTATTTAAGTAAAATTCTATATGTAGTATTTTCAGTGTTAAAGTAAATATAAACAGGTTTTTCATGCAAGTACTTTTTGTGATTGCTATAAAACGGTGGATTCGATCGAATTCAAATATTTAATTTTTTCAATAAAATTCTTTTTGTAGTATTTTCGGTGTTAAAGTAAATATAATTTGGTTTTTCATGCAAGTACTTTTTGTGATTGCTATAAAACAGTGGATTCGATCGAATCCAAATGTTTAATTATTTTAATAAAATTCTATTTGTAGTATTTTCAGTGTTAAAGTAAATATAAACAGGTTTTCCATGCAAGTACTTTTTGTGATTGCTATAAAATGGTGAATTCGATCGAATTCAAATATTTAATTATTTTAATAAAATTCTAATTGTAATATTTTCGGTGTTAAAGTAAATATAAACAGGTTTTTCATGCAAGTACTTTTTGTGATTGCTATAAAACGGTGGATTCGATCGAATTCAAATATTTAATTATTTTAATAAAATTCTATTTGTAATATTTTCGGTTTTAAAGTAAATATAAGTTGTTTTTTCATGCAAGTACTTTTTGTGATTGCTATAAAACGGTGGATTCGATCGAATTCAAATATTTAATTATTTTAATAAAATTCTATTTGTAGTATTTTCGGTGTTAAAGTAAATATAAGTAGGTTTTTAATGCAAATAAATTTTGTAATTGCTATAATTACATGGACTGGGTAAACAGCAATATGGAGCAAACAGTAAAAAGTATATAAATCCTAAAAAAATCTGGTAAATACTCTTAAAGAACAAATAAAAACAAGAGATGAATTATATAAAGATTTTGATACTCGCAAGTCAACTTCCACGCCAATTTTTATCCTAAAAACATTAGATAGTTGCGAGTACGTTTTTCTTTGTCTTGATAAGGTACGAGCTGCCCTTTCAAACCCGTAAGAAGGACCGTTTAGAGTCATTCGTCATTTTAGAAAACATTTCATTATAGATCGTAACGGTCGAAATGTAACTGTTTCTATTGACAGACTGAAGCCGGCATATAGTATTCTCAGTTAAACAAGTACCAACCAAACATTTCCAAAGAAGACAGTCCAATTCCGTATGCCTAGCTAACCTTCCTTTCCTTATATTCCTTCTCAGCTATTATTTTTTGTTATTTTTCCAGCCTTTAAATATTTCGTGGGGAATTTACTTGCAGGGGGTACTGTAGCGACTCTACAAATAACGTCACAACGAAAATTGATCAATTTCAGTTTAAAAATGGAATGAACTTGTGTTGGTTGGATTTGGATGTTATGTTACGCACTGTAACATGGTATTTGAGCGGAATTGAAATACGGGATATTATGTTTGGACTAAACATTTTGAAATTTACAAATTCAGTCTTACGCTACAACTTGTAGACGGATGGTCAATTAAAATTGTTAAATAAATAAATAAATAATATAAATATCATGTTTGCATGTAAAATAAAGTTATTGTTAAAGTTAACCTAATAAAGTTAAAATTATAAGTGGATTGTATCGGGGTAGTTTAATTGAGAATTAGAAACCAACCCGTACCTGTTTATAACTCAACAAACTAACCATTTCAACAACATCTGGAAGAATCAAAAATATCCAATCAAATGGAAAATAGCTTCAACCATTGCAATAAAAAAAAAGGAAAAGAAGATAGAGACATTAGTAACTATCGCCCAATTTGTTTACTACCAGTGTATTCTAAACTATTTAATAAATTAATCCTAAACAAAATAATGAATCATATAGAATCAAATAATATATTAAACTATAACAACTTTGGTTTTAGAAGGAAAAAAGGTATCATGGACTATCTAATTGAATTTAAAAACCATATAAGGAATCTCAAACTTCAAAAAAAAAAAAAAAAAATTTGTAATTTAAACGGATATTTCAAAAGCGTTTGACAATGTTGATAAACTAATGTTAATAGAAATTATGACAAAAATTAAATTTTCAAATAATATAATAAACTGGATTTATAATTTTCTAACGAACAGATTAATTACAACACAAAACTTAAATACTACCTTAACACAGCATACAAATGTAGGAATACCACAAGGTAGCTGCTTGAGCCCAACTCAGTTACAATGTCAAAATATTTCAATATGCAGATGACATTGGAATTATAATAGCTGGTATTAATTTTGAGGAAATTCGTACAATAGCAAACAATACATTGGTAAAACTTACAAAAATATTACGAGATTTAAAACTAGAAATTAATCCTGAAAAATCATATTTTCTAAGGATGTATACAAATAAAAATAACTCCAACATAATAAAACTAAAAATCAATAATATTGAAATAGAAGAAAGGCAATATACTAAAATATTGTGGATAACTATAACAAACAAACTTTCATTAAATAAACATTACACAAATCCAAAAACTTCTATTCAGGAACAATGTTAAATATCTACAAAGCTATAATTAAATCTAAATTAGAGTATACATCTATAATCGCTGAAGAGAATAATAAAACTGAAAATACAATTTGCCAAACAATTAAAAACACAAGTCAGCTATTAGCCATAACACGAAAAACACTATGAGAACCAAATTAGCGATACTGCAGGACAAAATAATACAAGAAACATAATCATACACTGGATTCCAGGTCACTGCGGGTTAGAAGGAAATATTATAGCAGACAACTTAGCAAAAATAGCAACTATATCTCCCACACATAAATTGGATAATGAACGAACACTATCAGATTCGATCAAATACGTAACAAGAGAAATTTTTAAGGAATGAACGAGTAAATATGAGGAAATGACTACAAAAAGAGGACAATTTTACAAACAAATTAGTCCTACACCAAAGAAATCTTTGCGGTTTAGAAAATCAAATTTTACAGATTATCAAACTATATTAATTACAAGATTAAGAACAAGACATGCATATAATAAAAAATATAGAGCATTGTTGAAAATGGAAGATTCACCAAAATGTACTGTGTGTCATACAATAGAAGATAATAATCATATTATAAACGATTGCCCAGCTTTTGATCACATAAGAATTAAATACCCGTTATTAACACTATTACAAGATATTTTACACGATGAAATAGAATCAGAGTATAAGATCCTGCTGAATTGTGTCAAAGATACTGAGTACAAACTATAATCATAAAGCAAAAAAAAGAAAGAAAGAAAGAGACATTTTTGTTTTGACTCACTAAGGCATTCCCTCTTGAAACATTAACCTTACTATCATGCATAAAAAAAAAAAAAAAAAAAAACTTCCAAACAATAGTATTATTAATATTAGTTCCCATAAAATAAATTTATAATATCAATCTGAATTAAATCCATAATGATCCATAATGGATCATTCCATATGAGTTGCAGTCGATGTCTCAAAAATTGTTCAAACTATATTTATTCGATTTATAAGTAAAAAAAAAAAAAAATATTGTGGAAGAAAATTTTTTTTTCTTCTCTCTCTCTCTCGAGTTACACTCTCTTAAAGTTTTCACTTTTTCAAGGAGTTTTGGGTACATGTATTACATTTTTGATGATATTTTTGGAACGGTTTGGCCGATTTTAGGTTTCTCAACAGTGTAGCGGCAACCCTGTTTTCTTTTTTTTTCCGATTTGGTGTGTAGCACGAGTAGTGCATATTATGTTTTAGTTGAAGTTGCGCTCTTGAGAAAGTAAAAACAAAAATAGAATTTAATGTCCTTTTGTTTTGCAATAAAAATTATTTGTTTGGTTTATTTTTTTTTTAATAAATAACCGCTACATAATTGGCATCCCAACAGTAGGCTCGAAATAAATAATAAATAATAAATAATATTATAAGTGCATTAACAAATATTCAGTGTACCGTACGAGAAGAATCGAGAACAATCGTGTTTAAGCACATCGCGTCGCGTTGGTGACATTATCGACCGTTAGGTATATAGTGTACGGGTGTTTAACGTTGCGTAGTTTTATTCTTATTGTTCGTAGGATTTGGTTAGAAAAATGAAGCTAACCTAAAAATTTATTTTGCCATATGACTTTGATTTCCGCGCCGACAAAATCATTTAATAAAAGGAACCATTCCTCAACAATTCGTCGACCAGTTACACGATCACAAACCAGAATGGCTAATTTCACGAACGATCAATTCAATCAGTTGTTGGAGACTATTAAAACTATGGGGATTGCACAACAACAAGTGGCCCCTGTAATTATCAACACGACTGGAAGTTTCGCGAAATGTTCATGCCGATATGACGGCAAATCGAATGTAGACATTTTCATTGCCGATATTGATACCTACAAAGAAACAGTCAACGTTCCAGATGATATCGCTTTTCGTGGTTTTCGTATTTTATTAACCAACGAAGCCGCATTATGGTGGGACGAAATAAAAGCAAGTGTAAATTCTTACGACGACGCGAAAAAGATGTTACAAGCAGCTTTTGGAGACCAGCGTCCAAAATACATGGTGTTTCAGGAAATTTACAATCTGAAACAAGGCAGTAATATGCGAACCGACCTTTTTGTTCCGAAAGTTCGGGTATTGTTTGCAAAACTTAGGGTGGTGGAGGAAACACAGCTGGATATGATTTATGGTCAGCTGTCGCGAAAAATTCGAGAACGTGTCAAACGAACTGACTTTGAAACTTATGAAAAATTGTTAGAACTGGCTCGCGCTGAAGAACTTTTTTTTAATGAAGGAAAAATGGCGAATCTAAGCGAAGTCAAAATCAAGTCAGAGCGAGGAAAGATTGACGAGGGATCATCAAGTAAAGATCGGTGTAATTATTGCAGGAACATGGGCCAACATGGGTGTGGTACTCCAGGTGTAGTGCGGACAAATTGTCCGAAGTGTAAACCAAAGTCAACTACCTCGTCGAGTTCAATTAATTTCAATAGACTAGACACATGTGCAACCGGGTTGAAATACCGAGATAGGTCTATTTTAAACATCGCTGTTTTAGGCAACAATGGAGTCGGCTTTTTAGACACAGCGTCACGAGCATGCATCGCTAGTGTTTCATTAGCAATAATTCTTAAAGAAAATGATTTGTCATCCACCGAAATGCGCGTTGATGTTAAGCTTGCGGATGGGTCATGTCAGAAAGGGAAACGTGTATCCTGTACCCAGTGTGACGTTTCGATACCGATTAGTTTTAAAACTGTGCCGACGAAGTTCATTATATTCCCGGATGATGAAGTACAAAATAAATTTTGGGGATCGATTTTATCATGGATGCTGAAATAGTTATCGACTCTGGAAAGAAGCTCTTCTGGTTTAACCACGATTCCAACAACAAGCATTCGCTACAATTCGAAACGTATCAGCAGCGTGTTTCGATGGATTTTGCAACAATTGAGCTTCGACCAGATGAAGGCGTTGAAATAACGGCGGAAGAAAAAGTTCGAGTGGAAAGTTTGCTAACAAATTTCTCCGATAGTTTTGAGCTAGGGGGAGACCCAACTGAATTCATTGAACATGCTATCAAGACGAGAGATCCAAACCAGCTTCCTGTAGCTGTTCCGCCATACCTCATGTCTGGACCCCGCAAAGCAATTTTAAAACAAGAGATTGATAAGATGTTTGACAATGACGTCATCGAGGAGTGTGAATCACCTTGGGCTTCACCTGTGGTTATGGTACATAAAAAGAATAACGAAGTTCACGTGTGAGTGGATTATAGGCGCTTAAATTCGGTTACAGTTACGGATTGCTATCCATTACCTAGAATCGACGAGCTTTTACATTTGGCCAAGCAGTCCTTGTTCATGTCAACCATTGACTTACGTGCGGGTTACTGGCAGGTTAAGGTTAGCAACGAAGATCGCGATAAAACAGCGTTCATCACACCATTTGGTCTATACCGGTTCAAAAGAATGCCGTTCGGCCTGAAGAATGCGCCGGCTATTTAACTTGCGAGCAAATAGGGAAAAATGTAATTTTTTTCGGCAGAGTATCCAGTTCCTGGGGCACGTTATAACCCCCGATGGAATAAAGACCGATCCAAGAAAGGTGTCTGCGATTTTGGATATGACTGCGCCGGTAAACCTATCACAGGTTCGCACCTTTTTACAAGCCATGTTCATGGTATCGGAAATTTATCAACCATTTTTCTGATGTCGCCCGACCTTTGACCAATTTAACGAAGAAAAACGCACCGTGGGTTTGGAGTGACGCTGAAAGCTCTACTTTCGACAGTTTGAAGCGTTTACTAACGAATGCCCCGATTTTGCGCCAAATGGATCCAGAAAAGCCATTTATCCTGATGACTGATGCAAGTCACTATGCTTTGGGTGCTGTCTTATTGCAAGGCGATGGAAATGATAAAAGGCCAATCGACTATGCCAGCCGTCTGCTGATCGCCGCTGAAAGAAACTACAGCACCACAGAACGAGAAGTACCCGCAGTAGTTTGGGCACTAAACAAGTTCCGAGGCTACATAGATGGTGCTGGAATCATAGTCCGGACTGACCATCAACCTTTGAAATGGCTCCTGACAACGAAATCTCCCATCGGCCGTTTAGCCAGGTGGGTCATGTTAATTCAATCATTTAATTTAACAATTGTTTATACCACAGGAAAGTCAAAGATGGTAGCGGACACTCTGTCTCGACCACCTGTCACCAACGACCTTCGTGAAATTATTCAATCGGAAAATTTCGTGCAACAAATTTCCCCGTATTTGTGGAAGTTACAAGGAGTGATGAAAGATGCTCGTGAAATCAATGAACGAGGGCAACATCGGCGAAAAGAATATGCAGATACGCGACGTCACCATCGACCATTTAAAGTCGGTGACCTGGTATTGGTCAATTCGCACGTTCAGAGCAATGCAGCCAAAGGATTCAGTCGAAAATTAGCTCCAAGGCGGGATGGACCGTATCGAATCTGCAAAGTGGTAAACTCAATTATCTATGAAGTGGAAACCGCCAATCGTGACAAAACCCTAATTGGGAAGTATCATGTTTCGGCGCTGAAATTGTACTCCGGCGACAGCACCTCCTCACCTACCAATCTTATTCGACGCAGAGGACGACCGCGGCAGCACCAGCAATGATAAAAGTTTTGTGTTTAAACTTTATCGAGACGATTTAAAGTTTAAAAGGGGGAGTGTAGGGGCAACCCTGTTTTCTTTTTTTGTCCGTTTTGGTGTGTAGCACGAGTAGTGCATATTATGTTTTAGTTGAAGTTGCGCTCTTGAGAAAGTAAAAACAAAAATATAATTTAATGTCCTTTTGTTTTGCAATAAAAATTATTTGTTTGGTTTATTTTTTTTTTTAATAAATAACCGCTACAACAGTTTTTTAAAGCTACTAAACTATATAAAATTATAAAATCATTAGTTTTTAAAAAGTTTCAATTTTAAAAGTTTAGTGATTCTTTGAATCTGTATTTCTTTTTACCTCAATATCAAAAAAAGTATTTTTTTTTTAAATTTTATTAATTACCGTTAAATCACTTGTTAATAATAACTTTATTCTGTGGAAAATTCAGCTTGGCACTAGAACAAAAATGTTGAAATATAGGCCTCTAAAATCTAAGTTGTATATTCTTCCGTACTGAAACTTATCTGTTTTCGGAATTTTCTAAATATATAACTTTTGAGACCTATAAAAATCGTATCTTTTATTGATATTTTAATATTAAGGTAGATTATGCTAATTAAAATGTTACCTAAAATTAAACTAAAGTGGTATAATAGTGATTTGTAATTAATTTTGTAAATTGGTTTCCATAAATTTTACAAAAATGCCGTTTAAATTATGCTGTAACTCATATAATCTTACTCCGCATCGACGTAAGAATCTACTGATTCGTAAAACAACTGAACGTGTTATATCTGCAACCTGCAACAACTGAACACATTAAATTATATTTGTGGTGCATGTTGCATGCAAATATTGAGAGTAACCGAAGAAGTTTTAGATACAACTAGAGTCACACCACACCAAAAGAAAGAGAAATGGAATCAGTTGACAGGATTCAAATTGAGGAAAATGAAACTATACTGCAGGCTAACCAAGTTATAGGAGCATGTGGAGTAAGGAAAAAATACAGAGGGTATCTTTGATTTTGAGTTCAGCAATTCAAATTCCAGATCCAAGCATTCCAAGTTCCTCTGGCATCAGTTTTATTAAAAACGAATAGGATTTAAAAAGGAAACGAAACAAAATCAAAAAATGTACTTGCTAACCACATTGACAGTTAGTTGGAGTGAAAATCGTATAGAAGAAGAATTTGGAGTAAGTAGATACACAAGCAGGCAAGTGAAACAGCTAGTTGCTACCAAATGCCTTTATATAGTTACCCAGATTCTATTAAGGGTAATCCAATATAAGACGATGTGAAAGGTAGAATTCTGGAACATTATTACGACAACGAAATAAGCCGAATATTGGCGGGCATGACAGATACAGTGAGCGTCCGTGAAGGCGCAATAAAATTGAAAAACACTAAGAGGTTTATGTTGGTTAACCTAAAGGAAGCATACCATAAATACAAACAACAAAATGAAGATGATCGGATTTTCAAAATTTGCAATGGAACGACCAAGAGAACGTGATTTGCCATGAGCTTCAGGGGCAAATTCAGTATGCATTACTCGTGAAAATGTATGTATGCATTACACATCAAAATTCAAATTTAATGTACTCAGCTGTCTCCAATTTAGTTCAACCGAGCGATACCAAAGAAGTTTTAAAATATGTAGTGTGCAATGATGAAAATTATGATTGCTGCACAAATATATGTTCTGTTTGCAATACAAAGCTTGATGATTTCATAGCGGAGATTTTTATTTTTAAATATTTGTATTAAAGTTTGCTAAAATGTATTAATGTTTACTAACACAGTTTAAAGAAAATTTGAGTAGGAAGAAATATAAACTATTGATTTCAAAGGCCTGTATTTCAACATTTTTGTTATAGTGCCAAGCTGATTTTTTCACAAAATAAAGTGTTATTATTAACAAGTGATTTAACGGTAATTAAAAAAATTAAAAAAAAAAATACTTTTTTTGTTATTGAGGTAACAAGAAATACAGATTCAAAGAATCACTAAACTTTTAATATTAAAACTTTTTAAAAACTAATAATTTTATATAGTTTTGTAGCTTTAAAAAGCCGTTGAGAAACCTAAAATCAGCCAAACCGTTCCGAAAATATCATCAAAAATGTAATACATGTACCCAAAACTCTTTGAAAAAGTGAAAACTTTAAGAGAGTGTAACTCGAGAGAGAGAGAGAGAGAAGAAAAAAAAATTTTCTTCCACAATATTTTTTTTTTACTTATAAAACGAATAAATATAGTTCGAACAATTTTTGAGACATCAACTTCCAAAATCTCATTTTTATGTACGATTTCATATGGAATGATCCTAATGGTAAATAGTTTATCGAAGATTTTAAAATACTATTTCCATTTAAAACACAACTTTAATAAATTTTGTAAACTTTATTTTATTCATAAATAACTATTCATAAGTATACTTTTATATGTTGATGAGTACTGTTCCTGAAGAACACTAACCTGTTTTTTCCGTTTTGAAATAAAATTTAACTTATTATATACATAAGTAAAGAGAGGAGTCTCTGCTGTACATAATTGATTTTTTGTATATAATTAAAGAGATCGAAATTCATCTATTATATACCTAATTAAAATACATAATATATAAATTGTGCCAATATTATCATACATACAATATACACCCTTTCCAAGGGCTACGAACGAAATTTATTTTAATTTTATTGAAATGCATAAACAGATAATAATAATAAGAAACATAATATCAGGATCCAGAGAACATTTCATCAAAACAACTTATCCAAAGTTTCAGACCTTGCCGTGAGAAGCATCTGTAAGCAATTTTTAGAAAACAAGAAAAATTAGGTCATATGGATAGCAATATCTGACCTCAAAAAACTAAAAGCAAAAAAAAAAAAAAAAGTTTTGTTTAAATTTACAATAAAAAAAAAAAAAAACAAAAAAAAAAGTCTAGCGACTAGTGAGTTGAAGGTTTTTAGTCGTGTGTATTTTTGTTGTTTTTGTACAAGCCAGAGAAAGATGATAAATCGCTTTTGGTTCGATTTTACCATGCTGATCGTGCTCTAACAGCAGTTGCTAGTGAATTGGATAGTTTTGATGGTAGAGCAGAACCAAAACATTGTTCGCGGCTCGTCAGTCAATTGAGACAAGGACATGATTGTGTACTTGCGACTACAAATCAAATATTGGACAAATTACTGTGTGTTGATCGAACACGACGTGCAGTTCGTGCTAAATTTCCTGAAGAAGTACTTCCAAAAAGCTTAGCGGGACAGTTATGGTTTGGTGCGGAATGTCTTGTCGCCGGTTCATCGATATTGAATCGTGAAGAAGAAAGTGCTGCAATAAGACCATTAGCAAAAGCTGTAACAAAAAGTTTACATAATGTACGTAATTTATTACGTGAACAGTGCCTTCGTAATAACATTCACCGAAACTCTATACGAAAGTTCAAATTCGGCAAAAAAAAAAAATATTTGTTTTTTTTTTTTTGCCGAATTTGAATTATCGTACGTATCGGCCATTGCACAAGTTAAATCGAAACAAGAACGTAAAATGCAAGGGAAAGGTGGTTATGACTTGAACACATAAATACGAGTACAGGTTTGCTGATATTAGGAACTCACCAGCCCTCATCCTAATATATAAAATTAATTTTAAAATTTTAGCAGAAACAAAAGCCATACAAATCTAAAATTATTATACTCGTTGACACTCTTTAATAAATGAATACCATTTTTTTTAACACATTTCGTAATTTAATTTAACTTTTTATTTAGTCATTTTTACAAAGTTCTCGAACAAGAAAAAAATCAATTATTTAATTCGAATTATTCGTAAAGAGAACATACCTATTATGTGATGGTTACAAGTCTGGTTGCGTGCCTACTTGTTCAAGTGACCCCGCCCTCCTATCTTCTAATCCTTTCCTGCGGTTATTCCAGCTTCTAAGCATGCTTTGCAAACCTCACGCCCCACCCTGAGCTCTAGCCGGCTATCATACTGCAGCAAGGCCTCTGCTGGAAGAATTCTGCTAACGCTATCGGAGTGCGGATCCCAATGGTGTCGTTTTTAATGACGCTAATGGGACAATATTAAATTATTTGAACACCATTGCAGTCAGTGTTTTATTCTCGATTTGAAGGCCCGTTGGTAATTGATGTCACCGTATCGTCCACTGGGACGGATGGATTTCTTAATGTTATTATTTCGTATTTAGTACTTGATACTTAGCCTAAATTAAAAGTTTAATGTCCGGTTTGTAACCTCCTAAAAATCTGTTCAAGATTTCCAATCCTGATATGCTGTTCAACTACTGACTGTTTCATTATCTATTTTTTTTATACAATAATTCATAAAACCTTAAAACTATTAGAACAATATTCGCTTTTAAAATTAAACTAAAAATATAGGAATCGGACAAAAGTTTGGTCAAAAATAAATATTATTTCATCTTTAACTCTAGTTTCAAACTGATCCGCCAGATGTCAGCCACTAAAAGGCAAATAAAATTAAATTTCAAGTATTACGTATTAAGAAATACTTTATAAAAAATAACAGGAGTGGCCAGATGTAAATATACTTGTTAGTATTATAGTAGTTGGTTTCCAATTATAATATCACGGATGGCGTTGCAATTCCAAAGGAAAACAAAAATGGTTAATAAACGAAAATCGAATTTTTAATTTTTAGTTTATTTCGAGCTTTCGAAGCAGCAACTATGTATTGCGTAAGTATTAATTATATTAAATTAACCATTACAACAATATTAACCTTAAATTTACTGCAATATAGTTTCGACCACCCCAATTTAAAGTATCTAGGCTATTTATAGCCTTGGCGATATTCACACATAATATCAGTTTCCAAACATTTCGAGGTAAATTAATGCAATCATATTTTGCATATGGTAACATAAAATCTTATATCCAACTTTTTATTGTAATTTTGCAGCGTACCTACTAATTTATTTGAGTTCAACACTGCATCTAGGTGATGTTGAATTGAGTGATGTGGTTTATATATCTGACATCATATATTTTATATTTCATGGATTTGGCGTAATACTGATACAAAACATCACAGATAAGTTTGGACTCATTGCGATGGTAATATTTCTATCATTTTTAGCACAGTTATTTTTTTACGTAACGGCTGTCGTATTTATTGCCAAGTTGGCTTACGTATCAGTTGCCGCACTATCTAGTATAATTAAAGTGGGCCTGTTTGCTTATGGTAGTCTGGAATACACTGCCAATAATAGTGCAACTGTTATTCAATATTTTTCAATTACATATATTTTCGAAATATTCGGCCATTTTGTAGCACTCAGTATTGTGCCAATGGATATCATTCTACAAAATAAGTGCGGTCGAATAAATTGTTTGTCATATGTTATGACTATATCAATGGTGCTTGAATGTATTGCATTAATTGCGGTTCTTAATTGTGATTCAAACAGCAAGATCGAATTAAAAAATCAAACACAAATACAACACGAAGATTTATCGGAAATAGGTCGAATCCTCCGACTTTTTATGCCTATTTTATTCGTATTTATTATTTATGGAGATGGTGTATGGAGATGGATGACCGTATTAGAGCTTATGAATGGAAAAATATTATGGTATAATGTACGACCACATGATATGCTGATGTTCGATTTGATGGCTGTTGTTATTTGTGGGATTATATACCTAATTGTTTCAAAGTACCTCGTAATGAAACCAGTATTAACCATTGGATTTGGAGGAGTTCTAGTATCGATTGGAATAATTTTATTATCATTTGTGTATACTAAATGTAACGAATATGACCTACGCAAACCGGTAGCAAATGTTGCGAATTTATATATTGGCTCCAATTGTTATATGAGAGATTACTATAAATTGGTCGCGATAAAAATTAATTCGACCACCGTTTATGATGATATTTTTAAAGGATTTCAGCCACTTGATTGGTCTTTGCGTGGATATAACAATTGCTTCAGTGTAGATTTTAAGGTACAAGCAAATAATGATTATGAATATCGCTTTATGGAGAATATTTCAACACTCTGTTTAAAGGAAAAACTATTTTACTTTATTTATGGTAAATGTGTATCGCCATATAATACAATTGAGTTTGAGACTAAATTAGGTTTATATGAGTTGGATACAAAACGAGATTTATATGGACAAGTAAAAGTGTGTATGCTAAACATGGATGCATTATTCCAAAAGAACTTCCATATGAAACTTCAAAAAATTAATAATCCCGAAGAGCGATTCACAATAATGGCAGATCAGGGCTTAGTATGTCGAACGATGCCGGAAGGTCGGTACAATTTAATTAGAAAATATGCGATTGTAGCGAAAAATATAAATTTTGATTATGGAGGCATATACTTTGTGTGGCAAGTGAACAAAACATCGATTCAAGTCGTAGAAATACGAGAACCGCTTGTCATTACAATTTGGTATCTGCTGCCAATTATTATGATCGTAGCATTTGGAAGAATTTTTATCATTTTAACTGGGATGTATGTGATTTACAGTCAATCATCGACTTGTACTAGGACAATGGCAATCGGATGCTGGTGGCTGTTTATTTCATCAGGCAATTATTTTGATACAATGAGATGGCATAAGCATGTATTGAGTTTCATGAATACTGGCATCTTGATTGGGATATTGACTACTTTATTTTTATGTTTTGCTATGTGTTATGAAAATTGGGATTATGGAACCATCAAAGTGCCAACGGTGGAAGATCCAAGCGAGAAATCGCAATCTCTTGATAATTTGTTACCAAAAACACCAATACATAAAACGAGATCGGAACCGATAACTCGACGTGAAAGTGCGTTAAGAGTAGAATATCGTTATAAATAAAATAAAATCGAATTAAATTCAAATTTAACAATTTTGTTTCATTTCATTGCTGTAATTTCCATTTAGTAAGCCGCAGAAGGTCTACTATTGCTTTCGATCGTTTACGAAAGTTCGTACATCGTTAAATTCTGGGGGTCTTATCACACATCTGATATTACCGTCGGATAAGTTTCATAATAGACCCCCTGTTCCAATGAGTATCGTTGTTTGTTTGTCTACTTCCTTTGGTTATCGCTAAATATTTTTTGATATCCGAAAAAAAATTGGATTTCTGTGACACTTTGATGAATTCATTTCAATTTTTACTCTAGAATATTTTACGAGCAAGATTATGATTTAGATAAATAAAACTTCCTTGGCTTATCGTAGGAGTGGCTAAATAAAGGTGGAATCACTGAGCTGACTTTCCGCATCCTTAAAATTTCACTGCTAAATAGATTAACAAAAGAAATACTTTAGAATACTGCTAAAATTTAACCCAACCCTCCTCACTTACGTTAACTGACACACAACTTATGATTGATTTATGGGATGTGCAGTCGCTAAGAAAACCAATTGCGTTTGATGGTACTATAACAGCCACTATCGCTTGGGACTCGTTGCTTTTTAAAAGCCTCGATGGCTAAAAACTGAAGACCACGTGTCCTATTGGTTTGCAGTAGAGATGGCTTTGGTAATTTTGGTGTTGGTTTTATTCTTGTACCCAAGGTGAAAAAGGCTGTTTTGGCTTTCAAAGCAATTAATAATCGTATATGTGTAGGTTGAGTTTACGCACGCCCCTGTAGGTAACCTGTCAATCATTTGTGTTCATGCGCCAACTGATGTAAGCCAACCCATAGATAAAGACTCATTTTTCCAACAATTCGAATTATCTGATGGGATTCATACCGGAGCACGACGTCAGAATAGTGATTAGTAAGTAGATTTAATGTTAAAGCTCGCGAAAATCAAACTTATGTGAAGTCATAGGTCTGTATACCTAACACGATTTAGCGTCTAATAATGGGGAAAGAATGATGTAATTTTAGGTTGCGCATGATCCCATTGTGGCCAGCAAATTCTTTCCTTATTAAAATATCTACTTTAAAACATGGATACACCCTCGTAAGACATCTCATAGTCAAACTTAACATGTGTTAATTTCTAAGGGAAGGTCTCGGGTTATCCGAGATGTACAATCTTATCGGCCAGCTGCCAAATTTATAGGCAGCGATCATCAATTGGTCAATGCAAAGCTAAGATGGCAGGTTTTGTACAGTCAGGGATCGCAGGAAAGCGTAACTTACTCAACTGTGAATGCCTGATAAACGAAAATGTGAAAACACAGTATCAGAATCTTGTTAGCAGTTGCATTATGAAAATTAACCCTCGATATGATAATGTGAATGCTCTTCGAGAGGTATTGAAAACTTCGCTCGTCGGTGCTGCCTAGGCGATACTAGGTATGGTAAAAATTAAACCGAAAAATTGAGCAATAGCGCAGATACGTTTTACAATCATGCAGAAAAACAAAACGGCTGTTGCTGGGAGAACCATCAAGCGAATTTGTTCACTGAAAAATCTTGAATGGCTGAAGACTTAAGAGTGCAATAACTCAATAATACACAGTTTTCGTAACTTCTTTGAAGGCGTCACCGGACTACACCATACCTTCAGACCAAAATCTATCGCCATTTGGGATCAGGATGGACACCTTCATGTTAACATCTAAACAGTGCTCGACACTTGGAAGAAACATCCTCTGATTTACTCAATGTTCCATAAGTGTCAAATGCTGTATTTGAAAGTTGTTAAAAATATACTGTAGAGATGTGCATAGAGGACATATTTTACGAGGAATTTACATTGGCCATGCAGATACTGAAAAGAAACTGACCCTCTGGGATATATAGATCGGAAGGGACACTTTGTGAAATTTTATTTTCGACTTTATTCAATTAGTATGGCAAAGCAAAGTTATACCTGATGAATGGCAAATAGCCGCGTTGTGCCCTATCCTTGAAAATGGAAATCGATCAAAATGCGAAACCTATCCCAGAATTATCACCATACAGTTCTCCTTTGCACACCATACTGTATTACACAATTCTGGTGAGAATCACTTGTCTGGTAGATGAAATTGTAGATTACTACCAAGGAGGATTTTGTCCAAATCGGTCAGCAACTGCTCATGTTTTTTCGCTGAAGACGATTATATTATGATACATCTCATGATATCCATAATTTGTTCTTTGATTCAGCCTAAGACTCAATCATTGGGAAAAGCTTATGGTTTGGTTTGCGATATCAGAGAATACCTGAAAAATATATATGTGGTTATGTAAAATGACATTAACGTAACCACAATATATTCTCAAATTAATAACAAGGCTTTAGGAATTTTAGCAATTAGAGCAATTATTCACCGGTCATAAAGTAATGGTTAAGGTCTAAGCTAACAGACTCACCGTGGTCTTAAAGTCGATCCATACCGCTGACCACAACGCCGTGACTAATTTTGTGTAAAATTGTTGGTTGGGCTGACCACTACAACGATTCCTAATTGTACAAAAAAATGGTGTAAAAGATCTTGTAAAAGATGTCAGTAGAGGGTCAACTTTGGCCTGTAATGCTTTTGATTTTTTTTTGGCAATTAGCCCAGGGTTACAGAAAAGAGATGCCCTCTCCCCCTCTTTAATCTTATGTTACTTTTGGTCCAACCTAGCCCTTAAATAATTCCTGGATCCCCTTGTACGATTCTCAGCTTCTGTTGGGAAAAAACCAATGAGTCCAAAACAGAATATATGATTACTGGTTTTGAAAACAAATTACCGATATCTCAGGTCCCTTGTCACGCATGATATTTATGTGGAAGGGAATATAATCGAGCATCTTGTCACTGGAGTTGTGATTCGTATGCCAAATGTCACAAAGTTGTGTGTTCTTTATTGATTGATTGATTGATTGATTGATTGATTGATTAGAATGTACGGCCAAGGACGAACCAGGAACTCCCGGAATGCCGGCACCACCGTACACCCGTGTTACATATAACAAAACCGAAGGAGTGGATGGAATTTGTTAGTTATGATAGACTCGACCCGGTTGCAGACACCTAAGCGATCGATAGTTAGTGTTTTTTTTTTGTGGTGTAAGGAAAGGAATGGCATGTTAGTAATGACAGATTTGACCCGGTTTTTCGGTAGCCAATATTCAACTAATGTTAGCACAATACAATCACAATTTTGACGAGCTGCTCTGCATTATTTCATTACTAATCATCAACTCCAGTGTGCCCCCATTCAGGTGTATCGGCAAATGTTTCCTAAAAGCAAAATCTATTAATGAAATAACCGCTCTTAGCCGTAGGCTGTAATAAATTGAATTAGTTTTCATCTGAAATTATAAATTAATTAATTTGTAATATAATAATCTAATAATATCATAATATAATAATATAATAATATAATAATATAATAATATAATAATATAATAATATAATAATATAATAATATAATAATATAATAATATAATAATATAATAATATAATAATATAATAATATAATAATATAATAATATAATAATATAATAATATAATAATATAATAATATAATAATATAATAATATAATAATATAATAATATAATAATATAATAATATAATAATATAATTATATAATAATATAATAATATAATAATATAATAATATAATAATATAATAATATAATAATATAATAATATAATAATATAATAATATAATAATATAATAATATAATAATATAATAATATAATAATATAATAATATAATAATATAATAATATAATAATATAATAATATAATAATATAATAATATAATAATATAATAATATAATAATATAATAATATAATAATATAATAATATAATAATATAATAATATAATAATATAATAATATAATAATATAATAATATAATAATATAATAATATAATAATATAATAATATAATAATATAATAATATAATAATATAATAATATAATAATATAATAATATAATAATATAATAATATAATAATATAATAATATAATAATATAATAATATAATAATATAATAATATAATAATATAATAATATAATAATATAATAATATAATAATATAATAATATAATAATATAATAATATAATAATATAATAATATAATAATATAATAATATAATAATATAATAATATAATAATATAATAATATAATAATATAATAATATAATAATATAATAATATAATAATATAATAATATAATAATATAATAATATAATAATATAATAATATAATAATATAATAATATAATAATATAATAATATAATAATATAATAATATAATAATATAATAATATAATAATATAATAATATAATAATATAATAATATAATAATATAATAATATAATAATATAATAATATAATAATATAATAATATAATAATATAATAATATAATAATATAATAATATAATAATATAATAATATAATAATATAATAATATAATAATATAATAATATAATAATATAATAATATAATAATATAATAATATAATAATATAATAATATAATAATATAATAATATAATAATATAATAATATAATAATATAATAATATAATAATATAATAATATAATAATATAATAATATAATAATATAATAATATAATAATATAATAATATAATAATATAATAATATAATAATATAATAATATAATAATATAATAATATAATAATATAATAATATAATAATATAATAATATAATAATATAATAATATAATAATATAATAATATAATAATATAATAATATAATAATATAATAATATAATAATATAATAATATAATAATATAATAATATAATAATATAATAATATAATAATATAATAATATAATAATATAATAATATAATAATATAATAATATAATAATATAATAATATAATAATATAATAATATAATAATATAATAATATAATAATATAATAATATAATAATATAATAATATAATAATATAATAATATAATAATATAATAATATAATAATATAATAATATAATAATATAATAATATAATAATATAATAATATAATAATATAATAATATAATAATATAATAATATAATAATATAATAATATAATAATATAATAATATAATAATATAATAATATAATAATATAATAATATAATAATATAATAATATAATAATATAATAATATAATAATATAATAATATAATAATATAATAATATAATAATATAATAATATAATAATATAATAATATAATAATATAATAATATAATAATATAATAATATAATAATATAATAATATAATAATATAATAATATAATAATATAATAATATAATAATATAATAATATAATAATATAATAATATAATAATATAATAATATAATAATATAATAATATAATAATATAATAATATAATAATATAATAATATAATAATATAATAATATAATAATATAATAATATAATAATATAATAATATAATAATATAATAATATAATAATATAATAATATAATAATATAATAATATAATAATATAATAATAAATATAATAAATAATATAATAATAATAATATAATAATATAATAATATAATAATATAATAATATAATAATATAATAATATAATAATATAATAATATAATAATATAATAATATAATAATATAATAATATAATAATATAATAATATAATAATATAATAATATAATAATATAATAATATAATAATATAATAATATAATAATATAATAATATAATAATATAATAATATAATAATATAATAATATAATAATATAATAATATAATAATATAATAATATAATAATATAATAATATAATAATATAATAATATAATAATATAATAATATAATAATATAATAATATAATAATATAATAATATAATAATATAATAATATAATAATATAATAATATAATAATATAATAATATAATAATATAATAATATAATAATATAATAATATAATAATATAATAATATAATAATATAATAATATAATAATATAATAATATAATAATATAATAATATAATAATATAATAATATAATAATATAATAATATAATAATATAATAATATAATAATATAATAATATAATAATATAATAATATAATAATATAATAATATAATAATATAATAATATAATAATATAATAATATAATAATATAATAATATAATAATATAATAATATAATAATATAATAATATAATAATATAATAATATAATAATATAATAATATAATAATATAATAATATAATAATATAATAATATAATAATATAATAATATAATAATATAATAATATAATAATATAATAATATAATAATATAATAATATAATAATATAATAATATAATAATATAATAATATAATAATATAATAATATAATAATATAATAATATAATAATATAATAATATAATAATATAATAATATAATAATATAATAATATAATAATATAATAATATAATAATATAATAATATAATAATATAATAATATAATAATATAATAATATAATAATATAATAATATAATAATATAATAATATAATAATATAATAATATAATAATATAATAATATAATAATATAATAATATAATAATATAATAATATAATAATATAATAATATAATAATATAATAATATAATAATATAATAATATAATAATATAATAATATAATAATATAATAATATAATAATATAATAATATAATAATATAATAATATAATAATATAATAATATAATAATATAATAATATAATAATATAATAATATAATAATATAATAATATAATAATATAATAATATAATAATATAATAATATAATAATATAATAATATAATAATATAATAATATAATAATATAATAATATAATAATATAATAATATAATAATATAATAATATAATAATATAATAATATAATAATATAATAATATAATAATATAATAATATAATAATATAATAATATAATAATATAATAATATAATAATATAATAATATAATAATATAATAATATAATAATATAATAATATAATAATATAATAATATAATAATATAATAATATAATAATATAATAATATAATAATATAATAATATAATAATATAATAATATAATAATATAATAATATAATAATATAATAATATAATAATATAATAATATAATAATATAATAATATAATAATATAATAATATAATAATATAATAATATAATAATATAATAATATAATAATATAATAATATAATAATATAATAATATAATAATATAATAATATAATAATATAATAATATAATAATATAATAATATAATAATATAATAATATAATAATATAATAATATAATAATATAATAATATAATAATATAATAATAAATAATATAATAATATAATAATAAATAATATAATAATATAATAATATAATAATATAATAATATAATAATATAATAATATAATAATATAATAATATAATAATATAATAATATAATAATATAATAATATAATAATATAATAATATAATAATATAATAATATAATAATATAATAATATAATAATATAATAATATAATAATATAATAATATATAATATAATAATATAATAATATAATAATATAATAATATAATAATATAATAATATAATAATATAATAATATAATAATATAATAATATAATAATATAATAATATAATAATATAATAATATAATAATATAATAATATAATAATATAATAATATAATAATATAATAATATAATAATATAATAATATAATAATATAATAATATAATAATATAATAATATAATAATAATAATATAATAATATAATAATATAATAATATAATAATATAATAATATAATAATATAATAATATAATAATATAATAATATAATAATATAATAATATAATAATATAATAATATAATAATATAATAATATAATAATATAATAATATAATAATATAATAATATAATAATATAATAATATAATAATATAATAATATAATAATATAATAATATAATAATATAATAATATAATAATATAATAATATAATAATATAATAATATAATAATATAATAATATAATAATATAATAATATAATAATATAATAATATAATAATATAATAATATAATAATATAATAATATAATAATATAATAATATAATAATATAATAATATAATAATATAATAATATAATAATATAATAATATAATAATATAATAATATAATAATATAATAATATAATAATATAATAATATAATAATATAATAATATAATAATATAATAATATAATAATATAATAATATAATAATATAATAATATAATAATATAATAATATAATAATATAATAATATAATAATATAATAATATAATAATATAATAATATAATAATATAATAATATAATAATATAATAATATAATAATATAATAATATAATAATATAATAATATAATAATATAATAATATAATAATATAATAATAAATAATATAATAATATAATAATATAATAATATAATAATATAATAATATAATAATATAATAATATAATAATATAATAATATAATAATATAATAATATAATAATATAATAATATAATAATATAATAATATAATAATATAATAATATAATAATATAATAATATAATAATATAATAATATAATAATATAATAATATAATAATATAATAATATAATAATATAATAATATAATAATATAATAATATAATAATATAATAATATAATAATATAATAATATAATAATATAATAATATAATAATATAATAATATAATAATATAATAATATAATAATATAATAATATAATAATATAATAATATAATAATATAATAATATAATAATATAATAATATAATAATATAATAATATAATAATATAATAATATAATAATATAATAATATAATAATATAATAATATAATAATATAATAATATAATAATATAATAATATAATAATATAATAATATAATAATATAATAATATAATAATATAATAATATAATAATATAATAATATAATAATATAATAATATAATAATATAATAATATAATAATATAATAATATAATAATATAATAATATAATAATATAATAATATAATAATATAATAATATAATAATATAATAATATAATAATATAATAATATAATAATATAATAATATAATAATATAATAATATAATAATATAATAATATAATAATATAATAATATAATAATATAATAATATAATAATATAATAATATAATAATATAATAATATAATAATATAATAATATAATAATATAATAATATAATAATATAATAATATAATAATATAATAATATAATAATATAATAATATAATAATATAATAATATAATAATATAATAATATAATAATATAATAATATAATAATATAATAATATAATAATATAATAATATAATAATATAATAATATAATAATATAATAATATAATAATATAATAATATAATAATATAATAATATAATAATATAATAATATAATAATATAATAATATAATAATATAATAATATAATAATATAATAATATAATAATATAATAATATAATAATATAATAATATAATAATATAATAATATAATAATATAATAATATAATAATATAATAATATAATAATATAATAATATAATAATATAATAATATAATAATATAATAATATAATAATATAATAATATAATAATATAATAATATAATAATATAATAATATAATAATATAATAATATAATAATATAATAATATAATAATATAATAATATAATAATATAATAATATAATAATATAATAATATAATAATATAATAATATAATAATATAATAATATAATAATATAATAATATAATAATATAATAATATAATAATATAATAATATAATAATATAATAATATAATAATATAATAATATAATAATATAATAATATAATAATATAATAATATAATAATATAATAATATAATAATATAATAATATAATAATATAATAATATAATAATATAATAATATAATAATATAATAATATAATAATATAATAATATAATAATATAATAATATAATAATATAATAATATAATAATATAATAATATAATAATATAATAATATAATAATATAATAATATAATAATATAATAATATAATAATATAATAATATAATAATATAATAATATAATAATATAATAATATAATAATATAATAATATAATAATATAATAATATAATAATATAATAATATAATAATATAATAATATAATAATATAATAATATAATAATATAATAATATAATAATATAATAATATAATAATATAATAATATAATAATATAATAATATAATAATATAATAATATAATAATATAATAATATAATAATATAATAATATAATAATATAATAATATAATAATATAATAATATAATAATATAATAATATAATAATATAATAATATAATAATATAATAATATAATAATATAATAATATAATAATATAATAATATAATAATATAATAATATAATAATATAATAATATAATAATATAATAATATAATAATATAATAATATAATAATATAATAATATAATAATATAATAATATAATAATATAATAATATAATAATATAATAATATAATAATATAATAATATAATAATATAATAATATAATAATATAATAATATAATAATATAATAATATAATAATATAATAATATAATAATATAATAATATAATAATATAATAATATAATAATATAATAATATAATAATATAATAATATAATAATATAATAATATAATAATATAATAATATAATAATATAATAATATAATAATATAATAATATAATAATATAATAATATAATAATATAATAATATAATAATATAATAATATAATAATATAATAATATAATAATATAATAATATAATAATATAATAATATAATAATATAATAATATAATAATATAATAATATAATAATATAATAATATAATAATATAATAATATAATAATATAATAATATAATAATATAATAATATAATAATATAATAATATAATAATATAATAATATAATAATATAATAATATAATAATATAATAATATAATAATATAATAATATAATAATATAATAATATAATAATATAATAATATAATAATATAATAATATAATAATATAATAATATAATAATATAATAATATAATAATATAATAATATAATAATATAATAATATAATAATATAATAATATAATAATATAATAATATAATAATATAATAATATAATAATATAATAATATAATAATATAATAATATAATAATATAATAATATAATAATATAATAATATAATAATATAATAATATAATAATATAATAATATAATAATATAATAATATAATAATATAATAATATAATAATATAATAATATAATAATATAATAATATAATAATATAATAATATAATAATATAATAATATAATAATATAATAATATAATAATATAATAATATAATAATATAATAATATAATAATATAATAATATAATAATATAATAATATAATAATATAATAATATAATAATATAATAATATAATAATATAATAATATAATAATATAATAATATAATAATATAATAATATAATAATATAATAATATAATAATATAATAATATAATAATATAATAATATAATAATATAATAATATAATAATATAATAATATAATAATATAATAATATAATAATATAATAATATAATAATATAATAATATAATAATATAATAATATAATAATATAATAATATAATAATATAATAATATAATAATATAATAATATAATAATATAATAATATAATAATATAATAATATAATAATATAATAATATAATAATATAATAATATAATAATATAATAATATAATAATATAATAATATAATAATATAATAATATAATAATATAATAATATAATAATATAATAATATAATAATATAATAATATAATAATATAATAATATAATAATATAATAATATAATAATATAATAATATAATAATATAATAATATAATAATATAATAATATAATAATATAATAATATAATAATATAATAATATAATAATATAATAATATAATAATATAATAATATAATAATATAATAATATAATAATATAATAATATAATAATATAATAATATAATAATATAATAATATAATAATATAATAATATAATAATATAATAATATAATAATATAATAATATAATAATATAATAATATAATAATATAATAATATAATAATATAATAATATAATAATATAATAATATAATAATATAATAATATAATAATATAATAATATAATAATATAATAATATAATAATATAATAATATAATAATATAATAATATAATAATATAATAATATAATAATATAATAATATAATAATATAATAATATAATAATATAATAATATAATAATATAATAATATAATAATATAATAATATAATAATATAATAATATAATAATATAATAATATAATAATGTAATAATATAATAATATAATAATATAATAATATAATAATATAATAATATAATAATATAATAATATAATAATATAATAATATAATAATATAATAATATAATAATATAATAATATAATAATATAATAATATAATAATATAACAATATAATAATATAATAATATAATAATATAATAATATAATAATATAATAATATAATAATATAATAATATAATAATATAATAATATAATAATATAATAATATAATAATATAATAATATAATAATATAATAATATAATAATATAATAATATAATAATATAATAATATAATAATATAATAATATAATAATATAATAATATAATAATATAATAATATAATAATATAATAATATAATAATATAATAATATAATAATATAATAATATAATAATATAATAATATAATAATATAATAATATAATAATATAATAATATAATAATATAATAATATAATAATATAATAATATAATAATATAATAATATAATAATATAATAATATAATAATATAATAATATAATAATATAATAATATAATAATATAATAATATAATAATATAATAATATAATAATATAATAATATAATAATATAATAATATAATAATATAATATAATAATAATATAATAATATATAGAGTAAAACTTTTGCTTATTCTAGGTTTAAACCTAACAACTCCTTCTTGCAATAATAACAATTGGTATCTCACCAGCTAACACAGGAACTGCATCTGTAATACCAAGAAGTATTCCCTTTTTGCACTTATTAAAGTTCTAGGGCTGCATTTACGGTTTTGACCATTTTAATTCTCACTCCATTCAGACACCAAAGATTGTTTTTTAACATGAAGCGCTCCACTAAGCTGGATTTTAACCATTGACGAAAGCTACATTTTATAGCTGCAACTCCAATCAGTCATTATATTGATAACATTTTGCTGTAATTTCTGACCACTTTGTCTAGAGCGATCTTAGCGAGCAACTTTTGGTCACACTCTTTTGTAGTGTAAAGTTGTGCTAGCATCACAAGCTATCCACTTATATTTTATTTAACTCCTTCATAATACTAGGCCACCACAAATTATCGAAAACACCAGAACGTCAAGAAATATTCCGAGAACCTATTTTTGCTCCGATTTTTGTACTATGTTGATCGTTTTCACCATATAGCATCCTTTGTGGACCGATTTTCTCTCAATCTGAATTGTTTGTCCCTATATTTGCAACAATCCGCTGCCGAGTAATTTACCCAAGACTGGTATATTAGCACGATTGGCCTATAGTATTTTGGGTCGGTGGCCTCTCGTTCACTCCTCTTCGTAAGAAGCGTGTGATACTCAATATTATCGAGGCCGGGGACTTTGCTTAATTTCATTGATATTATTGCATCCGTGGTTTCAGCATTGCTGATGTCCTCCACGTCCCAAGTTCTTGGTGTCACAAATCTATGTGCTCCGGCCTCTTTGTGCGCTTCTGATCAAACTACTTTAGTAGTTTTAAGCTTGCTGGTGCTGCATTTATACACCCCATCTTGGTGTTGGTTTTATTCTTGGGCCCAAGGTGGAAAAGGCTGTTTTGGATTTCAATGCAGCTGATAATCGTATATTTGTAAGTAACGTTTACGCATGCGCCTAGCCAACCTGTCAATCATTTGTATTCATGCGCCCACTGATGTAAGTCAACCCAAAGATAAAGATTTATTTTCCAACAATTTGGATGATCTGATGGATTCCATACCAGAGCACGACGTCAGAATACTGATTGGTGACTTTAATGCTAAAATTAGCAAAAATAAGACTGACTTATGTGAAAACATAAGTTCGCACTCCCGACACGATCTAGCGACCAATAATGGAGAAAGAATGATGTACTTTGCAGTCTCGCTACGACCTCATTGTGGCCAGGACATTTTTTCCTCATAATACCTACTTGGAAACATGGATACACCCATGTAAGAATCACCGCAGTCAAATAGACCATGTGTTAATTTCTAAGGGAAGGTTTCACTCGAGCGATCTAAGATGTTAGATCTTATCTGTCAGCTGCCAGGTTTTTAGCCAGGGATCAGCAATTGGTCACTGGAAAGCAAAGATGGTTGTTTTCGTACAAGTCAGGGATCGCAGGTAAACGCAACTTTCGTTTTAACTGCGAAGGTCTCAAAAACGAAGATGGGATAGCACAATATCAGAATCTTGTTACCAGTAGCATTATGGAAACCAACCCCCGTTCTGATGATGTGAACGCTCTATGGCAGTTATTGGAAACTTCGATTGTCAGTGCTGCTCAGGCGAATCTATAGGTATGGTAAAAATTAAATCCAAAAATGACTGGATTGATGAGAAGTGTCGTCTTGCTGTCCAGCAACAGAATATAGCCTTTAAAGAAGCGCAAATACGTTTAACAATCGCACAGAAGAACAACGGCAAATTCCCCGAGCAAATTTGTATAGACGTAAAAAGCGTGAATGGTGGAAGGCTGAAGTCTTAACAGTACAACAACTGAGCAATGAGCGTAGTGATCGTAGCTTCTCTAAAGGAGTCACTGGACTTTAGACCAAGGTCTATCGCCATTCGGGACCAAGTTGGGAACCTCCGTATTAGCATCGATGCACTGATCGATACTTGGAAGGAGCATTATCTTGATTTAATGAATGTTCAACGAGTGTCAAATGCCGTTTTTAAAAGTTGTCAAATACAGACTGCGGAGATTTGCAAATAGAGGACCAATCCTACAAAAATTCACACTGATCTGCATGAGACTTAAAAAAAACCGTTTTTCTGGGATTGATTGCATTAACTCTGAGCTTTTGATATTCGAAGAGGATACTTTGCGGAACTATTTTTTCGAACTTGTGCAATTAGTATGGCAAAGCAAAATTATGCCTCATGAATGGAAAGTGGCCGCATTGTGCCCTTTAAAAACGAGGTCGTTTAAAATACAAAAACCGATTTCATCCAAATCCGCCAGTCACTGATCAAGTTTTTTCGCTGAAATGAATACTTTTAAATTTTACGAAACATCTCGTGACGTACATCAGGTGTTTTCGGATTTCCAACAAGCCTATAACTCAGTCCATCGGGTAGCTTATGGTTTGCTTTTCAACGTCTGGGAATACCTCAAGTCAAAATGTGTCAAAGTTTAAAACAAGCTATCAGGAATTTTTGCAATTAGCTCTGGTGTACGGCAAGGAGATGGGTACAACCCGATACTCTTTATAATCTCATGTTAGAATTTATTTTTCATAAAAGTGATACACCTCAGTACAACGTATTTTATCGTCAGTCCAACCAGGTTCTGGCTTATGAAGATTATATCTATGTAATTGGACTGAATTGCAACGGTATCAAAGAACTACTAGATCAACTAGTACAATTCTCTGCTTCCGGGGTCTCAAAATCAGTAATTCCAACATAAAATATATTATCACTGGTTTTAGAGGCCAAGATTGGAAGGGGATATTAAAGCTCGTCTTGTTGCTGGCAACCCCTTTGGGAGGGGATATTAAAGCTCGTCTTGTTACTGAACCGTGCTTTGTATGACTTACGTTCACTGCTAAAGTCAAAATACCTTGCAAATGCCAACAAACTGAAGTTCTACAAGGTAGTGGATCAAAGCTATTGTCATGTATCGATGTAGGAATTGGACCCTGATAGATGAGTATGAAAGATAGTTAATGACATTCGAGTGAAGGATCGTGCGCTTGGTTTATGGCTCCACACACGACGATGATGACACTTACTGAGTTTCATTCAACCACAAGATTAGAAAATTAATGAAAATTCCCAACCTCGTTCATGAAATAATAGGATAGTGAGTACGCTGGCTCGATTACGGTCTGCGAGCCGAACCTAAACAAATGGTTTAGCAATTTCTGAGAGGAAAGCCACCATTTAGCAGGCGCAGAGGATCGTGGTCGGCGACGATGGCTCCTCCGGGTAGAGAACGACTTCTCTTCTTTTGGTGATCCAGAACAATATATATTACAATCTCGGGATCGAATCCGATATTGCCAAAACGTCGATGTGGTACGGCGAAGCCACTAGCCTCTTCCAAGTTCTTTTAAAAAAAAAATGCTCAATGGCCTCGGTCTTTGCAGTCTCTATTATAATGCTATTGTTGACATTACAAACCTTTTTGGTTTTTAGTCCATGCGCCTTGGGTTTGATGATCTCCCACATTTTGCATTTAACTTCTTCGCTATTAGCGAAAGAAGTTTGCTTTTCAACAATGGATTGAATACTCTGACAACCCGAGTTGGTTTCCACTGAGTTCTTTTCCCGTTACTCGAAGAATTAGGGAAGCTTGGCTCAAGTACCGGGACAATAGTGCTTATCAGTGCCTGTGCATAGGAAATTTTATTAATTTCTAGTTGGTCAGCGGGTTCATGCATTTGAATGATTTCAACCCGCTCTTGTAGTCGACCATTAAGACCTACTAATTTCACATCATTTTCGCCTTCATGCTAGTTTTGCTGTACAGCTGGTCCTGTGACTTCCCCATTTCATAACTGACCATGAAGAGATTAACTGTTCTTCTGGGGTTGATTACAACAATTCCGAGCTCTACGTCTATTGTTAAAGCGTAAATACAGTGAAAATGCCGACAAGCTGAAATTGTACATGCCGCTGATCAGATCCGTTGTCATGGATGGGTGTGAAAGTTGGACCCTAAAGGGTGAATATGAGAAATGGGTGATCACATTTGAAAGAAGAAAAATGCGCATGATATAGGGCTCCAAACGCGACGATAATTTGACAGAATTTGATGAAACATCTTGATGTCGTCGTTCGTTATTAACTTCGGATGTCGCTCGCTCATTAACGGTTTTGTTTGGCAAATGTTTCTATTACTAAAATTTTTGATTATACTAATCTTGTATTTTAGTTTTTTGTAATTCCTTCACTTTTGGATTTGCCAATAATTTACACAACGGTATATTTTTTTGAAAAGGAATTAATAGTTTTAAATTTTTTTAGCTATATGGAATCTGCTGACACAAATGTAAGATTTAATTGTGCAAGTTTGTTTCCAATTCACTTCCAAAATATTTTAATACGCTTACAACTATAATAAGAAAAGTTCACCAACACGTTTGTGTAGGCAGGCAATAATTTTGTTTAATCTGTAAATTAGTTTACTTGATTTGACTTTTAAACAAAAAATGGATTTAATCAGCAGTCTTACATATAAATTATTGGATCAATGCTCCCTATAGACTTTATCGACGCTGGGGTTATCCGAGGGCCAACTGTCAATAAAAACAAAAAATAAAAAATAAAAATAAAATAATTGACTAAATAAATATTTTAAATTTAAATTTACGATCAATAATAATTAAATTTAATAAATAATTTTTATTTTGCTTATTTTCAAATATTTTGTTTTACAATTTTACAATAATAAAGAATCTAATACAATTTATTATTTTATTTAAATAATTAAATTAATTAACTTTTTTATCAAAAAATTAAATTTAAACAAAAAACAAAACAAAATTAAATAAAACATAATATGGCACACAATTAATTAATTAATTAATTTAATTAATTTTTCTATTTACATAAAATCGATAAAGTGCAAAACATTAATAATATTTTGTATTGTTTTTATTTAAATTATTTATTTACATAAAATAAATTAAATATTTATATATTTATAGGATACAATTAAATATGTAATTGAAATTTTTTAATTTATTTTTAATTTTTAATAAAACCAAAAAACATTCAAATTTTTCGATGTTTCGATGGTTTTTTGTTTTACATTTCTAAAAAATCACCGTAAGTGGACGACGGAAATCACTTGGACTTGAATTATTGCCCGATTTATTGGACTCAGATTGATTGTATTGGCCATCACCACCGCTTGTGCTCGACGACATTACGGGTGGACTATGACTATTATCCATTTGACTATCGATATTATGTTGGCCGATCGATGTCGTCATTTTATTATCGTTTGAATCGATGTGCGACGATGTGGACGTTGAATCACGATCTGTATCGATATTACGACCGGCCGCCAATAAACTATTATTGTGCTCCTCCTGTTGCATTTGATGGCTATAAATTTTACTTATGTCGAAGGCATAATTTGCGGCGGCCGCTACCGTTGCTCGATCTTGGTAGATTTTCGAATCGAAATAGGCTTTGGTTAGGACACTCGTTGGATCTAAATAGCTCGAGTATGGTTTTGACGATGCATTCGAATTTGGTGTATCACAATATAAATTGCCAGCGGCTGCTGCAGCGGCGGCTGCAGCAGCTGCAGCTGCAGTATTTAAATAGTTGGCCGCCTGGGTATTACGATCCAATGTGAATTTTGTTACATCCATGTGTGACTGGTGGCTGTGATGGTTATGGTGTTGGCTGCTAGATATCGATGTCTGAAAATGATTTGTAATTAACGATTTTTTTCGTTTCTTATCTAATTATTATGTGATGTGCTGATAAAAGAATAAATGTTGTGCGTTCAAATCTTGGACTAACATTTTTTGTTGGTCCGAAGCAAAATAAACCACCAATGATGTGGTTTGGTAGAATATTTGTAGGTTTTCAGTTCGTTTTATATTAATTGATTGGCCCACAATCATATTAATTGCCATATATTGGAAAGCGTTTCTGTTGTATGAGTGCACGTCTAGTTAAATAGACAAACGACAACAGCAACTTGTGTCCACGACTTTATGAATTCTTATATTTTGGTTAAAATATAATAGAACTGGTAATAATCTAACTGCCTGACTCCTTATATTTAAGGAAACTGCTCAAATTAGAAATGTCAAATAACGGTGCCCATATTTACTAATACGACCTTTTTTCATATTCTTAAATATTATATTAAATTTTTAAATATAGAACATAGAATTCAGAACATAGATTTCAGAAATTCCAAATCACTATAGTTTGTTGATTAAAGTTTCGCAAGTGCGTGATACTAGCAAATAATTGGTGTATTTGTCAATTTAAAATGATTTGCATGAATTTACTATATGGTTAAAAGAAAACGGTCTCATTCTGTTCTCAACCTCCTACTTACATAGGAATTGTTTCAGATCGATAATCACAGTGTTTTAAAAAAAAATGCTGAGTCCAGTAACTATCATCCCAACAGATTTAAAATTTGAATATGAGATACTTAATCTAACTTCATTGAACAATGTAGTCGAAGATAGGCTTAAATTGGTAGCTTCACAAATTGATATTTCTGATTTAAACGAACATGAATCTTCATAAATTATAAATATATGTCGAAAGTATAACGATATATTTTACTTGGATGGTGATGTACTTTCGAGTACCTCTGCTACGTCTCATGAAATACCATTATTGCCTAATTCTGTACCGATATATCAAAAACCATATAGGTTACCTGAAACGATTAAGGACGAAATACACAAGCAAGTCAAACAAGTCATGCTCGATAATAAAATAAAAGAAGAAAATGACAGTCCCTGGAACTTTCCGTTGTTAGCCGTTCCAAAGAAATCACACGATGATTCAAAAAAAATGGAGAGTGGTTGTCGATTTTCGACGTCTTAATGATATTATCGTTATGATAGAGTCTTCGTATTACCAAATATAAGTGAAATTTTAGACCAATTAGGTAAAGCAACATATTTTAGCACTTTAGATTTGACAAATGGTTATCACCAAGTAATGCTGAACGAATCTGACAGACCAAAAACTGATTTCAGTACGTCTTACGGTCATTACCAATTTAGACGGATGCCATTTGGTTTAAAAGGGGCACCAGCCACATTTCAGCATATGATGAATAAAGTTCTCAGTGGTATTAATGGAGTGAAATGTTTTGTGTACATGGACGACATTGTCGTCTATGGTAAAAATTTGTTCGATCATAACCAAAAATTAGAGGAATTACTATCTTGTATACGACTTAATACATTAAAAGTAAATCATAGCAAATGTCGATTTTTAAAAACCGAAATTGCTTATTTGGGTCACATCGTTAGTCAAAATGATGTTTCACCAGATCCAAATAAAATAGATGTAATAGACCGATACCCAATACCTAAAACTACAGCTTAATTATAATCTTTTCTTGGGCTTGTCGGATACTACCGCAAATTTACTGAAAACTTTTCAAAGATCGCTCAACCATTGACTAATCTGCGAGGAAGCTTTTAAATTATTGAAATCCTTTATAATGAAAAATTCGATCCTTCAGTTCCCTGATTTTCAAAAAGAGTTCATGATAACATGTGACGCAAGTGAATTAGCAATTGGTGCAGTCTTGTCCCAAGAGTTTAATGGAATGGATCTGCCTATTTCATTTGCCAGTCGAACTCTTTCTAAAGCTGAAATCAATTATTCAGTTATTGAAAAGGAATTGCTGGCTATGTTATGGGCCATATATCATTTCCGACCATATGTTTACGGACGCAAATTCAAGGTTATAACGGATCATACGGCTTTAGTTTGGCTTAAAACTCTAAATAATGTATCATCTCGCTTAATGTGGTGGAAGCTCAAACTGGAAGAATTTGACTTCGAAGTTATTCATAAGGCTGAAGCCTTAAATAAAAATACCGATGCTCTTAGCCGCATTAAAATTCCACAAATCAATAATCATTCCTTGAACAATATCCTTCTTGTTCTGTACTTTATGAACCACAATCAAGCGGAAAATCATATTGTGTAAAAGGTTCAACATATTCTAATCCGGATATAATAAATGTTGTAACACGGTCGCAAACTAAAATGTCACCATCAAAAATATCTAATCCAAAAGCAGTAAAGTTTGATAATGTACCAAGTAATATTGATAATGACATATCATGCTTTGAATCGGAATAAACCGAAAATTCTCTAATAGAAATCAATAATCTCGAGATCGAACAAAATCTTATCAAGGAATTCCATTTATCCCCTCTACGAGGACACATCAAGGAGTTAATCTTACTTTTAACCGCATGAAACAGTATTATTATTTCTCTAAAATGTACTCCAAAATCGAATCATTTGTCAGATCGTGTATCCTATGTCAAAAGAATAAGGTTAGTCGCATCCAAAAAATACCTATGAAGATAACTACGTCATCAAAGGAACCGTTCGATAAAGTTTTTATGGATATTGTTGGACCCCTATTACCTAGTTTCAATACACACAATCCAGGATGACTTATCAAAATATTCTGTCGCAATACCATTGGAAACCCAAGAAGCAGAAAAAAAAAATTAATTTAATAAAACCATGGATAATGAAAAAATGGGAATAGATCGGTTGGAGGGTGACAGTAATTGGCTCACGTGGAAATTTCAGATGAAGCAATTTTTGAAAGCAAGTGAATTGTTTGGCGTAGTAAATGGTAGCGAATTGGCTCCAGATACAGACGGTGATAATTATGATATAAAAATTGTTGCGTGGAAAAAGTCAGATGCCAAAGCACGTCGTGCCAATTCGGCTGCGTGCGAGAAACAACCGTTACTACAAATTATGAACTGTGAAACTGTGTATTCAATGTGGACGACGCTCAAAAGTACTTATGAGCAAACGTCGAAGTCAAATATTTAGTTTTTGCAACAAAAATATTACAGTTTCGTAAAGGAGCCTAGTGATGACATTGCAATATTTTTGTCAAAACTAATGGAAATCGTGCAGCAGGTGAAAGATCAGGATGAAAATATTTCTGATTCAACGGTCATGACAAAAATCCTAATGTCGTTACCTGCGGAATACAATCATTTCCACAGTGCATGGGAATCGACGAGTTCGGATATGCAAACCATAACAAACCTACGTTCACGGTTAATGGCTGAAGAACTTCGACTTAGGTCCCAAGGAAAAGTCGAAATTGTGTAAGCGCTGCTGGCAAAGAGAAATTTTTCAAAGAAAAATAATTGGAAGGGTTCGTCGAATCAAGGAAATTCGTCGAATCAAGGCAAGAAAAGCGGAAACAAAGAAAGAAAGTCAAAATTTTCGTGCTACGGTTGTGGTAAAAGAAACAAAGCAAGGAAATGCGTCGACATCTACTGATGCTCTTATGTGTCATATTTCGCTTTCTACAAATAAAAGAGACGGTTGGGTTTTGGATTCAGGTGCAAGTGACCACATGTGCAATAGTCGTGAATGTTTTGAAAAATTTGTCGTAACATCGGAAGTGATTACAGTTGGAAATGGCGCGACGATCAAGGCCAAAGGAAGAGGCGATATAAACCAAGCGAATTGTGGATGTGTTATATGTACCCGAAATCAAATTGAATTTATTTTCATCTGGAAAGGCAATGGATTGTGGGCATCAACTTCGATCGAACAACGAACGCTGTGGATTGTTAAAAGGTGACAGTATTGTTGCAGTGGGAGTACGTCGAGACCAAAAATTGTACCAGATGTTGTTCAAAGTGGTGAGGCCAACAGCAAATGTGGCTAACAAAAGAGTTTCGCTTCGCACATGGCATGAGCGACTCGGACATCAAAACAGTACACACGTTAAGAAATTTCTGGAGGGAAAGGAAATTGATTTCGTTGATGAGAATTTTACGTGTGAGGCATGTGTTTACGGAAAACAGCATCGTGGAAGCTTCAAAAGTCGTGAAGAAAAATCAACAAAGTGTGGTGAAATCATTCATGCAGACGTGTGTGGGCCGATGGAAATTACTTCGCTCGGTGGTTCAAGATATTTTTTGTTACTTAAAGATGATTACTCACATTTTCGGTTCGTATATTTCTTGAAACAGAAATCTGAAGTTGCAGACAACATCAAGAAATTCACTAAGTTGGCACAAAAAGATGGACACAACATTCGCATTTTGAGATCGGACAATGGAACAGAATTTGTCAACGATGTGATAAAAAAGTTTTTCGATGACAATGGAATTCATCATCAACGCACAGTACCGTATACACCAGAACAAAATGGTTGTGCAGAACGAGAAATGCAAACGATTGTTAAATCGGCGAGAACCATGATTCATTCGCAACAAATGGATAAGGAATTTTGGGCGGAAGCAGTAAATTCGGCAGTACATGTTTTAAACCGAAGTGGTACGAGCAATGTTGCGGATACAACCACCGTATGAATTGTGGTACAACAAACAAGTAAAAATTGATTATTTACAAATTTTCGAATCGAAAGTTTTTGTTCACGTTCCAAAGGAGAAGCGACAAAAGTTTGATTCCAAAGCAGTCAAATGTGTTTTCGTCGGATACAATAGCATTCAAAGGGATATCGAGTTTGGAATCTAGAAACGAATAAAATCAAAGTAGCTTGTGACGTGATTTTTTTGCTGGAAGAATTGGACACACTTGATATTGATGATGTCGAGGATAAGATCAACGAGTGCGTGATTGAAACTGAAAATGAAAATGATAATAATGAACAAGAAGCAACATCGGAAGAACAAGAAGGTCGTGGTGCGTTATGAAACCTTGACAACGGAAATGTTGTTAGAAAGCAATTGAGAGATCGAAACAAACTTGTTGCCTTATCAGAGCGACGATTATCATATTTTTCATCGGTAAATCATTTGGCAATGTTAGCAAATAACAAATAGCTAAGGACGTACGACCAGGCAATTGAATCGGTTGATCACAAACAGTGGGAAAAGGCAATGGATTAAGAGTATGATTCGCTAGTCAAAAATCGTGCGTTATGTAACCTTGACAACGGAAATGTTGTTAGAAAGCAATTGAGAGATCGAAACAAACTTGTTGCCTTATCAGAGCGACGATTATCATATTTTTCATCGGTAAATCATTTGGCAATGTTAGCAAATAACAAATAGCTAAGGACGTACGACCAGGCAATTGAATCGGTTGATCACAAACAGTGGGAAAAGGCAATGGATTAAGAGTATGATTCGCTAGTCAAAAATCGTGCGTTATGTAACCTTGACAACGGAAATGTTGTTAGAAAGCAATTGAGAGATCGAAACAAACTTGTTGCCTTATCAGAGCGACGATTATCATATTTTTCATCGGTAAATCATTTGGCAATGTTAGCAAATAACGAATAGCTAAGGACGTACGAGCAGGCAATTGAATCGGTTGATCACAAACAGTGGGAAAAGGCAATGGATTAAGAGTATGATTCGCTAGTCAAGAATCGTACATGGATTTTGGTAAATCCATCGAATGATAAAAAGGTAATTGATAACCGTTGGATTTTTAAGCTGAAACTGAACACAGATAGAAGCGTCGATCGTTATAAGGCACGATTGGTCGTGCGTGGTTTCACTCAAGAATACGGGATAGATTATGAAGAGACTTTCAGTCCAGTCGTCAAGTGTACATCGATTCGTGCTGTTTTGGCTTTGGCAGCGTCAAAGCAAATGAAGTTGATACAGTTCGATGTTAAAACCGTTTTTCTAAATGGCGATTTAGAGGAAAACGTCTACAAGAGCCAACCGATTGGCTATGACGATAGAAGTGGTCGAGTTTGCAAACTGGTTAAAAGTTTGTATGGTCTGAAGCAGGCATCACGTTGCTGGAATAAGAAGTTCACATCGTTCATAACCAAATTCGATTTTAAAGTCAGCAAATCGGATCCTTGCGTTTTCGTATGTAATGGTAAAAATGGGATGATGGTTCTCATGATTTATGTTGACGAATTGAGAAAAGAGTTCGAAATCAAGATTTTCGAAGCAAAATGTTTTTTGGGACTCGAAATTGATCAACGATCGGATGGATCGATTCATATCAGTCAGCAGGCATATGCGAAAAAGGTGCTCAATCGTTTTAAAATGAAAGATTGTAATGCGGTAGCAACACCTTCGGAAAATACACAAAATTTGAGCGACTTCGAAGCAAATGGGGAAATCGATTTTCCGTATCGTAAAGCAGTGGACTGTTTGATGTATTTGGCTGTGGGAACACGACCAGATATTAGTTTTGCGGTTGGTAACGTTAGTCGTTATTTGGACAAACCGGCTGAGGCTCATGTGAATGCAGTCAAACGCATTTTAAGGCACTGGTCTTAAGGCACTTGGACCAGAGGCTGAAAAGCGGGACCCATGGTTGTTATATATAATTTTGGATAAATTAGATGATGAAACAAAAAACCAATGGGCTCTTAGTACAACCGAAAATGATTTCCCCACATTTGATGATTTTTTAAAATTTTTGGCCAAACACACTGATGCTAAAGCATCACTTAGATCACATACAAAGAAGGCATCACACAAGAATGCGACAAAAATGGCGTTTGCGACTAATAAAAAGCCGATCCATAACCAATTTAGTTGCCCATTGTGTCAGGAAGATCATAAGGTATTAGTGTGCGATCGACTAAAGAAAATGAATAACGATGACAGGTTAGAGTACTTCAAAAATCTGGAAGGTGTTTCAATTGCTTAAGTTAAAACTCGATGACAGATCTGCCATCGGAAATACAACACGTTGATCCATTCCGACAAGACACCTACCACTCCTCAAGGTAAGCAAAATAATCAAGATCCAGAAACAATTGAGGCAACCACATCGCAAAGCTATAAAACAGAATGTGAGTCACTGACTGCCATCTTGCTAACTGCTATTGTATTAATCAAAGGTCATGATAACTCGTTTATTAAGTGTATGCTCGCAAGCATCATTCATTTCCGAATCACTAGTTCAAAGGTTACAATTACGTAAAAGAAATGGACGAGTGTTAATTGAGGGACTTGGTCGTGAAAAAATAGGGCAATCTAAGGGGATTACAGAAATAACAATAACTTCAAAGGAAAGCAAGGGTCTATTCAAAATAGATGCATACATAGTGCCACAAATTACTACAAGCTTACCAAGTTGGAAGATGGGATCAGAATTACTTAAACAAGTTAAAAATTTGAAACTGGCTGATTCAGGTGTTAGTGATTCTGCTGCAGTAGACTTATTACTTGGTGTGGATATATTTTTTAAATGTCTCAAAGATGGAAAAATCAAACTGTCAAATAAATTAGTAGCATTAGAAACGGAGTTTGGTTGGATTGTTGCGGGAACACCACATCTTCCAGGAACTAACTTAAGAAATTTCAACACCTTGATTGACGTAGATAGAAGCCTGCGTAGGTTTTGGGAAGTAGAGGAAGTTCCAAAAAGATCAAAGAAAACTACTGTTGACAACAAATGTGAAGAATTATTTAAGGCCACAACATTTCGTGGAACTGACAAGAAATTCAATGTAATTCTACCATTTTGACAACCAACTACACTCTTAGGTTCTTCTTACCAGCAGGCACTTAGCAGACTATATGCAATGGAGCACAAGTTTAAACGTAATGCGGAGTTTCAAGCATTATATGTCAAATTCATATGAGCGCTTAGGACATATGAGCTACTTACCTGGTCCACCCGATCAGACTGCGTATTACTTACCGCATCATGGTGTGCAGAAAGCTTCGAGCACCACCACAAAATTAAGAGTGGTTTTTGATGGGTCTGCGAAGTCTAAGACCGGAGTAGCGATAAATGATTTATTTATGACCGGACCATCTGTACAAGCGTCTTTAGTAGAAATTCTTATGCGGTTCAGACAACATGCATTCGTGGTCACTGGAGACGTAGAAAACATGTTTAGACAAGTATGGGTCTCTAAAAAAGATAGTGAACTACAAAACATATTATGGCATCCACACTCCAATACATCAGTGCGTAGGTATTGTTTAAAGACTGTAACCTACAGTACCACACCTGCTACCTATTTAGCTACACGAAGCTTAGTAGAAGTTGCTAGAAACATTCAAACAGAGTTTCCAAAAGCGGCTAAATCTATCGAAAGGGACGTATATGTGGATGACCTAATGACTGAAGCAAATACCGTAGAAGAGCTACAAGATATAGTCGTCACAATCCGGAACTGTTTAGAAGAGCATGGGTTCAATCTTCGGAAATTTCTAAGTAATAATGCGCAAGTTTTAAGATGCTTAGGAGATCCAAATGACATAATGGAAAAATCAATAAACAATAATGAGGAAATTAAAGTTTTGGGTCTTTCTTGGAATCAAGGTGAAGACACATTTGGATTTACTTCTAGCTTGTCAGAACTCAGCCGACATACAAAGCGCTCATTACTATCCGAAGCCATCAAAAACTACGATCCCTTAGGGTGGTTATCTCCATTAACCATTAGGGTAAAAATCTTGTTTCAATCACTTTGGGTCAGAAACATAGATTGGGATGACGAGCTTCCACAGAATATGTTAAATGCATAAAATTAAGACAAGAATACTCTGGAATAGGTCAAATTAAGATTAAAAGAAGGCTTAAAACAACAACTGATTGCACGCTGCATGGGTTCAGTGACGCTAGTGAGGATGCTTATAGGAATACTCTACATTGATTGCAGCAAAATCAAAGGTCGCGCCAGTGAAGCAATTAAGTATACCTAGATTAGAGTTACTAGGAGCTTTGTTGCTGAGCAAATTAATGTCAATGATCGAAAGGGCTAACACAATTCCTATATCGCAGAAGGTTTTATGGACGGATTCACAAATTGTGTTAGACTGGCTTTCGACGCATCCAAGAAGATGGTCGACGTTTGTAGGAAACCGCACAAGTGAAATCATCGATGTACATCCCCGGAAATTATGGCGGCATATACCTTCAAAGTGCAATCCAGCTGATCTAGCTTCCCGCGGTGTACCTGTGGACGAACTGATGCAAAATGCTCTATGGTGGAATGGTCCAAAACTAATTTTAAATGTGTAATATACTAACAAGATTTATACAATACTAATATTTAGATATATACTGTTTATATTATATTACCTTTGTAAACGAGATAAAATTATAAAATAACTGGTCAGTCTAAAAGAGTGTATCAATAAAGTAAGAACAGAAATAAACATAGCGTGGTACATTCATTTCCGTATACACTGATAAAAAACATAATATTTTGGCGACGAAGATAAAAACGAAAAAGTCTCTGTCGATAAAGTTGAAATAAGTAGATAATAATATTTTGGATAATATTTTGGCATAATATATTTTTATTAAAATAAAAAAATCCATATAAAGTGATTTATGTCAATCAAAGTCGAAAAAAGTGATATTAAAAAGTGTATGACCGTTATGCTTGGTTCAAGTAGCATCGAGAATTGGGTTAGCGGTAACGGTGATAACTTTCCCGAATATGCTGAACGGTTCAGTCATTTCTTCAATATAAATGCAATAACAGATGATGCAAAGAGAATCTCATACTTATCTGTTTTGGGAGGTGCAGAGTTGTACAGTACACTAAAACGGCTTTTAGTACCGGTTGATCCAACAACGAAATCGTACGATGAGTGCATTACAGTACTAAAAGGTTTTTATGAACCAGAAGTTAATGAAATAGCAGAGCGCTATAAATTTCATAAAGAAGAACAACAGCATGGGCAAAGAGTATCGGAATATATAGTCAAGTTAAAAACTTTATTGCAGTCGTGCAATTTTGGAGATTTTTTACCGTATGCTTTGAGAGATCGGTTAGTATTCGGATTGCGGGATAATCAGTTACGTGGTCAATTGCTTAAAGAGAAGAAATTAACTCTTGCAATAGCATGTGAGACAGCTGTAAACTGGGAAATGGTGGAAAACCAAAAGCAAAAACATAACCAAAGTGGGGTAGTGATGTCGATTGAAGGTCGTAGTCGAGGTCAACATCGAGATTTTGTATCAAACTCACGTGGTACAAACAGTAGCCAAGGTAGAAATAGGAGCTCAAGCTTAAGAAAATATAAGCAATGTTTCCGTTGTGGAAGATATCATAATTATAATAACTGCCCAGCAAAATCGTGGAAATGTTTTACATGTGATAATCTTGGTCATACTTCTAAGATGTGTCGAGGTGGTTCGTCGAACACAAATTTTAATCAACGCAATTATCAACGCAGTATTCAAGAAACTAGAAGATCATCGAGATCACCATCCATCAACAGCAGAATCAAAGAATTTTCGGAAGAAATTAATGATTTGCAAATTTTAAATGTCGAACCGGAATATCCAGTTAATATGATGTCATCAGTTGATCCATTAACAATGAAAGTGTTTGTCGAAAATATACCTATTGAAATGGAAATAGACACCGGAGCATCAGAAAGCGTCATCTCTTTAGATAAGTATTTAGAATTGTTTAACCATGCGCAATTAATTAAGATTAACTATCATTTTAGTACGGTAACTGGAGATAGAATTAAGGATAACGGAAAAATCAATGTAAAAGTAAAAATGGAACGGGATAATGAAGAACAAATGATGGAAATGCTAGTAATTAATAGTCAAAAGAAGTTTAAACCACTGATGGGTCGTACTTGGTTAAATAAATTGTTTCCGAATTGGAAAGAAAAATTACTAGATATTAAAATGGTAAGTAAGTATGATTCTTTTGTTGAATTTATTCAAGCCAATTTTCCGTTTGTATTACCCTCTTCTGGTGGTTTCATTAAAGATTTCGAGGCAGAAATACTGATGAAAGAAAATACAGTACCAATATTTCATCGTGCTTACGTAGTACCCTTTCATATTCGAAGTGTTGTCGAGTCAGAACTAGAGAAGTTATGTGTTGAAGGGGTTTTAGTTCCTGTACGTTATAGTGAGTGGGCAAGTCCAATAGTGGTAGTACCGAAACAAAATAATACGATAAGAATATGCATAGATTGTAAAGTTACGATAAATAGATACGTTCAGACAGAACACTACCCTTTGCCAAGAGTGGATGATATATTTGCAAGTCTCTCTAATTTCCACATATACTGTGTAATAGATTTAACTGGAGCTTACCAACAGCTGAAGCTGTCCGAAAATTCCCGTCAATATCTTACTATTAATACACTAAAAGGTTTATATCAATATACTTGTTTACCCTACGGAGTTAAGAGTGCGCCATCTATTTTTCAGTCAACAATAGATCGTATATTACATGGTTGCAAAAATACTTTGTGTTATCTAGATGATATTTTGGTAGGTGGTTCAAGTTATGAAGAGTGTCGTCAGTGTTTAATAGAAGTTTTAACTCGTTTAAATAACTATAACGTTAAAATTAACATGGAAAAATGTAGGTTTTTTGAAAAGTCAGTCAATTTTCTGGGTCACGTTGTCTCTGGTAATGAAATAAGACCATCGTCTAGTAAAATAAAAGCTATAATCAGTGCACCAAGTCCAAAAAATCTGCAAGAACTACAAAGTTTTTTAGGGTTACTGAACTATTATGGGCGTTTTATTCCAAATCTAGCATCAGAAATGAATTCATTGTATAGGTTATTGCATAAAGGCGTAAAATATGATTGGTCTAATGAATGTGAAAAAACTTTTAATAAATGCAAACTACTAATAACCAGTAATAATGTATTATCGTTATTTGATCCAACAAAACCAATTGTTGTGGCTACAGATGCTAGTCCTTACGGTGTAGGAGCCGTGCTATCAGTTGTAATTGAGGGACAGGAGAGGCCAGTTTTATTTATGTCTAGTACCTTGTCAAAGGCTGAGAAGAATTATTCCCAGTTACATAAAGAAGCTTTAGCAGTCATTTTTGCATTAAAAAAATTCCACAAATATTTATATGGTCATCATTTTACGTTATGTTCCGATTCACAAGCATTGAAAGAAATCTTCAGTCCTAAAAAGGGAACAACAGCGATGGCAGCATCGAGACTACAAAGGTGGGCTGTTATATTATCCACGTATGATTATGAGTTTCACTATTATGAGTTTCATTTTGGACCCTAAACCAGGGTCCAAAATGGGAAATGCTGACTGCCTATCACGTCTTCCACTAGAAAGCAAAACTGAGATAGATGAAGATTCTATCAACTGGGTAAATAATGGGTCTGAATTCACAATAAGTTGTGAAGAAGTTGCACGGTATACTAAAACGGATTTAGTATTATCGAAAGTATATAACTATGTTAAGGATGGTTGGCGTAATATTAGACTTAGCGAAGAAGAAAAAAAATATTTTAGATTGAGGAGTAGTTTAAGCACCGAAAATGGGTGTTTGTTCTTTGGCGATAGGATTGTAGTACCATCAACATTGATTTCAAAGGTTCTGGATCTAATTCATACTAGTCACGACGGCATTGTACGCATGAAAATGTTAGCAAGAAGTATCGTTTGGTGGCTGAGTATGAATAAAGATATCGAAAATATAATAAAAAGTTGTTATATTTGCTCAAGTACTCAGAATGTTAGACGAGAGCCGATAAAGTCAAAATGGTGTCAAACACTCTATCCTTTTGAAAGGGTTCATATAGATTTTTTTGATTTTAAGAACCATAAATTTTTAATTTTTGTGGATGCCTATTCAAAATTTATTGATGTCAAACCTATGTTTCAAACTACGGCAGAGCTAGTAATTAAAGAATTAGAGTCAATATTTAAATATTTCGGAATACCAAAAACCTTAGTGTCGGATAATGGTCCTCCATTTAATTCAAAAAAAATGAATGATTTTTGTATTGCCAGTAATATAGAATTATTGCATTCACCAGCGTATAGTCCTGAGTCGAACGGATTGGCAGAACGGGGTGTACAAACGGTGAAATTGTATTTAAAGAAACTATTAATTCAAGTAAAGGAAAAGCTTACAATTAATGAAAAAATTAATAAACTTGTTTTCGGATATAATAACATTCCATCATCTGTTACTACCATGTCTCCTAACGATTTGTTATTTAGCTTTAAAGTTCGCACGATCCTTAATTCTATTAATCCGAGAGTTGAAGATGAAAATAGGGCTAGTTTTAAAGATTGTAAAAATAATACAAAATGTAAAACTGTTAGTTTTAAGCACAGAAAAAATCAATGTGGGGAGAAAGATAAGGAAAAGTTAACAAGTTTTAGCGATGGACAGAAAGTCATGTATCAAAATCATTGTAAAGATTTTGTTAAATGGTTACCAGCAAGAGTTTTTAAAAAATTAAGTAATTATATATATTTAATTAATGTAAGAAATGCTGTAAGAAGAGTGTCAAGGCATCAGCTAAGAAAATCGACATTGGAAGATGAATATCATCCTGCGAGTCATATTGTGACTACGTCAACTGTAACAGAACCAGAAGTGCAATCGTCTGAAATAAACCGTAGGGATGATAACGAAAATTTGTTAAGAAGGTCAGCTAGATCTAGAGCTATGCCTGAAAGATTGAATTATAAATAAATAAATATAATAATAAAAATATTAATAATAATAATAATAAATATATATATATAGCTTATACTAAAAGGGGGAAGATGTAATATACTAACAAGATTTATAAAATACTAATATTTAGATATATACTGTTTATATTATATTACCTTTGTAAACGAGATAAAATTATAAAATAACTGGTCAGTCTAAAAGAGTGTATCAATAAAGTAAGAACAGAAATAAACATAGCGTGGTACATTCATTTCCGTATACACTGATAAAAAACATAATAAAATGCAGATTTATGGCCAACATCATTGCAAACAGATGAAAAAACCGAGATTGAAATGAAATCATCAACTTTTGCATCTACAGTCACAAGTGAAACTTTACTTCATTATATTATTAATAAGTTTACTTGAATTATACCGTTTATGTATATCTTAATAAGAGTAAAACTCTTAATAAGTGCCTGAAACAGGCTTTAGTGATAAGAAAGCCGGTGTACGACTGTGAAGAGATTTTAGAAAAGGTCTCTCTAACAGTTGTTATAGTTTCAACTTTTAATATTTCGCACTAGAGCAAATAAAATAATCCTGCACGTTTGTGTTTTTTTGATATTTTAAAATAATTTAAACAACCGCTACCAACTATTATGCCCGCGACCTCGCAAATACAAGACGACGTCCTGATTAATCTCAATACACTATGGACACAATTAAATTAAAAGGCAAACGTAAAAAAATTCAATTAAATCAATCACGATGAGAAATAAAAAGAAACCAACTATAGAAGAAAATTACACACCTTTGGTCCATTATTTCAATTATAACACTTTGGATATTTTTTAAATCATAATAATCACTCAATCAATTCAATCAACACTCGGCCCAGCCTCATCATCATCATTTATAATAATCATTATAATTTGGTCGGATGCTATACACATATAGAGGACCTCTTTCACTGTGTATAATATAATTTGAACAATCAAAATCCAATCAAAATGTTAAATTTTTATTTTTTTGGTATTTGTATTTGATGGGAAAATTATAGGTTGCCATGTGCTCGAACCAAATATAGTAGTAACACACTCACAAGACATAAACTACTTGTTAAAACGATTAAAACGATTTTTTACGGTCGATAATTACTAGAATTAATTTTGTGGTAATGATTTGACGCATATGAGAATAATCATACCGTATGTATATACGATGATGACGGGGTTTGTTTTAATAATTTCAATTATTTACGAAAGGTGGATAGGCCGCGATACTTTGATTGATTAATCGTTACGTACATGGATTAAATCAATATTTACAAAATGTACACCTGTTTACACTAAAGTTTGACCCCTCGGAAAATAACATTTTATTTTGTCAGTGTTAGTTTCCGGGATATAAGTAATTTGACCAACAATCATTTGAAATGACTAATCATCCTTGTTAGGTAAATATCTCAATCCTGCCTATAGACTAAGAATATGCACAAAGGATATCCCTATATTTCCCTTCGTTTTTGTTTTTGTTGTTGTTGTTGTGATGCTTATTGCTTACACAAAAATTCCTTTTTTGTATACCTAAATAATTAGTTGAGTGCAAGTTGGTAACAAGTTTTTTTAATTTTTTTTTCTTATCTCGCACCATCTTTAAGAAAAAGGGTTTGTCCTTTGTTCCTTACACAACTTTTATATACAAAAAATATTATTACAAAAAATTATAACTTTTTTTTTATGTTGATGGTGAGAAATTCAAAAACTGGTAGCTAAAATGTGTTAAATTTGAATTTTTGTACCGTTCGTCGTTTTTGGATACACAATACACGTCTTAAGATTAAATTTAGATAAAAAACATTTAATTTTTTTACTTTTTATTTCTTAACTCTATAATTATATATTTCAATAATTGAACTTGAAATAAAAAAAAAAAAATGGGACAATTGTAATTCTTTTGTACAGTAATAGACATTCTATCACGAATTAATGAAACACAGAATTAAAATTAAAAAAAAAAAAATAAAATAAAAATCATCTTAAGATGATGAAGAAAGATTATTATCTTGTCAAGATTTCATCTTTGTTCTGTGTAGCGTGGAGGATGTAGTGCTTCTTTTACTCTTTTGTTGAATTCGATTGTTTATTGTCTTGTATATATTATATGAAAGAGTTTCTGTATTTTGTTTTCGAGCTACCGATCATCATCAGGTTTGGATTCGAGTATATGATGTTGCTGCTGCAGTGCTAGTTCTCAAGTATATGATTTAGATTAAATGGTTGGCGGGTAGATTGATTGATATTTTTAAAATGTGTAGTGCGTATTTCATTGAATGCAGGTTTATTTATTTAAATGACAGCATAATTTTGTAAAGTTCAAGAACATTGCAAAACATATATATTTTTTAGTTATCAGGGTTTGCCAGATAATTTCAAGAAATTTAATTGAGTTGGAATTGCGCTTTAGCTATAGAAAGAAACAAATGACAGATTGCAATACTGACTATTGGGATGTGAGTCTCTTAGTCGGCTAAAATACAACCGCTCCAAGTCCTCTGTGTGGCAAAATTTTTGTTTCCGAGCAATTAAAACTTTTGGATTTGGCAAAACCCTTTACCAATCTAAAGGGTGATTTTTTAATAGCTAAAGGAAATTTTTCCATAAAAAGACACACAAAATTAAGAAAAATGCATGAAATTTTTATTTGAATTGATAGTACGGTCCATATAATTTAATGTTGACCGCGGCTGCGCCTCAAATGGTCCATCCGCTTAGTCCAATTTTGGCATACACTTTCCAACATTTCGGCCGGTATCTCACGAATAAATGATTCAATGCTGTCTTCCAATGCATCAATCGAAGCGGGCTTGTCAGTATAGACATGTGCCTTAACATAGCCCCACAAAAAATAATCTAAAAGCGTTAAATCGCACAATTTAGGCAGCCAATTGACCGGTCCCAAACGTGAAATAAAGTGTTCACCGAACTTGCCTCTCAATTGGTTCATTGTTTCGCATGCTGTGTGGTATATGGCACCGTCTTGTTAAAATCTAATGTCATGCAAGTCAAGCTCTTCCATTTTAGGCAAAAAAAAGTTGGATATCATCTCACGGTAGCGCTCACCATTCACAGTTATGTTGCGATCCGCATCATCTTTAAAGAAGTACGGTCCAATGATGCCACCAGCCCATAATCCACACCAAACAGTAACTCTTTCTGGATGCATTGGTAGCTCTTGCAATGATCTTGGCTGATCCTCACTCCAAAATCGACAATTCTGCTTATTTACGAATCCATTCAACCAAAAATGAGCTTCGTCGCTGAACACAATTTTTCGATAAAAAAATGGATTTTCCGCCAACTTTTCAAGAGCTCATTCACCAAAGATTCTGCGTTGTGGTAGGTCGTTCGACCTCAATTCTTGAGGCTCAATTGCTGCGAACGGCGCCGAGTCGATAATTGATGGTCATCACTAACACTGGCCGATACAGCTGTGATATTTTCTTCAGTTTGCACTGTACGTAACCGTGTTGGTGATTTAATGTCCAACAATGTCAATTTGGTGCGAAATTTAGTCAAAATAGCCCGAATAGCCGCTTCAGTGGGTCGTTTAAACTGACCATAAAATAGAAGAAGGGCGCGATGGACTTTCTTAACAGAGCACGTATTTTGATAATAAAATTCAATGGTTTGAAAGCGTTGTTCGTTTATAACGATTCATGGTTAAGTTATAGACCAAACTGAAGATGTTTGACAGTGACACAAAACACGAAACATACGTGACCTGTCAAAATCAGTGTTGCCAAAAAGAAAATAGTTAAAAAATCACCCTTTATTTCAAGAAGAGTTAAAAATTAAAGTGGAACGATGATTCCCAGTAGTATTTTCTTTCGTTGAAATTGGCTGTTTCTTCCGATCCTGTTATATGTAATCCTGATTGGAGTAAACACTTCTGGATTCAGTGTGATGCTTATATAACGGGCGTGGGAGCTGTCTTATTTCAAAAACCATCCAGCGGCCATGAACGCCCTATTGCTTTTGTTTCTCAATAAATTAAAGCGGCTCAGCGTAACTATACGATGTAACTGAGAAGTTTACTCTTTTACCATCGCCACGAAACACGCAAGTCTGAAGTGGTTGATGGGACAAAATGGGTGTTTTCGGGGCGTTTAGCTTACTGGAACTTAAAACTGCAACGATTCAATGTTACTATTGCGTATCGCAAAGGCAAAGATAATATCGTACCTGATGCGCTCTTATGATAATCTGAGGAATGTGCAGTAGTAATAAGGACACCCATTCTGTTCGTTTTGATCCCGATCCTGTTCTCTTCCAAAATTTCGAATACTTCAACCTTCTTTAGACAATTCAAGCTAATCCCATACTTAACGCCAATTACCGGATTAGTAACGCCGAATATTCATTCTTTTCAAACCTCATTCAAAAATATCTTTTGACATTTAAGCATTTTAATGATATAGCATTTCTAGCTGTACGCATCAAAATCCCAAGATATAGCTTCAAGAAATCTGCAGAAACACTTAGATGAAATAGAAAAATGGCTAGCTAAATGGAGACATATATGTCACTCAACATGTATATGGGATTCAACTAAGGGGATCCACTTGTGCTTCTAATATAGTAAAATTTGAACGAATTTCAAATTTTTAGTTCAAATGATAGTGCAAAGGTTCCATTTTAGTACAGAAATAATGACTTATAAGTGAGGCTCAATTTTGTCTTCAAATAAACCACATAATTGCTTCGTCTCTTAAGATGGCTTTGTTAAATAAATTCGCATTTTCAAGTTTTTTTTCTATTTGGCGTTATACCTAATCGAAAGTCTGATGTATTTGGTGATTTAACTAGAAAGGCAAAGTTCTGAATAAATGCTTGGTAAAAAATGTTGTTGCTGTAACCGATGACGAACGGATATTTTTGGACCCTTGTGAGTAATTGCGAGAATGAGTTTTCAGATGCTAAGTCAATTTAGCCTTGTTTTGAGACTTTCTCGAGTGTGAGTCGTCCCCACAAATGAAACATGATGCGATACATTTTTTTATGTAACGTTATCCCCTTCCCAAAATCCTATTTTCTTTTTCCTTTAATTTTCTTCAATTCCCCTCTAGCGGTTTATTCATGAGCCGCACATGTCTTGGAAAACTCTACTCCTTACCCTGAGTCTTAGTCACCTAAAATACAAACGCTTAAAGACCCCTATGTAGCTAAGTTTTTGTTAACGGACAATTTTCGTTCTCAAACTTCGGTTGCGATTGTCTGTTATAATTGGAAAAATAATAAACATTTTGTCAGGCCATTAACTCATTTCTTTTTGGATAAACAAAAATTGTGAATCGAACAAGTAGATTTAGTAGTAGATCCAGTTAAATTAATAGCTGTATTGTACTGGACTTATACCATGCTTGATATTAGGGAGATATTTGTTTAAGTCTGGCACGATGGACACCTGTGAAATCTCCACGGGACTTTCACGTTCATATACATAGTGCATTTTCTGGAACATTTAATATTCCAGTGGAGGACATTTCTCATATAGCTATTTTTTCGGACGAAGCCACTGTGCTTACTTCAATGATAATGATTACTGAGTGTAAAGCACAGACTAACGATTTTGGTGGAACTATGATTCTGTTGTCCAGTGATTTTCGTCGGACTTTTCTTGTTATTCTACGTTCAATTGCAGAGTTTTGCAACAAGTTTAAAATGCATATAAGTATGTTTTCGAAGCAATTGTTGGACATTGGTAATAAGAAAATCGCAGTTGAAATTTCGACCGAATTTATCACATTTCCCATAGATTTTTGCCTACAACAGCAGTATTGGAAGAGCAGGAAACCTGAAAAATAAAACCTTTCGAAATCCGTCTAACATAAGAGGAAGTCCCTCATTTATATGATGAATATATGAAACCGATTGGATTTGCAGACACTTTAAAGAAGTTAGTTCACGATAATAACCAGCTTACAAGCACGCATAAAATGAACTACATAAAAAGCTGCAAAGTTAGTAAGCCATTTAAAAACCACCAGGATAAACTACAATGCAGAATCACTGAACCAAACTATATCGCTACCAAAATTAGTGCTTAACGCCGCATTAGTACTATCGAAGTTGCTCAAAATGGTCAAAGAAGCTTTCGATATCAACAATGACATCATTTTGTAGGACTGATTCAGTGGCAGTATTGAGCTGGATAAAAGGAAAGCCTTAACACCATAAAACGTTTCTCGCCAATAGTATATCAGCAATACAATCAAGCACCAATCTTAGCCAATGGTGTCACGTAATTTCTAAATAGAACTCTGTGGATTAAGCATCAAGAGAGCTAAACCCAGTACAACTACTAGCCCATGAAGATTTGAACGAAAAAATATAAAAAATATTTACAGCTACAATAAAATTAACTATCATCAATTTTGATCAATGCAACTTGCAAAGCGGCTTGTCTGAAGTATTGCGCACTGCTTTCGATATTCATTCATTACCATAACACGAACTAAAAACGTGTCTCATTTATCGCCAGAGGAACTAAACTCATCTTTAAAGGCAATAATCAAAATCGTACAACATGAAGCCTTTGAAACCGGAATATACCATTTAGCCGCAAACAAAAGCATAATCAAGCGTAGTAAAATCTTAACTCTTAATTCTTTTATTGACGAAATCGGCTTATTAAGAGTCGAAGGGAGGTTAAACAATTCAATTTTCACATTCAACGAGAAGCTTCCTCTCATATTCCCAAGAGGGCATCAACGTTTGAAATTAATGAACAGAGAGGCAAACAATACAAATGAAGGCAACATTGGCACATCAAGATTACCATCCGGCACATGATACACAATTGCACAAATTGTGCTCGATTTAAGAAGTAAACCTCTCTACCATTAATGGATGTATTATCGCCAGTACTTTCATCGTCTCCATTTATAAGCAGCGGAGTTGACTATGCTGGGTCCATCAATTTAAAATGATACAAAGAGTGCTGCATTAAAACTTGCAAAACATATATTATCATCTTTGTATGCTCAAGTGGTCAAGTGGTTTATGACCCGAAAAGGACTCTATCTTAAAATATTTAGTGATCGCGAGACAAATTTTGTAGGAGGCAGCAGACATTTAAAGGCTGAAACTTAACAACAGAAATACGCAGTCGAGTGGAATTCTATCCCCCGAGAAGCCCCACTTTGAAAGTTAATGGAAAACAGGGGTAAAAACTGTGAAATACCATCTTCATAGAATTTTTGGAGGAGCCTTATGAACTTTTGAGGAGGTTTATACTGTATTAGCTTAAATCGAAGCTTAACTGAATTTAAGGTTACTAGCACCACTATCCAATGATGCGGACAACACCGCTTTAATGAAAGGTTACTTTCTAGTAGGATGGCCGATGATAGCAATCCCGGAACCAGACTTGACAAATTTAAAGGCCATTACACGATGGAACTTAATATTCAAAATAACCTAACAATTTTGGAAGAGTGTTGGTGCTAATTAAAAATGAAGAGCTTCCACTGATAAAATGGTTTATTGCAAGAGTAATTCAACTGAATCTTGGTCCCGATGAACTAGTAAGAATGGTGACAGTAAAATTAAAGCACAACATTTATAAACGCAATGTAACACAAATTTGTCGATTACCCACCAGTGAGGACCTAGAGTACAAAACAAGCAAACGAGTGAACACAGCGCAAGCCATAGTCATAGATATACTAGCGATTTACTGCGTACTATAGGTATCGCAAATGCTGAGATCGAAGTTACTTCATTCAACCATTTAACAGGAAGATATTTCGAAGAAAGCTAGTGGTAGTAACTATGAAATGGGCAGTAGTAATATATTATAAAATGACTAGGCGCAACTGGAATTAAGAGCAGCCTGTAATGATTTAACTAGTTTCTCATGTGGAAATTTAGCAACTTAATGGCCGACAATCAACCAATAAGGAAAAACATCGACATAAACGGGGTCTAGGAGATTGGACAAGTATTATTTTAGGAGACATATTTGGAACTCTCACCCAGCGCGAGGCAGGTCAGTATATGAACCACAGTTGGAGAACATTAACCAGAATGAGAATTATCTAATGGGGTTTATGAAAATTAGAATCTCACAACGATATTAGTTAAACCTGTGGCATCTGGCGTAGTGAAAATAGAAGCCAGTTGTATATATAACAAGATCCGATGCTTCTTACACAGCAATATAAGCAAGTCATTCCATAAATCACTTGGCATAGCACATGAAGTATAGCACATTAATTTAAGGAAGTTCAATCTACAAATAAATAACAAAACACCGGATAACATTCTTGGGCCATATACAGCACCGGACACAGCCGATCTTAAAGGGGACTAGCGATACTCAAGGAGAATGAAAGACTCCCAGCAGAAATGAATCAACATAACGTCCACCACTATACAAGATCTTATTCAACCATAGGCATAGGAATTTTCACGTCTTCTTCGCTATATTTTATTGTAAACGCCAACCTGTGATACCAGGCCTACTTTTCCGACCAGACAAAGATGCATAGTTCAAACCATCTTCAAAATTTTCAATTAATCAAGCAATCCTGGAATTAACAATCACTACCTAACAATTTGCAATTAAAAGTAAGCGTAAAATCGGCGAAAAAGCTTACGACCAACGTATAGGATATACTATAGGATAACTTTGCAGGTTTTCGACTAGTCCAAAAGAAAAGTTTCTTAAGTTTCATTCTATCGCAGAAACATGTAATCGTCAACAATGAATGTAAATGTGACGCTAGCAAAATTTATAATCCGGTGTCTAGGGTTGTCAAATTTATAAACCGGTGTCTAGGGTTTTATATTCTCCCTATATATACCAATAATATTATGACCAAACCCAACTTAATTGTCAACCATATATACATTCGTGTATAACACAAACCAATGTGATTACATGAATTTTATTATTCAAAAATTTTGTTCTAATTGAATTAATAATTTATTTAACTCCCCAACTACACATTACTACCACCTACCTAGGCATCGCACCAAAAATTGTAACTTTTCGTTTTATTTTAATTTTTAATTACCTACTTCAAACAAAAAACATAAATTTCCCGTCATTATACACCGTCATGTTGTGTTGTAATAATTCCGCCAACAACAACAACAACAAAAAACAATTTTCCAAACATAACCAAACCCCCATTGAAAAAAAAAACGACAACAAAAAAGATGTACTCACGAAATTATATTAACTTACTTGAACACTAGTTGGACTTGTTTGGCTTAAATGACTCCCCAAGTGATGGTATGGTGATGGGCCTGTTGTAAAATATCCTGGGCTTATTCCTGTATTCGAGTAATAAAACAAAACATTTTTTTTTATGTACTACACAAATGTATATAAACAAATCCATAAATCAATTTGATTTATTTATATAATATTAAAAATAAAAAAAAAAGTAATAAAAAAATTTAAAGTTATGTAAATAAAAGTTTTCCCCCTGTACGATGCGGAGCTTAAACTAACTAGTTGGAAAATATTTTGTTTATGACTAATTTACCTGCACGTAATGCTTCAACAGGAACCGATGGATATGGCATTGGATATGGATATCCGTCACGCCGTAGTGCTTTTGGTTTTCGTCTCGGCCGGTATTTATAATCGGGGTGATCTTTCATATGCATCGCACGCAAACGTTTTGCTTCATCGATAAATGGACGTTTTTGATCTTCGGTCAATAGTTTCCATTCGGCACCTTTAATTAAATATATAAAAATATATTTAGTTATGTGTATACACACACCTTTCATGCAATTTGCGAATTATTTCCAAACGGGAGGTTCACTGTTAAAATAGTTTAATACTCGGCACTGACCGCTAGTTGCGGTCTTTTAGCAAAAAAATGCAGACTTTAGCAGAGTTTTGTGATTTGAATTAAATAATAATTTAATAGGTAGCAACTAGTGGCAAAAAACGAACTGCACTATATGTGAATAGTGACCACTCTTCACATCTCTTTTTTCAGAAAAAACAAATACTCAAGAACAATGGACCAATTTCCATAAAAAATTACAGTAATCCTATTTGGAACATTAGCATGGTTTATAACATAGTTAAAATTTCATTAAACAGGTGGCGCTACTATCGTTAAAAATTACATCACAAGACCGGCTTAGCTCTAATTGCCATATTCCTAAATAATAGCATTCATGGATTTTTGCCGTCATATCGTACTCCAGCAAAAAATTGTTATGTCAATAAGTGTTGCTAGTTAAGTCCCACAGAATTGAATAGTTTTTTTGTCATACTGCAGGGCAGTATATAGATAATCATCGTGCTTGATCCTATAAGCATAAATGTCATGTTCCGTTAGGAACTGACTCAGGAAGAAATTTACCGCTACATAACTTTAATTTGACCATTTATACATTAAAGGGATTAGTTAATGAGTTCAGCGACTTTCTGTGAATTTTTCCATTGTTGTTGTGACTTGTCCAAAATCTCTGTAAGGGTCATAATGTGATTTTTCTTCCTGTTCATCACATCACCACGGTAAGCATACATATAGTTAGACTCTTTTTACCTGATAAATCAACTATGAAATATATGACTCCATCCGACCAAGTCTGGATATATGACCTTATCTGACGCATGCATATATCATTAATCAGAATAAATGTAACTTCATTACTTAGTAATAATTTGTGGCTCTAATGAGAATCTTCTCCGTTTAACTTTTTGAATAAAACACCATTCACTCTCCTAGATTTCATTTTCAATTTACAACTCTCAAGTACATAATAAAAGTATTAGATTCAATCTGTTGTTCATCTAATTTAACCGTTATGTATTCCATCCGTTTCCCCCTGTATATCAGCACTGTTTCCACTTTTGATACGTAATCCTGATTGACTTCTCTATTTTCTCTACTTCAACAACTGCCAAGCCCTCTATTTTTACTTCTACTGCATTTTACAACGTGTAGAAGCAGCCCTTTTAGTACTTCTCCGCCAAAGGAGGCCACCTAGCCAAGCTTAAGACATATTTTACCTCCAACATGGTCATAGACACTTTTTTGGAACGTTTGTTTTCAATGGTATAGATTGACTCCCTGTAGTCTTTTGCATATTATCTTTCCTAATGTACTACTTGCCGAATCCAGTAAGTAGATTGGGCGGTGTAATAATGAATTATCTAATATCGTCATTCATTTCGGCAAGAAAACCACCCGTTAGACATTCTTTTATGTAGGGAATAAACATTCATTTAGTATTATACAAGCTAATAACCCGCTCTGGATATGCAAGTTCAAAATTAGCTGCCGTTAAAATATTATAAAAGGCACAATTAAAAAACTTAGTAAACAAGTAAAAACCCCAAATTGACTCTAAAGTTAGATCAACAGAAAGGCCAAATTTTGCGAATCGCTGGACATTTCTAATGCAGATTCTGCTAACAAGAAGAGAATCAGACTGGGTAATAGTTGAGCAAAAAAAAAACATTACAAAAAAATCGAATTAATTTATAGTACCGGAAAAGAGATCTGAAAGAAGAAGTAGTAGGAGATAAATTGGAGAGGCAGAAAGTAGCAAAAATTATATAATGACTTCAAGTGGCATTCTTCCTCAGATTGCCAAAAGATGCTATTCTTGTATTTAAAGGATGAATGTTCCATATATTTGATTACAATTTACCATTATCCGAAATAAAGCTCAAGAAGCCAGTTTGGAAACCCGGATTATAAGTTCATTTCTTTGACCAACAATGTAGTGACATTTAATACTGAAAAAATTAAAAAAAAATTAGGGAGTTATGCTAAGGGCATTCATGGAAACTGATTAGAAATATCTACTTGCTAGTATCTTTATCAAATTTCTACGTTGTAACAATCGCCCAAGCACTTAAATGCTCAAGTCATTTTTGAAAAGGATGAGAAATAACCACTGTGCCCTAAACACTGCTGACACGTGTGCATCCAAATTTTCACATCACTTATTTTTTTCACATTGAAGTATTATAGCCTAAATATTTTGGCGGAAAACCATTTTGCTATATACATGAGACTTTATTATAACGAAAATAAAGTAATGTTAAAGCTTAACTCGCCACAGTCTTGAAATCGGTTCCATTCGCTGATCACTAGAATTACTTAGAATTATTTAATCATCACGCTGATGGTTAAATAATTCTAAGAAAATAAACTGTCATCTCTTCAGGCCGTGTTGGCCGAGTGCTACAAAATACACACAATTCTAACATTACTTTAAATTGCAGATTCAAAAAAAATATTTTAGCACAGAACTTAAATGAAATAACCGTTAAATAGACAACAACGTCACAATACTTTCAATACCAGAAATCAGATGGGGAAACTTGCAATGAACTGCAAGTTTTTCAAAATAAAAGTATTGCTATAACCCACTTGTACACAATACAAATTTTAAAAACATTCCTGAGCATCTATTTAACATCTTACCATTTTTGAAGGTCCTTTAACCAGATTATGGACGGGTATCTTCAAATTGTCTTTTTTTGTATTAATTACACATGATATTGCCCAATACGCCGCTGGTTAAATGATATTTGACTACGACTAAATCATCTACTTCTAAATTATTTGTAACTGACCTTCATTTGGTTCATTGTTGAAAAATGTTGAGATACTCCTTATGATACTTTTTCTAAAAAAAATTTGCAGGTTGCTGAACGTGTTGCCATATAGTTAATCTATTCATTGGCTGAATCTACAGATATTTCATAAATTCACCACCTGGAATCGAAGTTAGTAGACACTTGACCAGAAAGTGCACAAATGTAATTGCCCCTAACGAGTTGATATCATATTTCAATTGTGGACACATAGGCCTTGAATTTGAGGTCACTTCATCTTTTCAAAATATCGTTAATAATTTTTTGTGAGCCCCTATACAATAGGTACCGTTATCGGTATAAACATCAAAATGCATTTTTCATCTGCTCACAAAACGTTTGAATGCTGCTAAGAATCCATAATAGATCATTATAATTGATTATTTTCTGCCATGAATGCTGATGAATTTGACGACCATTTGCGAAGAGTGAAACCACCAGAAGCGAAAAGCTTAATTATATCGTTCTGTAACTATAAAGCTTCCTCAGCAATTGGCGCTCCAGTGAGTAGATCATCACGATATTTGATGCTAATGGATATGTGCTCTTGTATAGTTGATAATCTCTGTCGGCAGGATCAATCAATACTTGCCGATATATTTTTTCGACATCGGCGCAGAAAATTATTTTATGCATTTTGAACCTTAATAATAATTACGGTGAGATCCTCTTGCACAGTCGAACCCAAGAACAATTTTTGTTTTAGTGATAGCCTATAGATGATTTTGAACATGACCTGTCAAATGCCACAAGTAACTTCATTGTGCTGGAGTGTGAGGTAAAATGTGAAGTGTTCTAAATTGATGTTTATTTGATCGCTTGCAGCTATGCCATGAAAGACTGAAATTGTTAAATGTTGATTTGGAACAAGACGCCATGACAGTTGGTCCGTTGATTTCCATTGTAACGTCGTATTCGAAACTATACTCCGTTCACACGATAGTGTTTAACTTCTTTTGTGGAAGTAAATTTTAAGTAATGTTTTCAATTTAGTGATTGCGTGAAATGAGGGTTCTTTGCCACGTACATTTTCAATGTTCACTACAGTTGTGGGTAGTAAGTGTTTAGTGCTAGTGGTGTGTGCCATATTTACTTGATAATTTCCTTGTATTTGTTGTTGCTGATCAGGTGATGTATGTTCAGTTGCCGATGATAGCCCTTTCTGATTGTGATTTTGAAAATTGACGATTGGTTGCGCTTGTTTTTCACTTAATTCTTGGTTCATTGTGTTCTTGCAGACAAGTAGTAAGAGTGGTTGATGGTTTTGTTCCTGATGATAAATGCAGTAATGACTGATACAGTATAATCAGCGTTTGCTCCTTGTTGATTTATCGGCCTGCATTTAAATGATCCACAGTATAATGTTATTTTAGTTTTTTTCAGTATCGCAATTGGCACGTAGCAAAGTTGCCTGAACTTAAAACAAAGATGGCCAGTTGGTTGAAATATGCTGAGCAAAACATTAGCCGTTGCAAAAAAAATTACAAACGAGTTGAATAAATTTCTATAACACATTCTTAGGCTTTCAAATTTATGAAGAGTATAAAACTTGGTCTTGCTAAAGAATTCCGATCGACATCAGCTTTAGCATGTTGTGCAGACAGTAGAAAGCCCCATGGTTTATAATTTATAAACCAACAAAAATTTCACATAAACAAAGTGGATAGCATTATGATTAAAAATGAAGAGCGTTATCACAAAAATGGTAAAAATTGATTGAGAGCATTCATAACAAGAGAAAAAAATAAAGAAAAAATTAAAAATAAAAAGAAAGTAGAAATAAAAAAAAAACGAGCAAGATCAGTCGCAGTTTTACCAAATGATCAAAAATTGTGTCAATCATTTTTCAAATTATCATCGAATGATCGTATTTAGAACTAAAGGTACGCACTAACTGCTTGGGCCCATCTCACTCCATAGATAACTGTAAGTCAAGTGGTTGCAGATTTTGCAATTCCAAACAGAATACCTTGATACATAATTCTTTACGAAATAATTCAATCACTTCGGTTTTTGACGATAAATCAGTAAGTGAAATTTTTCAACTAATACTGAAGTTTTACTCTCTACAGCAATTATTTAGATTCAAGATAAATTAGAAAAATATCACGACTAATAGTCGTCTTCGATGGTACTGCGAAAACGTCAAATAATTAATCTTTAAATGACATATTATTAACAGACTCTACAGTACAACAAGATTTGTTTTCAATAGTGCCTAGATTTAAAAAACATCGCTTTGCATTCACCGCCGACATTTAAAACATATATAGGCAGATACTAATCAATCTTAACCAAACAAACATGCAGACAATATACTTTGGCGGGCAAATCATTCTGACTCTATAAAGGCATCCAGAATTACAAATACAGACTTCTACGTCAGCAATATTCTACCAGGATCTGACACTGTGGAAGGTGCATTACACCAGATCGTGCAGTGTTACAATTATGCAAGTTTAATCAATTTGAATTTAGCACCAAAAAAAAAAAATGTTTACGAATAAATGGCAATTCAGTAACAAATAAAGTAGTACGTACCTGTATAACATGTATCAAGGTAAAACCAATTTAATTACAATAAATTATTGATGATTTACCGCCAGAAATAATTACACCATCTCTTTTGAAATAGAATCTCTCTTTTCTGATAAAGCAAAAACATTTATAGGCACTGCTAACAAATTACGAAAACGTTTGACAGAAGATTTCGATAAACCATTGCCAGCCAACACGAAGGACATGAAGGAATAGAATGGAAGTTTATTCTTTCATGGGCTCCCGGCTTCGGTGGTCTGTGGGAATCGACGGTTAAACCTTCTAAACACCATTTAAAATGTGTAACCATATACTAAAATGCAATAAACATATAAAGGCCAATCATAGACAATTCACCTTGAACCAATCAATGTCTATGATTGAACCAATCATAGACAATTCACCTTGCACTTTTCACATTTAGAAAGAAACCATAAGAAGAAAGTAACATGCGCAGTTCATGGTTTCTGGAAGCGATTTTATTTCGAATATCGCCATACTTTGCAAATTCATAATAAATGGCAAGAAAGATTAAACGATGTTGTACTTTAATAGTAAATAACTCAGTTGGTGAAAATTGGATAATGAGTTTAGTTGTAGTGTATCTCGGTTTGATGGTGTAATTCGTGTAGCTGAAAGAAATTAAAACTAAAAATGGAATATACAAACGAACTATTTCAAAAACTTTTTCTTTTAGAAACAAATTTTTTTATTTATTTTGATATTTGAATTTAAAACAAACATGAACTAAAAAAAAACCTATTAGCTAAACCATAGATTGAGATATAAAAAGATGATCCAATTAGAAAAAAAAAATAAAAGTAAGCGACGGGTACCTCTAATATGCTGATGGGTACTACTAGTGTGAATAAAAATTTAAAAGCATTTTTTGGCTTACTGTATAAAGTAGAAAAATTAATTTTTCAACTACAAAGAAAGATTTCATTGCATAGAAAGGCTACTTAGTTTGATTTACAAACCTTCATTATACCAGATTTGCATTCAACGAATTTTGAAGAACAAGTTGATTTTGAAATTAATTTTGAAAAATTGAACAAAAATTTAAATAACATAACATATATACATAGTATGTTGAACTAATTTTATGCGAGTATTGTAATGTTGCTACAAAATAATAATAATTTTTTGCTACAAAAATATAAAACTTTTCATCCTGTCAAAATCAAGTTTTTGGGTTTGGATCTCGGGTTTCGTCTTTTTATTTTACAATAAGAAACTTTTTCTCAGTTTGACTTGCATAATTTTTAAATCTAGTGTCTCGATTTTCGATCTGTCTGAAAAATACTGCAAAGACCAGGGGATCAGAAAAAGAGATTTACATTTAATTCTTCACAGAAAAACCCACCGCTGACGTCATCAATTTCCAAGCCATCTGTAAAGAAGTTAATAAAAACTGCTTCTTAAACTGTTCCACTCGCCCAGTCTCTCTGGAAAGAATATCAGTTAGAAACTTAACTTCGAGGGATGATGTTGAGATGGTATAGTTGAAAGAATTGGGGATTTTTTTGTTCGTTAGAATATACGAGTGTCCCATAATGTTACAGGACCACAGAGAAATTGATTTAAGCCTTATAGTTATATTTGCAGCCACTTACTTAGCCAGGATACCCAGCGGGTATCTAATTACTAATACGCAAGGTAGCATTTCTTTGCACTTTCATCGGCAATTTTTGTTTCGCTACTGTATTTAAGGCGGGCCACCAAACTGTAACTCCATACATTAGAACTGGTCTAAATACAGTGGTATAAAGCCAATGTACGATGTGAGGTATATGCCCCCATCTTTTTCCAATGGCATTTTTACACTAGTAGAGTGCTATCGTAGCCTTTTTACTCTTTCCAGAATATTTGGCTTCCAGCTTAGTTTCCTGTTTAAAATGAGACACAATAATATCACTTTCTCTGTGATATTCAGAACAACTGCATTGAGAGTTGAAGGGTCAAAACGAAGAAGTTTGAACTTTGTAATCACAAAAGGTCACCAAAGAGAATTCCTGATATTCTAGAGACTTATCTATAGGACATAAGAAGAAATGGGGAGAAGTTTCCACCGATTTTCTCTTACAATATTCATTCTGAGACGTAGACAGCTTGACAGATTCGATTGAACCTTTATATAAGCCTCTATTTGTCTTGCTAGAATTTTCAAGAAATAAGAAGATAAACTAATAGGACTAAGGTTTTTTTGATTGCAAAGAGAATATTTACGCACCTTAGGTATAAAAATGGGTAATCTTTATTAAATCTTAATCTATGGGTAAATCTATAGTAACCAAAAGTTTATATGACACTGCAGTTTAGAACTTATTACAATATATAGCAGCAGCCGAATAGTCGAGAAAATCGGTTAGTACAATAAATTGAAATTTTAGTACAAATTTATTTTCAATGTTGTCCGAATTCTTTGGTAAATGAAAACCGAGTTTTTTGGTCAAAATCGAAATGAAAGGTAAATTATTAAGGTTTGCTTCGAAGGGTTAATTAAACTGATATGTTGTTAAATGCCAGATAAATGATTAATCCGAAAATTCGACCGCAGCCAATATATAAAATATAAGACTATTATGTGTTATTCTAGATATATTATGTTGATGAGTAAGATAATTTTTGTGAATTTGAAAATTGACACCAAATAAAAAATAAGAAGAGAACAGAAATAGAAATAGAAAAAGATCGAATAGTTATCCTGGGAGACCTTACATAAGAAACAATTGAGAACTATAAGCGACAGTTAACCACATCCACAGTCGTATAGCATGGTACAAAGGTTTTTTTTTATGGAATTTGAGTAATACCTGGATAGAGAGAGGGACGAATATATTTGTTTTGTTGTATTTTAAAATTTAAACGAATACAATTGCTGGTTGTATTATAGTGAGGTACACAGATATTGTAGCACAATAAAATATTTGAATGATGAGGAGACGATGAAAGAGCTTTTTTTATAGATGCAATTTTTTTTATTGTAATTATATTTCTCAAATAAACTTTTATACAATTCACAATAAGTTTAATTTAATTATAATTTTATTGTGGCAGACATAACTATATACAGTAGCTGTTTTGTGTATAAAAATTTAAAATAATTATCTCTTTCGTTTTCTTTATCGTTGTCGTTTTTATTTTGATTGTAGTTTATTGTGTATATGTGTGTGTGAATATATACACACAGTACATACTCGTATATAAAATATTTATCATTTTGAGAAAATGAATTGTGGCACAAAGAAAAGCTTGAAAGGAAAATGTATATTCACATTCTATTTATTGTTGTTATATATAGTTTTGTATGTACAAAAGTATAATAAAAGCCCAACTATTTATTGTTGTTTGGCTATAGCAACTATAAACGTTCAAAATATAGAGACGTTTCGTATAAGAAATAGCTTTTGAATAATTCGTGTACATACGTAGACAGAAAATACATAATATACATATACTTATAATGTATACTTTGATACTTTTTAAATTACTTTTAATTTTACTATTTTAATAAAGTATGGTGATTATCTTGGAGATAATTTAAACAATTATAGTTCTTTTTATATTAAAAAAGATTTTAAAGCAAACAATACTGTTGTAGATTGTTCTAGACAGGTAAAAGTTGATAATCATATTTTTACCTCCAACTCCCAAAGGTATTCGTCGTCGATACTGAAATGTTGCTCTAATCAACGAAGTTGATGTGCTATTTTTTTTTTAAATCACACCAAGAACAGAAGATCTTTCCGTGGACGAAAGAAAGACATGCAATTTAAAAATAAGGGCGAAATTGTTTTAAACAAAACTTAATTACAAAAAACATGTAACAAAAATCGAGGTGGCTGTGTCGTCTGCACGGCCGTAGTGATACGGGATAACGTAAATATGTAGTGTGAGAAATGATAAATGATTATTAAAATCGATTTATTTATTACTAGCAACCGCGCCATCGGTGGTGTACATACGATTAAGTATTGATCGATGGTACGAGAAATACGATATGAAGGGCAAGGTCTCTGCGGTGATGTTCCTTGTGGTGAATGTGATATCAGGTGAGACGCCTCTGATTGAGATCCTTGTTTCGAATTAAACAATTTGAGTTTTACAAATCTATCTTGTTGTGTTTTTATTTTTGTTGTAATCTCTTCATGATTTATGTTACCCTCACTGTAATCCTATTCCATGATGCTATATAATAAATTAATTAATTTTAACAGACACTATTTGGTATTTAACTTAATTTTTTTAGTGCTAATTTTACTATCTTTACTTTTATTATTTATTATTTTTACTTAATTTTTATTTATTTTATTATTATTTTTAGTTTTAAATAAATACAAACGGCATCAAATCAAACGCAGTTTTTTGTTTTTTTTTTGAATTTTTTTTTTTGAAATTGGCTACTGTTCTGTCATAGTCATAAAGAGCGGCATAGAGAACGATTCTTGTATTTCAGTGAAACTTCACTGAAGATGTAAAATGACATCTATTACTATTAATATGTACTACTTTATATTGTCTCATTTCACACATATTTTTATGTAATTCGCCTCAATGTATGCATTATTATAATACCAACTTTCATTTGAAAACAAATAATTGCAATAATTAGGCAATTAGAGAGACATTCAGATTGTATAATTTCAAATTAATGTTATTTTTTCTTAATTATAATTAATGTGGATATTAATTATTTTAATTTTAATTTAATTAAATCGCACTTTTCTTTACGTAAATTTTGACACCAAAATTGGTTCGATCAGTTAATGTATTCTCTCGCTAGCATGTTAAATCGCTCTAATCAGAGGTTCGCGGCGCGTCCTCTCCTGCCTATTGATGATCAAAATGTGCAAATACAAAGAATGATGCATCGAGATTAAAGATGAACCTACGCAATGATATATTTAGAATTCAGTAATACGTTATACTTAATGAGTAGTCTCCATGCAAACAAGGACCAATTTCATTCGATTTTCTGAACATGCTAGCCTTAGTTCTGAGTTTAAAAACGTTATCACGTTTAAATTTGGAAAAATCCAGCCTATCGCCGAAATAAACAAAGATAGAAGACTTATTAGTTGAAAAACTAAATTTTAAAGCTTGAAATAAATTATACTAAAGATATAACCTTAACTTAGAACTTCAAATCAACCAACCAGCGTTAAGGAATAGCATGTTTCAAACATTTAACCAATTAAAGATTGAAATGGCGTCAATGACCTGGCGTTCGACCAGGTCATTGACCTATGTAATTGTGAATGGCCTTTGCATAATATTTAGATTTACAATCTGAGAACTAAAAAAATTCACAGGACCTCCTAGGCCTTGTATTTGTATTTTTCCAGAACTACTTTGTTGCGGCATAGACGGAAATGCGTCTGATAAGAACTTCGCCATGAATATGAATTATCTAGACCAAAAGTAAAGATATTGAACGAAATATTTCATGAACCACTCAAACGTTGTGTGACGCTGTGTAAGCTGAACGCCATTTGGATGAATGTACGGTTCAGATTGCCCATCAATTTGTCTATTTAGATGAATATAGGTGTCGTTAAATAATTGATATGCAAAAGTGATAAGTGAATTAAATAAAAGTCTCTGGTGAGTTAAGATTTTTAAAAAATGGCTGGCCTTACGAATAAATTATGTTCTAGAACCTCTAGTTTACGAGCCACAGTAATTTGAAAAGTTAAAAACACATCCGACTAAGAATAGGGAACTTAGTATGATAATCGTTGTTAAAGAACTCCTCTTCCATATCCCTATCTATCTTAAGTCGCAATTAACTCGAAATGAAGAAGATAACTTGCAGAACAAACAACAATCACCTAACATTAACATGGCTAAAAGACGTAAGATTCTGTGGGCAAAAACAATGGAGGTAGACTCAAAAACATATTTATCGCAAACCAACTGTTCAGAGGCTGCGGTATGTTTAAACAAAAAAATAAATGGATATGGTGGAACTAAAAATCAGATAAACTACGTAATAATCAAATAGATGGTCATCACATTACTACAAGATCTCACAACAGTGAGGAAAGCAATCTTTTACAGTGCTTATCAACTAAAAGAATAATTTTAAATCATACCTGTAGCTGTAAAATATTTAAAGCCAAATAGGAAGAATCACAATTCAAAGTTAAATAAGAGATTTCAAAAAAACGGAAAGAAGGCTTAACAATTTCCAAGAAAGGTCACCTGCAAGAACTCAAGTACTGGCGAGGTATATCCTTCTTCATTAAGCAATAAACATAATTGCAATAACCTTTAAAGTAATTTCATCTACGGATAAATCAAACTTAGGAATCGAGCAAGATGGTTTCAGATGGAGCAAGATGGTTCACATTAACTCAATTCGCATTAGAATAATATACAACCCCTAACAGTATTTAAGGAAATAAATAAATAATTTCAACGATCTGAAATACGTAAGTGACATATATTTGACATAAGTCAGACACAAACACTCTAACATGCAGCAAACTACAACAGCAAATTAAGTTGCTCTCATGATACACATCAGAAAATGCACAGCATGCCCAAGGTCAATAGCTAAGATTACCAAAGGCAGTGATACCAACGTCGATTGAAAATTATATGGAGTGGCAAACCTTTTATGATATGTTTTGTTCAAATATTCATGAACGGCTTAACTTAACCCAAAAGTTCCAATTTTTTTGTGGATATGCAAAGAATTCTTAGAAGCCAGTAACCTAACCACATATTTAAATATTAGTGATGCAAACTACTACGAAGCAATCGCAAAATTGCATGATAGATATAATACGAATAAGCCAATCGTAAAATCATATATTACCTCATGAAAAAATTTAAGCCATCAATCAACCCACATTAATTGTAAAATCATTTTCTTTGATCTGATTAATTTGAGCGGTAAGAAATTAATTTTATCTCTAATACTGCCGAGTCGCAATATTTAGGAAAGTTTCTGTCATCATGTCAGAGGTGGTATATCTTATGCACAGGTGGCTGCGACAGGAAAGGTCAGCTTAGGTTCAGTGTTGAATCCTACACATTCGGATACTCCGATGTAAATGATGCAGAATGTTTCGAACGCCATAAACAACCTTTTTGAAAGGCTACAAAGTTTGGAGCAGGGCAATTCTGCTTTATTATTCTAATTATTTCTCCCAAAATGATGTACCAAGAAAAATTGAGAATTGCTTCATGGAATGCTAACGGTATTAAAAAAAACATGAACTTGAATCCTTTAAAAAAATGCAAAATATCGATGTGTGTCTGATATCTGAGACCCACTCAACAAGACAATCATACTTAAAAATTCAGGGTTACCAACTTTACGAAACAATTTATCCGGATAACCAAGCAAGAGGTGGAACCGCTGTTATAATAAAAAACTATATTAAACACCATGAATGCCAGCATTATCAATCACCTGAAACCCAGCTTACCGTAGTAGAAATTACATCTACCAAGCAACGCCTTCAGATAGGAGCGGTATATTTTCCACCTAGATACAACCTGAAGAAATCAAACTACTTGAATACCGTACAACATTTCAATGGTAGATTTATATTAGGAGGTGATTTTAATGCAAAACATGTTGACTTTGGATCCACTGGCAAGCCGACATATTGGCCTACGGCCACAGTTAACACTCCTGATCTACTGGATTTCTTTATATCAAAACCAGTTTCGTCAAATTTTATTGAAGTGGAGGATAATTCAGATATGGTCACTGATCATTCTGCAGTGATACTTACCATAAACGATAAAATAATTAGGAAGGAAACAAGACCAACTCTTGTCAATAAAACAACTGACTGGGTTTGGTTCAGATCTGAATTAGAAAGCAATATTAACTTACAAACACGATTAAAAACGGTAACGGAGCTATAGAGGAAGAGGTTGAAAACTTCACAAATATCATTCAATTCAATTATTTTCTTCGTTTCTTGGAAAGTTGACGGCTGGTGAAAATACCGACTACTCATTATGAAAGGCAACCAAGATTGAAAACCTCAATCATGCAGATCCCTCCTATTAAGCGAAGTGATGGCTCATAGGCCAGGGATATCCAATCAAAAGCTGAAGTGTTTACTGATCACCTGACTGGTATTTTCACCAACCAAAATGAGACCGAATCGGATATTATAATCGAAAATGGAAGCAACGACTATGGGGGCAGAATCCCTCTAATAACCCAGAAAGAAGTTAATAGGGAAATAAAATTCAATCTGAAGACCGGAAAAGCTCCTGGATATGATCTTTTAACAGGAGAAAGTCTAAAGCAACTACCAAAGAAAGCTATTGTTCAACTAACACATTTGTTTAATGCTGTTATTAGATTACGGCATTTTCCTTCTTCAGAAAAGTTGCAGAAGTTATTATGCTACCGAAACCAGGTAAACCGACAAATGAAGGTCAATCATATCGTCTAATATCCCTGCTTCCTATCATCTTAAAGCTAATGGAGAGACTTCTTCTGAGAAGAATGACACCAATAATAGAAAGTAGAAACCTAATACCGGATCACCAATTTGGATTCAGATGTAAACATTCAAGAATTGACCAGGTTCATAGAATTACAGACATTATAGAAAAGGCGTACGAAGATAAACAAATTTGTTCTACCTTATTTCTGGACGTGGCAGCAGCTTTTGATAAGGTATGGCATGAGGGATTAATACATAAACTAAAAGTTATGCTTCCGGGACCATATGTTGCCCTTTAAAGTACTTATCTGCGCATGTCAACTTTACGACCAAACGATTGGTTAATCCGGCACCAATCAGCATAAACGATGTCATGGTGCCATACGAAAACTCCGCCAAATACTTGGGTATGACACTGGACGTTAAGCTCAAATGGAAAGAGCATGTGAAGAAGAAAAAAAAGGAGCTTGATCTTAAATATAGACAATTGTACTGGCTAATTGCACGAAGGTCAAAATTAAGCACAGACAAAAAATATTGATTTACAATCACATCCCTAAACCGGTCTATAAGGTATTCAGCTTTGAGGCTGTACTAAAAATGCTAACATCAAACCTATACAGAACTTCCAGAATAAGGTACTTCGGAGTATAGTCAATGCACCCTGGTACATTCGTAATAAGGATTTGCATCGAGATTTGGAGATACCGGATGTAAAACACGAAATAAAAAGATTTGCAACGAAGCATGAATCGAGACTATTGCAACATATTAATGTGGAAGCCTCTCGACTACTGGATAATGAATACATGGTTAGAAGACTGGATCATCGCTGGATCAACAGTGACCTCATTATAGTTTAGTTTTTAAGAATTCAGATGTAAATTGATGGTTAGTCTGAAAAGATAAGTTTCAATGTATAAAAATATATTACAAAGTGGTAAATTTGAACTCCATAAATGGTGCACATTTGCATATAAATAAATCTGTTAACAATCGGTTAATAGGTGACTAAACCTGTTAAAAATCATTATATAATAAAAAAAACCTGGCCTTATCGCGCCAATAATTATAATGGTAGCTAAAATTATTATACTAAAACTGTGGCAAATTCGTTTAGATTGGAACGAATTCGTTTGTCAAGGAAATATATCTTCATCACCGAAGAAGACTTCATCTAATATTCCGATTGATATTGAAACAGTTCTTCTCATCAACGATGACAATCTTCCTCCCTTAAAATGGAATATGGGAAAAATTATTGAACCACATCCTGGACGTGACACAACTATTGTGTCACTAATTGTGCCCACTTCCTTCACCATATTCCCTTGATCTAACCCCAGTGATTACTGGCTATTTTCAGACAGACTGACTGTTTAAGGTCAATTTCAATGATCAAGATTAATTTCAAGAAAACGAATCCACTTCGAAGACGCCAGTTGCATCTTAATTGCGGATACTGGAATAACTTCAGTCCAGGAACTTAAAATTTTAACTGTCTCCTATAAATACAATGACATAAAACGACGTACAATTCCAAACATAGCTTAGTATATAATATATGTTTTCGAGAAATGTGATCACCCCCACCCACATGTTCCCGTATAAATAAAAACTAAAAAAAAAAAATAATAAAAGGCTAACACCAAGGACCACTGTCTAAAGAATTAAATAATATCGCAAAACATTTTACAGTAAATCAAAAAACAACTTTCCAAAATTACAATACGCAGATTCAGGGAAAATTCTTTAATTAAAAAAATACAATCAAAATTAGAAAAAAAAGTAATCAAATCAAATTAAGAAACAATAAAGTTAATAATTAAATATTAATTATTAAAATTAAAAATAAATAAACTTTATATTATACGCCACCGTAAATTCATTTATAACTGAAACCTCAATAAAACTTATAAAAAAAAAAATAAAAAAAAAAATTAAAACATTTTCATTTTCGAAAAAGTTTTGAACCAACGTAAAAATAAAATACGAAAACTCCAAGAAAATTTAACATAATCATTTTCATTTTATTTTTTATTTTTTTTTTTGAAAATAGAAACATAATTTTTTTTTATTGTTTTGTTACTTTTTTGGTTTCCTATTTTCCTACAAAACAAACGCTTTGTTTTATGATTCGAAAATGGAAAACAATGCGGAAAAAAAGCAGGTACGATGAGGTGAGGTATATATTTATACCCTCATCATGTCCCTATATTTACGGTGACTATAACGTTTTCTATACACATCGAGAGTACATTTCGAAATTTATATCATCATCTTGCTCCACGTCATATATTAACCCACCCAATTTTTTACTATTATATTATTTAACGACACACACACACATACATATACATATTCATGAAATGAGGAAAATTTGTGGAAATTCTCAACCCTTACAAATACATTTTTTTTTTGTCGAACAAAAACAAAAAAACAACGACAACAAAAAGAAAAATTGAAAAAGCTCTATTATTTAATTTAAAAATAAAAAATAATAACAATTTCTATAGTAACCAGAAATGAAAAAAAAAAAAAATATCCTAAATAATAAACAGCCGAGATATAGAATTAAAAGCTCGAAACGAAACGAAACGGCACAAAGCTTTTTATTCTACACAGTAAAATATATACAACTCATTCTCATATAAAAAAAAACTAATCATTCATTTTTCCATTTCTCAAACTCGGTATATAGTCGAAATGAAAATGTGGAATTGTTTTTTTGTTTTTTTTTTTGAAAATCGGGAAAAATGGTTGATTTGTGTGCTTTGTTGTAATTTTATATTATGAATTATAGAACTGAAGTTGATGATTATAATGATAATAATGATGATATTGTATATGTTCTGTTTATGTATAACAACAAAAAAAAAAAAAAAAAAAAAAAGGAAATAGAGGAAATGATAAAACAAGGATATGAATATCCTTTTTCTTCTTCATGATTACTAGTTTTTTCCTTTTTTTGTTTTTTGTTCTATACCGAATACTTCGTAATATATACAAAATGTGAGGTTATGTTTTGCCTATTGTTAATGTTATTATGTTTTTGTTTTTGTTACAGAGTATACACATATATTGTCGTCATGTTTGTTTCTCAATAAGGAATTGACGAATTATTCTGTTGGAAATGGTAAAAGAAAAATAATTTCTGTATATTTCGTACGACGTCGAAAAAATGTTTATTATTATTCGGTTACTTGAAGTGGAAAATAATCAAGGAAATGTTTTTCCAGAAAAGTCATTCAATATTTTTATGTTTAAATATATTATGTTAATATTTAAAAAAATATGAGTTTTTCCATCTTTTATGCACTTAAATATTATTGTTAATTAAAACTAACTTCGAGGAAACCATTGGTATGTATGCCATCGTATACTTTATGCCTTTGGATGTTGTTCGAGTATATGTCATGAAAACGACAGTTGATCATTGGACTTCCGTTGTTTATGGGCATTCTTATTTCTCGTAAAGTATCTATTTATAAATGAGCATGCGATACATTCCGAATTGTATCACAGTATTCTTAGCTTGTTGCAGAAGGCAACTAAACAAAGACCTTAGCAGTTTTGATGTTATATTTCTCCCAGCTATGTTTAAGTTTACGATGGGTCAACCTGACCCGATTATTAAGCTACTACTGATAATTGTAAATGTTTCTGCGATGAGTACCGGGATATTTTCACCAAATTATCACAAAACATGGAGGCTTTTAATAATGTTATGCCAGCCCTTGTGGTTTGTGAGTACCCTCACATTTCGTAAAAAGCTTGTTTTCTTGGCTCGCTGGAATCAGTCCAGCAGTTTTGCCAGCAACCTTAAAGTACTCCATCTCTCTAGATGGAACTATGTCAGCCGTTAGAGTATCGGGTGGAATTAGTTGCTCTTTATTATACTCGATGGCCAAAAAGTGGAGTCCCAAGGTAAGGATGACCTCGGAAATCTTGGAACTGCTTTTTGTCTCCTTGTAAAAAAAGCTGTTCTGAGCAGTTGATAATCGGATGTATAAGCTTCATTAAATCATGCAACTATAGCCAACCTGTCAATCATTTCTATTCTTGCGCCCACTAATGTTAGTCAACCCAAAGATAAAAACTTATTTTACGACAATTTGTATTTGATGGGATCCAAACGATCTCAAAATAGTGATTGGTGACTTGGCAAAAACATGTTTTTGCTATAACTTTAAGAGTTCAGTTCAGAACATGATCGACCATTAACTGAATTTAAAAGTTTAGGTTTTGGGTAAAATCAAAAGCATCAATACTGGTAGAATTATTGAGACAAAAACTGGTTAAGGTGGTCACGAAATTAAAAGACATTTACAATTCATAATTTTCGGCGTACGGATTGCATTGTGGTTTTTATCTTTCCAACATTTTAAATTCATTAGACGACAATTGAACCATCGTTCGCGTGTCGACAAATGAACATGCAATTGAGGCATAAACTATGAAATGTCAATATTTCAAAATTTTATAATAACTTGGGGAACCCCTCGACGTTTCGAACTTTTTAGGTGTAAAAAAAGTACCGGACTAATAAATGCGGTCCTTTAGTGTGAATTATTTCAAATTTAAAATTTTTGTCTTAAAACTTGTTGAACATCACAGCACAGTATAGGTAAACCGGTTAGCCGGATTTTTGTATATTTTTACGAAACCTGTCAGAACTGGGTTTTTCGGAAAAACCAAAAATATTTTTTTTTTGTTTCGTCCAGTAAATAAATTTATTTCCGTTTTTTATGAAGTTGTAAATAAAATAAAACCTCGTTGTTGTAACAGACCCTGCTTGAACGGACTTCAAAGTTAATGAACTAACATTTTTGTTTTGTTTTTATTTTTCATTTTCGTGTTAATCTTAGGTTTTTGTGATTTTAAAATAATTTCATTTACCAGTTGAGAAAAGGATACCACTAAAAATTACATCCTTATTCAAAAAAATAAAAGAAACCGTACACGATTATCAAAGAAATGACTCAATTAAAAAAACCTTAAGATCAAGCAGAGTTAAGCAGTCTCAGAGACTGAAACTGATCAGAACGAAGCAGACAAAAAGCCAATAATAAATTTATCAGTTTTGAGATCGCACCCAAATTTACATATAAATGTGTTTCAATTTGCCATCTCATGTAAAATGGCACTCTTATCTCATTTTTGAACCTCTAATTGCAAAAACAGCAAGAAGCTTTAGATAGATGACTTCTTCAAAGGGGCAAATTCGCTATTTTATTTTTTTATATAGATGATATATATATATATATATATATATATATATATATATATATATATATATATATATATATATATATATATATATATATTTAAATACTTTAAATTCTTCAAGTTTCATTGAAAATTGTATTTAGTACTATATGATTGCTTTCATCAAATAAAAAACGCTTATATTTTAAGACGTTCGAATTTAACGGACAATTAGCAGTACCAACATGCACGATCCTCAAATAGTCTCGCGACAACAATTTATAAATATTGCTGTCCTCGTTACTTGCATGTTTACTATAGTATTTTGGTAAATTAATTTAAATTTAAAACCAACAGATTTGACAGTAAAATAACCGAGCTAAAACACTTCATATTTACTTACTGCGAAAGGCATACTTACATTTTTCTTTATCGATAAAACAAAACACTACTGTTTTTGGAAAAAAATTTTTATAATTCTTTGAAAATAAGAATTTTTACAAAGTGGAAATTTTCGACAAACTGACTTAATGATACTTCCATATTTACCTTGAACAGAAACTTTGTCCTTGGCAGCGATGTTGGCTGCGAGTTTATTCGGTGATCCACCAATGGCTGAATGATTTTGTGAAGAGAATATTAACGAAAATGGATTCGATATATCGACATTGAGTCATACTCAAAGTATTTTAACGATTCAAATCTGGTTGACAGGTTTTTCATTTTATAAAAAAACAAAACCCTTTTTGTAACTTTCCGGGCTTTTACATGCCCTTTGACACACTGGAATAGCTAGAAGCACAAAGATCCAACACAAAGGGAATATTAAAATCGCGTAGGGCATTTTTTGGAATAAAGACAATATCGTCATGATTACATTCCGATATAATTTTCGCTGATAAAGTTGTTTTGCAACGATATTTGATCATCAAACGTGTTCCGATACATAGTCCAGTTTTGCCAAGATGTAAGGTGGCATTCCTAAATGTGTTTGACCACAAAGAATACTTTTTTCGCATGCTCTTCGACAGCTATTTGGTGCAAGTTCTGGTTGTAAATTATATTGATCATATATTCAATTAGACACCCATTGATGCCCAATTTGCATGTTTGTCGAAATCCTGCCGAAATGGAATGGATTTGATGCAACACACTTAATAGCAATTTGCGAGGCGTCGTACAATTCACTACGCTATTTTGATTCCATAGTGGATTACGACATTGAAATTTGGGCTTACAATATTCGTATTAATGTAAACGTTGTTGTAAGTTGCAAGGATTTTTTGAATAAACACGAATATCACGTTTGAAGGGCTGCTCATTAACATTTTATAGTCGCTCATAAGAATGACGATTTTAGCGATATATGAGATTCGAAACCAACATAGTATCACCTTAAAGCTTCAGCTTTTAGTTCATCGTGTAGTAAATATTAGTAAGCAAATTGTGGTTTCTGGAAAAAGCCGTCGATTTCATTGAGAATCCGCAAAGATTTTACATTCGAACTTCCATAGACTGTATATATGCTGTCGACAACGTAAAATTTAGTATATTACCGAAACTGACCGTTTACCGGTTGCAAATGGCGTATTCTATGATAAAGTTGAACATGAATCTCCATCGATCACGTCTATAGTCGTAATACTCGAGGCTTGATAAAAGATTTCTCAGGAATTGATGATACTCGAGCACATTTCATTACTTCTGGAAACTACTTGAATCTATAATTTTACTTTGCTATAGTTGCTGCCGAAAACAAATGGTAAATTTTCCGTGTTAAGGGCCTTTAGAACTGTCCAGATGTTTAGCCCTAGTTTGTTTACCACCCTCTCGTGCTTGCGACTGGTTTGAAATATAATATTGAGGGCATGATTTCGTCATGATTTTTGTCTGTCATGATATTTAGTATGCTTAACAACACTGCGGAAATGTGCATAAAGAACCCATCGTCCGAGAAATTCACCTGCACTTGATGCATTATTTTAGAGTCTCTTTTGATATTTGGAGGAATGTTTTGTGGTATTTCCTTTTTGACCTTATTCAATTAGTATTTGGCAAAGCAAAGTACAGCAAAACAAATGGAAAGCGCCTTTTTACCGTTTCTTTAAGAAAGAAGATTGCTCCAAATACGAAAACTTTATTGTGAAATAACTTTTCTTTGCATAGCGGAAAATTGTTCAAAAAAATAATCCATCGCCAATAGCGGAAGACAAGCGAAAAAAAAACTCTTGTTAACGATAAATTAGGCATCCAATTTGTTGATTCTGATACCATTAGAAATTTGACGTTATTCATTTTAAAGTGCATATAATTTAGATTTTTAGCGATTACATGACGTACTGTCATAAAACGGTAAATTCAATTGATTTGTAATATTTAATCAATTTTGTTAAAATCTAATTAGGGTTTTTAATTGTCTTATTTAAATTTTATTTAAATTAATTTCGATAAATATTATTTCTATTTAAGTGAATATAAATAGGAGCTCGCTTAATAAATTTTAGCAGCATAGAGTTGAAATATTCAATTTGTAAAATTTCCGTCGACAACTAATGCTTTATATTAGTGCATTAAATAGTGTTGTTGGATTGTTGAATTTTATATTATTATATTACTTAAATTTTATTTTTTGATATTATTATATTAATATATTGTTATGGAACAAATTAATAAGTTTGTACTTTCAGGAAAGCACTAATCTAGTTTATTTCAGCCTACGGCTTGCAGAAATTATATTATTGTATTTTGAATTAATTAATTTATAATTGCAGATGAAAATTAGTTCAATTTATTACAGCCTACGACTAAGAGCAATTAGTTATTTAATAGATTTTTTTTTAAGGAAACCTTTGCAAATTACAGTTGAATTGTGGCGCTGCTGATATTAATGTTGCTGATACGAGACGGAAGCAGAGCAGTTCATTAAAATTGTGATTGTCTTGTGCTAACAGTAGTTTGAATGTTGGTTACCGGGTAACCGGACCAATTCTGTCATTGCTTAAAAACCTTATCCTTCCTTACACCTCAAAAATACTAACTATCGATCACTTAGGTGTCAGTAACCGGGTCGAGTCTATCACAACTAGGCTTGCCACCCGTCCTCCTTTGTGGAGGATAGTCCTCCTTTCGTAATAAATTGCCTCCATCGTCCACGAACACAAAAATGTCCTCCACCAGAAAAATAAATATCATATTTTGTAGAGTGCGACCCTGGAATTTAAATAACAAAAACAAGGACTGGAAAAAAATGACAGTACGGTGGTGAAGATGGCCAAATGGTTACGTTAAAAGAAAATTAATAATAATAAAAAGAAAACAGGAGACGAAAGCATTTGAGAAGATTATCGACAAGTTAACGCTATAATGGTGCAAGACCGATCTTCTTTAGCGATTAAAGAAGATCTATTTCAACGTTTATTCGGAGCTAATTATTTCACCGTTTTGGATTTATCATCAGAATATTACCAGGTAGCGATGAGTCTAGAATACTCCAGACTAAATACCCATGTAACCGCTTTTGTTACTGTTGATGCATTATAAGTTTCTAAGGATGTCATTTGGGTAGGTCAATCCCCAGCTATTTTCCAGAAAATTATGAATTGAATAGTTGACGTGACTAATGGGGAAATAGTGTTACATCTAAATAATAAATGAAAATTAGAGCGGTTGTTAGTTGTAATAAAGTGCCATAGTCTGTTTTTTAATCTGCAAAATAGCCATTTCTTCAAACGAAAGGTAGAATTTTTAGGACATGAAGTGTCAGGATCGCGAGTTACACCCAGAAGATCAAAATCAGATACCGATGTTAATTTCCCACAGTCGAAGAACAGAACTCAGATATGACTACAGTTTATGGAATTGGCGGGATTCTTTCGAAAGTTCATAAAAAACTTTAATATTGTTGCAAAACTTTCGAAGTGGTACCGCATTTATACTCTAAATTCGAAGTGGTACCGCATTTATACTCTCGCAAAACGTTAGCAATATAAGACTCTAATTTAGAACATGAAGGTTACCGATGCTTGATCAAAAGATTTAGGTGAAAATTTGTTGCAAGTCAATCAGTATAAAAAAAAGTTGACCTGTGAACCAATGTGAACAAAACTATCATTCATATAGGAATTGGAGGCCTTAGCCATCGTCGCGATGATAACTGATTGTGCGTCATTACAAAGTTGTTCAACAAAAAAATAAAATGTAATACTAAGAATTTCAATATGGTGGCTAAAATTAGCAGATTACGATTTTGTCATGGAATATCGACCAGGATTACAAATAAAGTATGTGGTGGTGTTGAGTCGGATTACAAACGGAGTCGTTCCTAGAATAATCAAGTGGAGATTCGCCTAACTAAATCACGGCTTTATGGGATATGTGGAGTTTAGAAGGCATTAAAGATGTTCCAGAGAAATTTTTTGTTTCCAAGAATAGAAATGTGTGGCAGCTTGCATCGAGTGGGGCAAAATCACTATCAAGACATATACAAAAGCACTATCAAGACAATGGGGAGGGGAATTATATCAGATTAATAAGATACTAATACTATTCAATACCATGTATTCAAAGCTATTGTGAAGACAATGATATAAAGCAGGTGCTAAACGCATCCACAACGAAAGAAATGGCTGTTAAGAAAATGAATCGAGCTGCGGTTAACAATAAAGAGACGTTCGATAGTAAGCACCGGAAACCAAGCAACTATAACGAGGGTAATATGGAACTATCACGAGGAACCGATGGTAGATTTTGAATGAAAGTGAAGATTTGCCAAATAGATGTCGAGGTTTAGTACTTACAAAATTGTAAAATATTTTTGTCACTAGCAGTGTTTAAAACAAAAGTTTAACTGTCCTCCTCTGGCATTTTCCAAAGGTGGCAAGCCTAATCACAACTAACTTTCCTTCCATTCCTTCGGTTTTGTTATATGTAACACGGGAGTACGGTGGTGCCCGGCATTCCGGGAGTTCCTGGTTCGTCCTTGGCCGTACGCTCTAATCAATCAATCAATCAATCAATTTTGTTAAAATCTAATTAGTATGGTAATTTTTATAATTTTAATGATGTAATAAATTAATTAATTGTACCTTTCAGGCAAAAACAAATCCAATATATTACAGTATACGCGGCTTGGAAAAATTACTGCATTAACAGATTTGATTTTTAGGGAATTTTTTTGCAGATTACAGTTGAATGGTGGCACACTGGTGTTGTTGATAAGAGATGACAGAATACAGAAAACATGGCTATCGGGAAACCGGACCAATTCTGTCATTACTGATATACCTTCCCTTTTCCTAAACCACAAAAATAGAATATAATTGTGCCGTACTGATCATGAGGTGTCTGAAACTAGGTCGTTTCTATCCTGCATGGAAATATATTTAGCGCTTGGTCTCACAGTCTCATCAATCAATCAATCTGTTTGATTGACGATTTAGAAATTTGACATTATAAGGCAAAACTATGCCGTAAGCAATGCAAGTTTAACTTAAAAAATAACAACAAATCAAATCAAAACTGTTGTGTGTTGTCCGTACTGGATTTAGGTAGCAAACGACCTAAATTCAAATCTATCTGCAACAACCGTTATCAGGAAAGTTGTTTTAGTGTACGAACTGTTACTGTGATGCATAAATATGCAGAACAAAGACAAATTGATGTCCACATCTCATTGGAATTCAATTTCATTCTTTTTGTGTGGCAGCTGTCCACGAATACGCATCGAATATTGAAAATTAAATATATGTTACCCACATTAGTCGGGCAGTACCACTTTTACATTGTATGATAATATTATGCGCGTACCTGTTGTATACCATTAGTTGTATACCAAAATATGTTGTACTATATAAATGCAAAACATTAGATTATTGATATGGTACTGTATGAATGAAGAATGAAAATACTGTAAATGAATAAACGTTAAGATGTTACTGTTGGGTGATGGGAATGGTGTATTGGCGACGAGGATGTTTACGAATCTACCGTGTACAAAATCAAATTGTTATAATTATTGGTGCGTAATAAAAAAAATTTTCATAAAATAAAATTAAACGTGGAAAGTTGTAGATATATAGTTCAAGCCGCATTGTGCATAATAATAAAATAAAATAAAAATGGTAGGAAGAATCGAAGAGTTTCAACCGGGAGACGATATTGAAGCATACATAGCATACATAGACCATAAATGTATTTTAAAGTCAACACAACGAAAGAAGATGATAAAACCCCGCTTTTTACCACATTAATAGGAACATCAACTTATAAAATTTTGACGTCGCTCATGGTTCCAAAAGATCCAACCACGAAAACTTTCATTCAACTATCAACAGCATTGATAAACCATTTTAATCCACGGGTCAATAAAAGGGCTGAGCGGTATAAATTTAATAGAGCAGTGCAACATGATGGTGAGAGCATAACGAATTTCATAGTACGGCTAAAGGCGATGGCGACCACGTGTAAGTTTGGCGAATTTTTGGATACGAAATTAGATGATAGGAAGGGGGAAGATCCAAAAGTAGTCGAAATAGATTACGGTAAAATCGTGAAAAAATATAAAAATTTAACAATAGATGACTCGCGAACAGATCGATTTATAGTGGGAATCCGAAATGAATCCATACAGCAAGCACTTTTAAACGATGACGGCTTGGACTTTGAACAGTATTGTGTAAAGGCGTTAAATATGGAAATGAGCGAACGAGAAACAAAGGCGATTCAACCAAGTTGGCAGTTAGCAGTACAACAAAGTGATGAAGAGATAAATAAAATTAATAAACGAGACAATGGATACCGTTAAAGTGTATCGGTGGGTAAAGTTAAAACAGCTGTAGTAAGCTTGAAGGTTGAAGGGCAGTATTTGGAGGTAGACACTGGCGCATTCTCATCTATAATAACCGAAGGACAGTATAATAGTTTATTTAAAAATTGTAAATTAGTTCAGATTACCAAACATTTTTTCTCAGTTTCAGGTATGTTTAACACATTGGGAAAGATTATGGTTACAGTGGAGGCTGCAAATGATCAAAAAAGATAAGAATTGATTGTAATCAAAACAGAACGAGAATTTAAACCACTTTTAGGCAGATCATGGTTAAAGGTAAATATACAAAATATTGATTTAATTAACGAAATCAAAACTAAATTTGAATATATCGGGTCCGATCGGTTGATAAATCCAATTGACACCAATTTTTTACAAAGCATACAGCGTTCCTTACAAATTAAAAGATAGGGTTGAAAAAGAAATAAGTAGATTAGTAAATGAAGTTATTCTAAGCCCAGTAAAGCATAGCCGATGGGCTAGGCGATTTAAGAATTTGTGTAGACTGTAAGGTTACGATAAATAAATTTATTGAAACGGAACACTATCCATTAACCAAGATAGAAGATACTTTTGCTAATCTATCTAATTGCAATTATTTTTGTGTAATAGATTTAGCAGGAGCATATCACCAGCTCTTTATTTCAGAAAGTTTGAGAGAATATCTTATGGTAAATACATATAAGGGACTTTTTCACTACAACAGACTTCCTTTCGGTGTGTCTAGTGCTCCATCGATTTTTCAAGCAGTGATGGACCAGATTATAGGATACAATGAAAAAATATTTTGCTATCTAGACGATATTATCATTGGCGGTAATTAAGAGGTAGAATGTAAGGAACATTTTTTTCAAATATTAGCACGGTTAAATGAGCATAAAGTTAAAATAAATCTAAAAAAGTGTAAATGTCTTGAAAAATCCGTAATTTATCTGGGCCATATAATTTTATCTGATGGTTTGAGTCCAAACTCTGAAAAATTAAAACCAGTCGAAAAAATACCAAATCCAAAGAATGTGAAACAGTTGCAGTCATATCTTGGATTAATAAATTATCATGGAAGGTTCGTTCCAAATTTGTCAGCTGAGCTATCAGATCTATATAAATCATTACGGCGGGATGAACCATATGAGTGAAAAAAGAGCAAGAAAATAGTTTTAAAAGAAGTAAAACGTTAATGTTACAAATTAATATTCTTGAGTTGTACGATCCGTATGGAGTGGGCGCATTACTCTCGCATTTAGTAAAAGGTGAAGAAAAACCAGTAATGTTCGTTTCTAACCGTTTAGCAAGTGCCGAAAAGAACTATATAACTTCACCGAGAAGCCCTTGCAATTAGCTTTTCCTACCATAAACCCCAGCTATTGCTATAACCGACTAAAAATACGCAACAAATCTACAAATACAAATTTGCATGCCGCATTTTGCATTAGAAATTTCAGATTATTAATCGATTTGATGATGAAAAAATAATTGATCCGCTAACTTTGGTCAAATATTATGTGCTTAATGTAAAGGGTAGTTAAATTTTAACGGCCGATGTTGAATGTGAACCACACCTAAACGTCAAGTTTTTTTCTGCATTTCATTTGACATTTCTCAATTTCAGACTAACTCAATTTGAACCATGGAAAGATACACAATCGAGCAACGCGTTAAAGTTATTCAGGCTTATTATGGTGATGAATGGTGTTCGCTATCGTGAGATGATAACGAACATTTTATGGCCCGAATTGGAAGATATGGATGTGGGCGATATGTGGTTTCAACAGGACGGTGCCACTTGCCAAACAGCTAACGAACCAATGGCTCTTTTGCGCGACAAATTCAATTGTCGTGTTATCTCACGTGGTGGCGATGTCAATTGGCCGCCAAGATCATGTGATTTGACACCATTGGACTTCTATCTTTGGAGTTATTTGAAAGAAAAGGTGTACGTCGATAAGCCAGCAACAATTCAAGAGCTAAAAAATGAGATAATTCGGCACATTAACGGCATAGAACCTCAATTATGCCTAAGCGTCATCGAAAATTTGGACCATCGGATGGAGGTGTGCCGCCGAGGTCGCGGCGGCCATTTGGCCGATATTTTGTTCCATACATAATTGAACCATACCATATTATCATAATAAAAAGAATTGACAATAATTTCCTAAATAATTTGTGTTTTATTCAAAATCAACATCGGCCCTTGAAATTTAACCACCCTAAATAATCCAGACTTAATTTAAATTAAAATTAAAATTAACAAAATTGTTACTGCCAAGAAGCAAATTTCTACCCTTACATTTCTATACAACATTTGTTAGTTGGTCACCAACAGATTCCATTCTCTCAAAATCGAGTAAGTTAGCCGCAGTTCATTAAAAAGTTGTGATTCGTATTGCATGCCTTGATCCGTGTCAATAGACTCGGCCACACCAAAGCGAGCTATCCAATGTAAGTATAGACAGCAAAAGCGATGGTAATCGAAGTTATATAAGAAACTGGAATTGCCTCAAGAAGTGAGTCTATCTATCAATCAATGTGACACAATACTGCTGTCAGAAACCAGTTAGTGTTTTGGCATGCAACACAGTTTTGAGTCATTTTCTGGATGTCTTTATTAATAGAAGATATTTTGAATTAAATAAAACCAGGAATTTCTCAAGTTTGAGAAAAGACTTACTCCTTAAGAATTCTTGAAGTTATTCACCATCGGAATGTGCATCTACGATGACAGCATAATTAGTACTTTCCGGGATAGAAATTTGATTAATCCGTGAGAGAGTATCAGCGAAAACATTATCCTTGCCAGAGATGTGCTGAATATCAGTCGTGGATTGACAAATTAAACCTAAGTGTCTGAACTGACGAGGAGATGTTTTTCCCAGATTCTGATTAAAAGCGTAGACCAGTGGGTAATGATCGGTGTAGAGAGTGAAAGTACGACCGCCTTCGAGAAGATGTCGAAAATGTTTGAACCCTGAATAAGCTGCGAGAAGTTCTCGCTCATAAAGGCTGTATTAAGCATCGGTAAAAGTTAATCATACCTAAACAAGATTTCATTTATTTTAGTCAGTGGTCGTTTGAAATTTTCGATGACTTAAAACCGTTCTTGCGCGATGGTTATATGCCTTGTTCTAGTAACCAAGTGGCCTAAAAAGAGAATTTCGGATTTTGCAAAAACACTATTGTCTACGTTTACTAAACCGAGTTCTCCTAACTTAGCGAAAATAATTTTGATGTGATCGAGATGTTCGTCATAATTTTGATAGGCAATGAGCACGTCATGTAGATATTCAAAATAGCAGTCAAGTCCTCGTAAAATTGTTTGCATAAGACGTTGAAACAATTGTGTTGCGTTCTTAAGGCAGCAATCATTCTACAAAATTCAAAAAGCCCAAAAGTAGTAGAAATTGCAGTCTTCGGAATGTCCGTTGGTAGGTCTTAACATGGTCTATCGTCGTGAAAATTTTACAACCTCGAGATGTTGAAATATTCTGGGGATGTGGAATTGTGACTTTATCAAGTGCGAAGTCTCCGCATGGTCTCTATTCTCCATTCTATATTTGGACAAGATGCAAATTACATGTTAGATGCTAGATCAGCAAATTTCGAGTTTTATCATGTTTTCAAACTATGAGCCTTTATCTTTGTGTATTAACGAGCAACCTGTATTCCTCAGACAATTTGCGCCGACAATAGGTAAAAGCACGTCAGCAATAATGAACTCTCATCATTGGTTTTCGAACGAAGCGAGCTGGTAAGACCGAAACGTCTGCGCCAGTATCTATTAAAAAATGAATTTGTGAATGAATTTCGAAAACTGAAAGACGGCTGGATTTAGATAAATCACTGCATTCCGCCAACTGCGAATGACTTACTGATTTTTTTAAACAGAACTATTAAGAAGATACTGACAGCCGCAGGTTTACATTTAAAAGCTTTGTTACCGAAACGTTGATGGTAATAACATAACTATTTACTGCCGAAGTTCCACCAAGATTTTGATCTGTAGAATTTTGATAATTTAGTGAACTTTGTCTAGACTTACTAGAATTATGTTGCGACTGAGGATTGCGACAAAGTCAAGAGTTTAAATTTGAATGAGTTTGAGAATTAATGATTTCTTAATGGTTTGAATTCTATCAATTCTATCAGACGTCTCAAGGACACTTATTTGTGCTTGTTTCATAGTTTCGTGCACGTTAACAGTCCGCTCAGTCAGCCTTGACAAGGAGACGTCCTTTTCGAACGGAGTGACCATCATTTAAACTGGCTGCAGCAACCACTTCATCCATAATTGACGAATGGTTGCTTCGTTTAAGTTAACACCAGCGTCTTATTTCATAATGCTCAACAATTAAGACGGTTTCCTGTCATCAAGTGTCAAGCCATGCATGAAGTTGTTCATCTTAAAATTTGCCGACCCGCCAAGTATACACATCACTTCGGTTTTAAATGCGACGTATGGTTGAGAACTTTTCACGTTAGTAATCAAATACGCGAAAGTGTTGTGGTGTCGAGCATCCTGGCAAGTTAGTGGGTCCCTCCCACACAGCACGACGCGCCGAAATAGAAACGAAAAGATCAAGAAAAATACCGAAAAGCAAAACAAAGTCGGAACGGAACACATATTGAATCTAGACCAGTATATATTTTTTTGGAATTATGAATAAACCCTTGCACGAAAACCATAATCGAGTACTTACAATTTTTTGAATGTAAAAAAATCGCGAGTCGTTGAAAAAACTGGTCAAAACGAGGGTTTCTTCGTGTTAATATGGTGGTTGTGTGTTGAGATCTCGTACGACAGGAGCACGTTGGGGTCATCAATTTAGTATCGCTAATATTTATTTTTAAATATATTTAAAGACTAAATTTGAAAGATTAATATTTTATTTATCGCACAAATACATAGACGTATAAGAGATATAGATTTGCAAAACCAACACAAATGTATATACAAGCCATGAAGTTGCGATACTTATGCCAAAAAGTGACTACTATACCTAAGTATTAGTGTTGTGACGTAGTATAATTTGTATATACTTTTATTATATGCTTTGACGTAAATAAAAAATGAATACGAATGATGGAACAACAGTATGTTGTGCTCTTTATGACAAAGCAAAAAAAAATGTATTATTTAACGAGAGAGAAGTATTGTTATTATTATATACTTCATTATATACTATACTATATACTTTGAATTTCGAGGAATATGGACAGTGCGAAATATAATTTTTTGTTTCGATTTTTACTGTAGTCAAATTCACTAACACATAGCCAATTAGTAGTCATAATATGTTTTACTTAACCGCTTGGTTAAGTAAAACATATTATGACTACTAATTGGCTTGTATAATTATACAATAGTGTAGGTTTTGAGACTTGTCATAAATATTTTTACCATAGTAAATCTTCTATTTCACGCGTTATCGGTTGGAGAGGGACGGATATTTAAAAAATTGTATGTCTTATTCAACAAATTGAATATAAACAATAAAAATAAAAAAAAATTTTGTGAATTCAAAATAACGCTTGGCTTCGGTTTTTTTTTTTGTAAAGCAAAAAGTGTTAAAATTAATTAAAACTTGTAAAAAATATTAAATGTGTGATAACAAACTATAAACTTTTTATTCTATCGTGTGTAAAATTAAAAAAAAAAAAAAACATAAATAATGAAGTGTCTTGTGCAAAATTGCACTAATACTCCACTCAAAAAAATTAAAGGAATTTCATTTCATAAGTATGTTAATTAATAGGTTAAATTAAATATAATACATGTTGTGATTGTAATCGTGTGATTAGTTAAAACAAAATCAAGTTTTAAGTTAAAAATTTAAAAAAAATGTAAATTGTTTTGTTGCCTTTAGTGAATACAGTGTACTATTCCAGTGCCGAAACTTTTATAATTAGTTTTAAAAAAACGCCGTTAACTTGTACACTAATTTTATGATTTTCAAAATATATTAGTTTTGTTGTGGTTTCTACAGTCTTCTTTGGCTGTTAAATAACCAAAGTAATTTAAATTTGAAATCTGTATTTCCTTTTTTTCGTGTTTATACACGGATTTATGCTTCAATTTTGATTTTAAATTTTATTCATGCCAACTTAAAAAAAATATGTATAATGAAATGTTGGAATGATTACAAATTTGCTTATTATGATAATAACAAATATGAAATCGATTTACAAATATGTATATTAAAATGATAAAATTAAAGCAATGAATTCTGATTGGCTAATTGATTGATTGATTGATTGATTGATTTTGAATGTACTGCCAAGCATTAAGCAAGATATCCCGGAAAGCGCCGGGCCCACAGTACACCCGTTTTTACATTTACTTGGAAGGATATGGAAGGATACTAGTTAAATTATTGAGATCGACCCGGTTACAGACACCTTGGCGGCCAATAGTTAGTAAATTTTTGTGGGTTAGGGAAAAGAAAAGTATGTTAGCTATGACATAATTGGTCCGACTTCCCGGTAGCCAATATTCAAACTACTGTTAGTGTAAGACAATCACATTTTTGTTGTACTGCTCTGCATTTTGCCATCTCTTATCAGCAACTCCAGTATCCCGCCAATCTTCTGTGATCTGCAATGGTACCCTGAAAACAGAATCTATTAATTAACTAATTGGTCTTAGCCGTAGGCTGTAATAAATTGAATTAATTTTTAATCTTAAATTACAAATTCATTAATTCTTAATATAATAACATAATTATATAATAATATAATTCCTAATATGCTGTAATAAATTGTTAGTTTTTGCCCGAAAATTAATAATTACTCTGAAACTAATTATTAATTATTAATTAATTCATAATATAATAATATTATTTCTGCAAGCCACAGGCTGTAATAAATTGGATTAGTTTTTACCTGAAATTTACAATTAATTAATTTTTTACATTTATAAAAATATGAAATTATAAAAATTATAAAATAATATAAATTAGATTTTATAAATTTGATTAAATATTACAAATCAATTGGATTAACCGCTTTACGACCAATACGTCATATAATCACTGAAAATCTAATTTATACATCTTATAAATATAAATAAACCTTATAATATAATAAGAAAATAATATAATAATATAGTTATAATAATACAGGTTAAGTATAAACTGCCTCAAAAATTTGGTGATGAACCAAATTTAGAAATTTAAAATCCTTAAATGCCTAAAGAAAGGGGGCGTAAAAGAAATAAAATTCCTAAGGAAGACTACGCTTGTGCAAAGACACACACACACACACACACACACACACACACACACACACACACACACACACACACACACACACACACACACACACACACACACACACACACACACACACACACACACACACACACACACACAAACACACACACACACACACACACACACACACACACACACACACACACACACATATATACACACACACACACACACCAATGCAAAACCACAATGACGCCATCATACACTTCATGACCCATACAACACTATACCTCAATCATCCAAAACACTGCACATACCCTATACAAACGAAAACACATGAACAATGCAGCTGCACTAAAAAAGTTCCGACCGTTATTGATATATACCACTAATAGCTTATCAATAATAGTCAGAACCCTCCCAGCACAACAGCACTGCCCACGTGTTCCCGTCTAAACCACACATGTACAATATTTTAGATAACTGAAACAATACTATATAGGTCACAAAACTTATGATAACGTCACTATGGCCCCGCACCGGCGTATTTATGAAGACAAGATACCGTCATCCATCCTTCACGATCCACCCGCTAGCAATGCCGATGTACACCACATATCTACGCTCATATGATCCTGCATCAATCCTTCACCCCGCTATACACTCAAAATTACGGCGCGAATTCTTAACTTGTTTTCCCGAAGTAAACAATCTTTCCATTCATATGCAGACAACTCAATGCAACCGATGCCAACTGCCATTATCTACCCTTGTGATGTATAAAACAAATCAACTATTTCCTAATACGTCGTCTGCATAACCACACATTGTGCCATCCACACTCACATACAACCCCCCATGTAAGTTTTATCCATCCAATGTTCCATACATCAAGCTAAGTCTTCCATTCTAGTCTGTGCAACCCCTACTCTCCCTCCTCCCTATAACCAGCAAAAAATCCTGAAGATGGGCAGCTAGCCCGAAACATCGATAGAATTACAAAACAAAACCTTGATTATGATTCGTAACCAAAATATACTGTCCATAAACCATTGGCCGGAACAACACGTTCAATGTACTAACATTAAATCGCTAACATTAAATTGATAAGAACACATTTATTACAGCAAAATAATCCTCCAATCTACAAAAGTAAATTTATAACTCAATTTATTGAATATTTGGGTCAAGTAACTATATACTGGTCACCATAAATATCCGATCTTTATCCTGTAGAGAATCTATGGCATTGCATAAAAACTAACAACAACTTCAACAATATTGCAATGATGCTACGCAACAAAATCATTCAATCTTATTGACTACCCTGTCACCTATATTCCAATGTTTATATTTTGTGACTTAGAAATCGTGCATCTCTTTAGAAGGAAGCAACGGAAAATATTATTTTTATTCGACACCTCAATAAGAAAGTTTTGTAATATAACAATGCTAATTCGGCACAGTAGAAGAGGCAAAGTAACGGATTGAGAGAGTTTTAGCTATAATGGCATAGGAGATCTCACAATGCTGAACGAAAAAGTTACTTCAAACACATATTTGGAGGCCCTTAATGAATATGCAGTAGTTTTCGGATGTAAAATGATAAGAACTCCAATCCACAAGAGTAAATTTATAACTAAATTTCCTAAAGATGTGGACCAAAAAACTTTAGACTGGCCACCACCAGTCGCTGAACTTAATCATATTCATCGCTGAACTTAATCATATTGAGAATCTATGGCATTACATTAAACAAAAAAACAACAACTATTAAAAAAAACGCACAATGCAAAAGTTTAACGAAATAAAACTCATTTGGGATGAAATCCTTAACCAAATTGTAGAAAACCTGATCCAATCCATGCAGTATTACCTTGAAGTTGTTAATAACAACGGTGGCAGTACCTCCTACTGAGTTTACAGGGAAAAGTGAATAAATTTGGATTAGTTTTGTAATTTTTAGTCAACTTTATCATGAGGTACACAGAATCACGAACTACAAAGACTCCCAATCCTCCGTCTCACCAAATGAAAAATCAACAACTAACCATGACTATACAAAAAAAAAAAAAAAAAATTGTCCCTGTAGTTGTTCCATCAAGCTCATATTCCTAATGACAACTTCCGCAGAGCAAACCACACCATCTCTGCTCGATACAAATAATCCCAACCACGACTGTATTTGTGTTACCATATATGATTTTTTTTTTTGTTTTTTTTTTTTTAAACATTAAAATTAACGTTTTTCTACAAATTAAAAAAAAATTAATAAAATATTATTAAACATTTTATTTCAAATGCATCGACGACGCAACTTGGTAATCACCCGTTAAATGAAGCGCATCAACAAAATAAAATCAAAATAACAAAAACAAAACCCTCAATAAATATAATGAAATATAAATTACATGCAAGAAGGTCAGAGAATTAAATAAAATTTTCTCTTCTGATGAGATGTATGTACAATTTTCAACAATACAAATAATATTATCATATACTAATACAATTTATACAGTAAAACAAAAACGGGAGATATGTATATAGATATTTTTAATTTCTATTTATTTTTTCTCCTTCGTTCTCTATCGTTTTCCGTTTTTTCAGAGAAATTTCTATTATAACTATTTATTTAATATAAAAAAAATCACCAACGGTACTTATGTACCTACACCAATTTACTTAAAAATAAAAATAAAAAATGCACATTAAAAATGATGCACTGATACCTGATCTCTGGGAAAACGACAGAGTACAAGTTCCAATTTAGCACTTCAAAACCACACACGCACAAAGCTACTCAAACCAAAACACAAAAAAAACACACAAAAAACAACACTACAAAAACAAAAGAAATATAAATAAAAAAAACTAATTTTAAAATTGAGGAGATCGGAAAAAACACGTCCGATCTCTTCAACGATCATCGATCGACCAGCAATGAATTCTGATTGGCTAATCTCATAAAATTATTATAAAATGCATGATGTGTTTATGCCTCTGATGGGTTTATGGAGAACATTAGCACTACGTTTAGATGTGCTATTTTTGATGGACATGACTACTGTTCTTGTTTTGTTAATTTGTGGCTATAAAGTATATAATATTTTTTCAGGCAGGACCTTTAAGCAACAATAGTATAGTTTGCTCAGAACATTTCGATAATAGTTGCTAAATGCCAATGGTCTATGCAACTGAAAAAAAATTGTTGAAGAAATCGGCGGTTCCCACTATATTTAACAATGAACTCCAGAGGGAAATTACCAAGGGAACTAATAATGATAATTTTTATTTCAACCAAACTAGGGACCTAATTTTAAATTATTGCAAAGAAGCAAGCTCAGAAGGTAATGTAGAGCATATACCTTTTACTATTGATAGCTTTCCTATTCAATTCGAATCAGTGGACCATGATGGTCGAGATACTCACACTGGTTACACTTTAAACGATGTTGCTGCAAATTGCGAAATCTCCTTTTCTAACAGTGATAATGTTGGTGAAATTCATCCTGATTTATATACAGTAAACTTAAATTTTAATAAAGACCATGATTATTTATCACATGCAGCATATAACATTCACATTGATCATCATAATGGTCACAAAAGTTCCAACGTTGCAAATATTAGTTCTAACTAATATGTCTTTAGTTTAGAAGCTAGTAACCCATTGTCATCTATTGACGAACAACCTGAACTCAATAAAGTCTCGTAGTATTCAAGATAACCCCGTTATTGTTTCTTGTTTTCAGCAATATGATATTTCAGATTTAGATAGAAGCCCCTCAAATAATCCCCAGAAAATACCCATTTCTCCTTTTGGTAGTGGAAGGAGTGTTTCTAGTGATAGTAGTAAATTTTCTATAGAACAAATTCTAAATAGGCCCGCTAATTATAAAAATTTCAATAAAATCACCTTTAAACGAGCATTAGAATCTTCTGAAGCAGATCTTTCTACAAGTCCCAGAAATCAGTTAGGGAAGCAGAAATTAAAGTTTTTAAGGGAAAAGTATAACAATTTAAATAGAAAAAATAAAAATTTAGGTCAAATCGTTTATAGGCAAAGAAGATTCTAAATTTAGAGAATTTATTAGATGAGTTAGAAAAAAAAATGTATTATCTTCTTGTGAAAAAGACATTCGTTTTTTATCAATAGGTACAAAGACAAAATTTCTAATAAAAAATTAGCAAGGAAGTACCCAAAAGAGATTAGGAAATTTTCGTTAAATTTAAACTAGTATTCCCCAAAAGCCTATGATTATGTTCATAAGCATTTAAAAATTGTTTACCCCATTCCCGAACCCTTGCTAACTGGTATAAAGTGGTTGATGGCCTACCAGGTTTTACATCTGAATCGTTTCATACGATCGAACTACTCCGTTCGAAAAAGGAGAAAAGTGAGCACGTTGTAGGAAACGTCTGTATTGATGAAATGTACATTCATCCTAATTATGAATACGATTTCAATAAAAAGAAAATATGGGGTTGTGTAGAGTTTGAAGGTAGTGACCCAAACAATCACACTTTAGCTACCCAAGTGATTGTGTTTATGATTGTTTGCTGTAATAGGCTATTTTCCTATCTGTAGTTTAACCTCTCAACAAAAAAAAAATGTCTCATTGAATGGTGTTTGCGTTTACTACATGATGTTGGGGTTATCACTGTCGAAGTGACATTTGATGGTTTGCCAACAAACTTTACGGTAGCAAGAGAATTAGGTTGTGATATTTGTTTTTCTAACATGAACCTTGCTTTTTATTTACCCGAAATATCTCATCAATTTTTAGTATTTTTTTGATTCCTGTCATATATGTCATATATGATAGTGAAGGTAAAATAGTTTCATGGCATTTTTTTGGAAGAACTACAAAAAATTCAGACCCAGGAAGGTTTTCATCTGGCAAATAAATTACGTAAGGCTCACATATATTTTATTAACCAAAAAATGAAAGTTAGGTTGGCTGTTGAAACATTAAGTAATTCCGTAGCAAGTGCTTTAGAATTTTGTGATAGTACCCTAAAATTGCCTCAATTTGAAGGAGGCAGTGGAACTATCAAATTTATTAGAATAATAAATTATTCATTTGATATTTTAAATAGCAAAAAATTTCAAGACTACGGTTTTAAAAAGCCAGTAAGCAGTAATAATTTTATATTTGTCTAAAATACTATTAAAACAAAAATAGAATATTTATCAGAACTCAGATTTTTATCCGATGGCACTAAAATTATAAATTCAAGAAATAGAACTGGATTTATTGGAATAATTGGTTGTCTTAATAATATCCAAGCCCTTCATAACAACTACTTAGAAACTCATATTCTAAAATATATCTCTTACTACAAATTTAGGCTAAGACCATGTTGATTTTTTTTTCTCAGTAATACGTTCACGATTAGGAAGGAATACGAATCCTACTTTAAAATAATTTATTACTGCTTACAAGAGAATTTTAACTCATGTTCAACTAGGACAGACTGTAGGCAATTACATTTCACAAACGGAAATTTCCATTCTAAACGTTTCAAATTTTAATTCCGATACGCTCATTAATTCTTCAATAAATAGGTTGGCTATGGTCAAAACTACTTCATCACATGATGTTCAATTTGATCCCGAAAATCCCGAAACTGATAGTGTTTATAATACAGATGAATTTCTTGGGTATCCAATAATTTTTAAAAAACTTCATTTTGAGGACTGTTGTAAATTATTACAACAAACCAATTCAAGAGCTTCATTAATAAATTTGAAAAATAAGGGAGGCCTTTTTAACCTTCCCCATCAGTATTAAATATCTGCAAATATTCTGAAGCAATAATCAAACGGGAACTCAAAATAGCAGATTATAGAAACATCGCCCAAACCCATTAAAGCTTAAAATTCTTTAAAAAAATATGTTATAATGTTCATCATAATCTTCTAGATGAAAATATTTTTACCGACAATTCAGAATTTCAATTTAGCCAGTCTCAAGAACATTTACATTTATTAACCCAGTCCATTATAGAAAAATATTATGATATTCGGTTGAATTTCTTTTGCAACGAAAAGTCAGTTAATCTATCAAAAAGGAATAAATTTGTCTCATTATTCCATTTCCATGGCATGTAGGACCCATTTTTCTAGTCTCTATTTAAGTGGATTAGACCTACTGGGGATACCACACTAAAAAAAATGGGCGAAGTACTCTTCCTCTTGGGAAGTGTGGAAATGAGTACACCTAAGTAGAAAAATATTCTAAAAAAAATGTTATTAAAGAATATCTATACTAAAATATTTAATTGCCGTACCATCACAAAAAAAAAAATTATTAAATTTATTTTTTATTTAGCAACCAACTTCATTATAATAAAATAGTAAATTTCTAATTACGGCCCTGGGTTTATTATAGTCTTTCTCTTTTACCCTTGAAAATTTCCTCACTTGACGTTTGGTTATTTCTTGTCTCAGTATTAACGTCTTTGCACAAATATTTTATTCTGACTAAAGAAAAAACAAAAAACAATTTTATTTATATTACAAAAATTGTTTCTCAAAGCACATGCGTTTGGTAAAAAAAGTACGCGTTTCCATAATTTCTACTACATTTAACTTTAATTTGAAGGTGTGTTTCGTGGCAACGAGGTTACCACAACAACACTGCAAATCGAGTCTTCAATTGTCTCTCGTTAAGTACAGACCAAAAAAATAAAGGAAGAAATAAAATAAAATTAATATAAAATAATTAAAAAATATTAAAGCTTTAATAATTGTAATAAAATTAATTAAATAAATTTAAATTAAAATTAAAACTAAAATTAAAAACTTTTTCGGTAAAATTCATTCAAAAATATAATGGGAGCCCTAGTAGGGGGCTACCCAATTATTTCGGTATCGCGATTTCACAGCGATCTAAATTAAACTTCTGTTAATTATAATAAAAAAAAATTATTTCTATGAACTACATTTCAGTGTTAAAAAAATTATAAAAAATATAGTGGAGCTCTCATTTTTATGTGCAAGAGACTCATATACGTGCCGTTAATCAAATTTAAATTAATAGTGATATAGTTAGTGCCTTATATACATTCATAAGAGTACAGTGTGTGTGTGCCCCCTAAAAAAGGACACCCTATTTACGGGGTAACTCAATTTCTCATTGAGAAAGATTGAATTTTCTTTAAACATTCAAATATTTTTTTTTTCAAAAAACTTTCAATTATTTTCGTGCAATTATCTGTCAAAAATTTTTATAAGAGTCCTTGATTCAAAAAAATTAAATAAAATAAAATTATTTTTCAACTTGTTTGACTAACGTCAAGCTACTATTTTGGTGAACATAAATAGTGCAACAATATAAATATATATTCATATATTATATAGTTTAAATATATATTAAAAAATAAAAACAAAAAATATTTCAAGCAGCCGGTATGTACCGGCATATAAATTAGTCAATCTTAGTTTAAAAAAAAATATAAATAAAGCTTTAACAATGACTGAATATATTCAACCATGCGATGAAAAATCGTTACCATTTAAAACATCATCACCAGTGTTAAATAACGATGAAACGAACCAACTAGATGAAAATTTAATACTAAAATCATCCTCAGCAGCGCCATCAAAAACAATATCATCAACTGCAAAGAAGCAAATAACTTCTCGACCAAATAAAAGAGCATCACTCGCCGAAAATAGTCCGGGTGAGTTTTTCAATTTAAAAAACACTATCAACAATCTAAATAATGAAATAAAAATTCTAAAAGAGCAATTGGCCAATGCTCACAGCAATAATTTTATCAAATCCATATCTTCAAACATCGCACCGGGCAATATTAATAAGAATAATAATAACATATCTTTTTTATCAGAAAATTCGTTTGCTCCACTAATTCAAGAGATTGACGAATTTGAAAATGAGGCAAACTCAATGTTAGGTGATCAATCACAAAATGACGACCACAAAAAATGAATTCGAAACAAAAACACAGATACCAATACTATCATTAATAAATCGAACAATAATAATAATAAAATTAATAACAATAATAATAATAATCAAAGCAAGAAAAATTTCCATTTAAACAATAATAACAGTAATAGTAATAATACAAATAATAACGCATCGGTGTCAGCAACAGCAACAGCAGACGTACCATCTACATTAGCATCAGCGAAACCAAAAAGACAAAGGCGACCACCACCATTACATATCTTTGGCCAAGATATCAAAAGCACGGTCGCTTTAGCCAAAGGAATTAATATCGAAAATTTCGAAATAAAACGAATAAATTCCAACAAACATACACTAACAACGGACACACTGCAAAACTATAATTCATTAAAAACGATTTTTGACGAGGTCAAGACAAAATTTTACACGTATACGCCCAAAGAACTGAAACCAAAAACATTATTACTACGAGGACTGACGGAAAACAAAGACCTCAACGAATTAAAAACGGATATTGAGACCGACGACATACAGATTATCAAAATAATGCAAATGAGATCAAAAAGAGCTGATCAACACAAAAAATTACTACCATTGTACATCGTTCAATTTAGTCCGAATACCCCATTAAATTTGGTTTATAATATCAAAATTTTAAATTATCAAAAAATTGCATGGCAAACATTAAATAAAACAGCTGACATCATGCAATGCAAAAACTGCCAGAGATACGGTCATACCGCTTACAACTGTAACCTTGATTTTAGATGTGTGAAATGTGCAAACGCGCATATGCCGGGCGAATGCATCATAAACGAAGATGTCACAAAAGACAACATTTACTGTATTAATTGTAACAAGACGGGTCATCCGGCCTCGTATAAAGGTTGTCCAATCTACCAGGCAATGCTGGTACGCCTCAAGAAACGGATAGAAGAAAGGAAAAATCAGCAGCAATTGGCCAAACCAACACCGAAACTATTTAGTTCATTCAAAGTATCGAAGGAGAACGGTACATTTGCGGAAATAATGAGAGGAGGACCAGCATTGACACACCAACACCAACAACAACAACAACAACAACAACAACAACAACAGCAACAACAACAACAACACATCAACGATACGACAATACAAAATTTAACATCACGAATCGATAAGATGGCCAAAATTATGGACCAGCAAAGCGAGCAAATCTCACAACTTTTACACATTATTGCCCAGTTATAAATCGTCAAAAAACCTCATCATTTCGCAAACAACATCAAAATTTATCAAAATTCAAAATTATCTCGTTAAACGTCAATTCAATTGTGAGCATTCAACGACGTTTAAATTTATTAAAATTTTTGAATATGCATCATCCGGACTGCTTTTTAATAAACGAGACTAAATTAAATGAAAAACACAAAATTGAATTCAAAAACTACGACATTATTCGACGCGACCGTTTCAATTCGAAACATGGATTAAAACAGGACTGAAATATAAAGTTATAGAGCCGCAAGCAATTAGTAATCGGGAAGGATTCGAAATTGCCATCATTAAATTAAATCGGCTAACAAAATTTTCCTAATTTCCATATATTGTACGGGCAATCCTTCACAAATTTCGGACGAACATTTCATAGAAGAATGGAGCAAAATTTTCACAACTCTAAATTTAAATAACCCAAATCATTTCTACATCATAGCGGGCGATTTGAATGCAAGACATGTAAATTGGGGAAATTCGCTCAACAATTCGAGGGGTAATCGACTAAATCGGTGGATGAATGAAAATGCAATTGATTATCGGGCAAAATTGTACAAAAGCGATAAACCCACCATGATACGTACATTGATACCGGCAACTATATTGATTTGGCCATTCTTGATACACGCATCCAAATTCAACAAAATACACAGCACGAAATCCCGACACAACACTTTGACAGCGACCACCGAGCCATCGAAATTGTAATACGAGAAGTTGGAGAAATTGAAAAAGGGACAAACAAAATTAATGATGACGACAACGACGAACAACAAATTCGTTACAACTTTACAGGAATCGATTGGAAAAAATGGATGAAATCTTTAGATGAAGCGCACCGGAAAACAATTACAAGTCTTTCGAACAAAAATAATGATGAAAATTTAATACCCACCGACCGAAATTTAACTGATGACGAAATCAATAATTATATCACGCAAATTACACAACTTATTTTGGACAACATTAAACAAAATTCGCCCAAACAACGACGCATCAACAATATGATCTGCTACACAAATCCAATAATAGAATAATTATATAAACACAAATCATTTTTGATCACTAAAATCAAAACTTTAAAACGAAATTTAGTCTCGAACGGGCATAATCAAAATTATACATCTGGCGGCGGCAACATCATTATCAACAACAAAATTAAGGATTGGAAAAACGAAATTAAACGAACGGTTCAATTGATTGAGAGAAACGTTAAGATCCAAATCGAAAAATATTGGACGAACGTGATGAGGGGAATCCGGCCAAGCGCAAAAATGTGGTCCGAAATTAAAAAGCTAACCAATTTCAAAAATACAAATAGTATAAATATTAAACGTTTGGAGATCGATGAATCAGACATCAACTTTTATAATCATTTCCACATTGATTGGAGCCAAATTATGAAAAGTGACGAAAATAAATTCCAAATTTGCAATGAAACAACAAATTTAAATCTTATCGGCCATCATATTGAGGAGCAAGCACACCAGAAGAAATCCAAATTTATGCAATCAAGAACATGAACAAGAAATTATTAATCAAATCGGACCCATCATCGAAAATCATAAAAGCGATAAAAGGGCTCATCGCACCAAATCACAATTCTCGGCAACAAATCGAGCTAACGCTCCAAAACAACCACGAGATGACCCAAATTATTTTGTTTCGGTCGAACATTTAAATTCGATATTAAAATTAGTCAATAATAAAAAATCTTTCGGTCCAGACCTACTACCAAACATCATTTTAAAACATCTTCCAAATTCGATAATCATTGAAATTTGCACAATTTTCAATAACCTACTAAATAATAAATCATTCCCGGAATGTTGGAAATTAGCTCGCGTGTTCCCTATCCTAAAAAAATCAAAAGCTTCAACAGATCCTGAAAACTATCGGCCCATCAGCTTACTCTCCAATTTAGGTAAGATTTATGAAATCATCATTTACGAAAAATTAAACGAGCACGTCTTAAAACATAAACTAATGCCGGACAATCAATTTGGATTTCGATACGGTCATAGCACCATACACGCCATCACAAAACTAGTATCGGATGTTTGCCATAATCTAAACTTCAAAAATCCTACGGGAGCAGTAATGATTGATATAAAAAAAGCTTTCGAATCCATTTGGCTAGACGGGCTCCTCGCAAAATTAATTAAAATGAAATTCTCGACCGATCTGATCAAAATTTTATATGAACTACTGTATAATCGAAATTTCATCATAACCACTGGAAAAAATAAATCTACGTCAAAATTCAAAATTAATAATGGGGTACAACAAGGGTCGATAACGGCACCGCTTCTATTTAACTTATACATGGCCGATTTAATATGTCACGATAAACTAAATTCCAAAAATATTCAAACTTGTGCATACGCAGATGATATGATTATTTACAGTACAGATTATCTTGTTGGCAACATCCAAAAAAACCTCCAATCGGCACTAAATTTTATTCAAAATTATTTAAAACTTTGGCACATCGAAATCAATACGTCAAAATGTGAATCGATACTATTTAGGCAACCATTAAAAAATGCTCAACGAGACTTGAAGAGGAATTGGCGTAAACTCACTCTTAAAATTAATAATGAATCAATCGAATTAAAAGAATCAATTAAATATCTGGGCGTCAACATTGATAACCTGTGCTACATGGATAATCACACATCGATACAATTAGAGAAAGCAAGGCGAGCTTTTATGGGGGCAAAGCGTTTATTTTATAGTAAACACATTGATAAACGAGTAAAAATCATTGCATATAAAACGCTCATACGACCAATACTGACATACGGATGCCAAGTTTGGTATAATCAAGCTCCAAGATACATCGAACGTTACAGAATATTCGAAAGAAAATGTTTACGACACTGCAACGGAATTTACCGAAAAGCTCAAACAAACTTCACACATTACATTTCGAACCGAATACAGTACGAAAATTTTGATGCGGACCGAATCGATGTACACATATTAAATTTAACTAGAAACCACATTAGACGAGCAACTCTAAATTACGATAATTCATTAGTTTACGGACCTTATTATTTGGACTCGTTACTGACAAACGTATACGCGACCAAAGGGATGGTTCCAGGACCGAATTTATTCGTTTATTTGAACCAAAGGGGCTATTTACAAAATAGAGATGCTATCCCGCTCATGTACGAACACATAAGATTCAACACAACAATATTCACGAGCAATCTAAATGAATACGACAAAAGATGCAAAAAATATTGGTGGCTACTCGACAGGAATTCAACAGCAGCAGCAGCATCAACACCAGTCTGATAATGATCAACATCTGATAATTTGCAACATTAAAAATTTGATGTATATATATATATATGTATGTGTATGTGTGTGTATGTGTGTATGTGTATATATGTATGTATTTGTATATATGTATGTATGTGTGTATATATGCGTATATATATATATATATATATATATATATATATATATATATATATATATATATATATATATATATATATATATATATGCGTATGTATATGTGTATGTATATGTGCATATGTATGTATATATGTAGAATATATATATCTAGTTTAATTTTATCTTTTGCTCCTTTCTCATTGTTTAAATACTATGTTATAACAATTTTAAATGTTTAATTTTTCTTGGAACGGAACTTGTTATTGTTCCTTTTTTCTTATATAGTATGTATGGTGTGTGAATGTGTTCGGGTGCATTTTATGTATGAATGTTTTATTATTTATTATTTAGTCATTAAGTCATACAATTGACATGAAATTGATACAAAATTTTTATAACATTTTATTTGAATCAATTAATATTCAACATTAATTTTATATAAACTTTTATTAACGTAAAATTTATACATACATATTTTTGTAAATTTAATTTTTTTCTTTTCGAAAACTGTATACAAAACAAACTATGTTTAATTAGTTGATGAACCTGAGTGCCCAGTTTTAGGGACAGTGGTCTTATTTATTTCCTATTATATTTTATGGATGGGCTCCTTGACAAGTCCATCATCCAAAACAAAAAATTTTTAGTTTATAAGTCATTCATTGTACAAAAATGTTAAATAAATGGATTTGTTTATTTAAAAAAAAAACAACACTGCAAATCACTGGCATCCAACAAAAAATAAAAGGAAACCCTGAAAAGTTTTGAAATATAAACATAACATCAAGGATACCCTTTCCTAATACGAATTACAATATATTGTAACCACTTCGAACGCCCAATCCGTTATGCAAACTATTTAATAATTTCATACTCTTTTAATTTTTATTAATTGGACTACAACAAGAAATCTAACATTATCAATGTGGCATCTGGTGTTTTGGGAGCCACGTTTGCCGAGCATGTCAGTTTAATAAACATTTCATTTATCTATATGGACTGCTAAATCGTATAATGTACAAACTTTATGTGCAGTACGTTTTGCTAAAAAAAATTCGTTTTATTCCGTTTTTTTAAACTGGCTGAGGCTATGGGTATAAAAAACCATTACATGACTATAGGTGCTAAAAATACAAAAGATGCACCATTGAATACTGACGTCTACTTTTGGATAAGGCTTTTAATGAAAACTGTTTGCTTAAACATGCCAGTTTAACTTATGTGAAAACTTCTAGGACGCCCTTAATTATTCAGTATAGTAGACGTGGCTTATCATCAGACTTTTATAACTAAGCTGAACGTTCAAAATAAACGAAGCCAAATTCAGCAAAAGGAAAAATAGTATGAGTAGCCTAGATAAATAATTAGAAAGAGAAAGCAAGAGATCCTCACATAAATTAATGCTTTATGCACCGCTTAGACAAGAAAATATCCCAATATGAAATCATATATCTTATAGCCAATTTTACTGAAAATGACAGCTAAATTAAATTGTAACAATCAATCTTCTTCTTATTGTTATTCAATTACAAATGTTTGTCTTATCATTAAAATTATATCATTTTCTTATTATGTAGTTTTGGAAAATGTTTTTTTTATGTACACAGGGAAACTATACATTCGTTCTTACATAAGAAAATTGTTCAATTGAAATTATCATTATTGTTGAGTATTATTAGATATTGTGAAAACTTTTGTTCGACTGTAGACACAATATACTATGATACTGTTAAGATAAGAAAAATTGTTGTGTTTGTTTAATATTTCACTATTATGTTGTATAGTTCTCTGTATATACGATATGCCGTACGACATAATGGATTATGTTATGTAAGGTTATTGATTGGAGTGTATGTTTTTGACTTGTACATTTAACTGATATATGTTTACCATCTATTGTGAATACGATTTTAAACCTACCAATTTGAAATTAAATTTTAATTTTTGGATTATTTGTCTAAGAGAGTCTACGATACCATTTTAAAAGATGCAGTTGGGAAAATGGTTCATCAAATACATTATAATCGTTTTGATTGATTGATTTTTATTGATTATAATGTATGGCTAAGGATACATATAACAAAACCAAAGGAGTGAAAGGAATGTTAGTTATGATAGACTCGACCCGGTTACACAGCGATCGATAATTAGTATTTTTTTTTGGTGTAGGAAACGGAAAGGTAAGGTAGTAATGACAGAATTGGTCCGGCCAATGTATAACTATTATTAGCACAAGACCATCACAATTTTTCTGAACTGCTTTGCATTCTAACGTCTCTTATTAGCAACTTCAGTGGGACACCATTCAACTGTAATATATATATAAAGGTTATTCTTTTTTTAATTTTAATAAAACAAAATAAGGAACCTTGTTTTAATAAAAACAAAGAATTCAATACTTCTTGTTTTATATATAAAAATTAAAAATTATTTACAGCAAAGAAGTAAAACTTTCTTTAATGTGATAATAAAAAATTTTTATATTAATTTTATATTAATAAAACATTAATTTATATTAATAAAACATAAGTTTCATAAAATAACCATAAATCTAACAGAAATTGTTTTTAATGCCAAAGAGATATGCCTACTTGATAAAGGATTAAAACATAATTTAACCCCTAAAAGTGACATACGGCAACAAAACAGATCTCTATTTTGTTTGGAAAGTTCGTTACAGTGCGCCGCGCTCAAAAAGGACACTATTCTACAAGATAGTTTGAGATATCAAATTATGGATGGGATTAGTAAAACTGATGTGATGCACTGTAACCGTTTGAGCTCGGAGATGAAGATTACTTCCTGTCTGGCAAAGAAGATTAAAGAACATGGGGCGATCGTCACTAAGTCCGATAAAGGAAACGCGACGGTAATCATGAATGCAGAGTTATATAACAGCAAAATGTTGGACTACATTAAAGATAATGATATAATTAGACTTAATTGTGACCCAACTGATAAATTTTGCAGTAGTATCAACAAATGCATAAATAAATGTACAGCTTTTCTTAGTAAACAAGAAATGAGGTACATGAAAATGATCAAACCATCGCCGCCAAAAATCTAAGGACTTCCTAAGGTTCATAAATCGGATATGCCTATTAGACCGGTGATAAACTTCACATCCGCTCCCACGTACAGGATAGCGAAATGCGTTATTCAGTATCTAATGAATAAAGTTAAACTGGAAAACAACGTTTCGTTGATGAACAACATAGAACTTGTAAACAGAATAGAATTAGTTAAAATTCCTCACGGTGCCAGACTGGCCTTTTGATATAACTAACATGTATAGTAACATTCCAATAGAAGAAACTAGTGGAATCATTTACGACCTGCTCGTGAATCAGGGAGAAACGGAATGTTCAGAGGAAATTAGAAATCTCTTAAACGTGATTACTAAACAGAATTACTTCGAACATCAAGACATATTCTATGAACAGCAAGAAGGACTACCCATAGGAAGCCCTTTATCGGGAATTTTAGCCAATATTTGCTTAAACCACTTAGAGAATTCGAAAATATTGAGTGAGAGTAACCCTTATAGGAACTGTTTGGTATACTGGCATAGATATGTAGATAATGTACTTACACTGTTTAGAGGACCCAATCGGCAATTGAAACAATTTCACGACTATCTTAACAATATACATAACAACATCAAGTTCACTTTGGAAACTGAAGAAAACAAGTGTATTAATTTCCTGGATCTAACGATTCGGAATGAAAATTATGAACACAAGTTTAAAATCTTTTGAAAACCAACACAAACGGACCACACAATTCATAACGACTCACATCATCCACAACAACATAAGATTGCGGCATACCTGCACATGATCAACAGACTGAATACGATACCAATGAACCAACAAGACTACACAGAGGAACTGAATACTATTAAACAGATCGCTAGGGCCAACGGGTTTCAACCAGCAAGGATGGACCTATTGAACAGAAAACACAATAACAAGAAACTTAACGAACAGTATACTTTCCTGATAGCCAAAGACGACAAACACAACAAATACGTTACATTTGACTACGACAGAAATACAGCGAACATCATCAGGAAAGTACTGAAAAATCATGGTATACAGGCAGCATTTAAAACTAGCAACAAAATAGGACAAAGACTAAACCCACCAAGAGTGTCTTCTCAAGATACGGGAGTTTATAGACTATCATGTGACGACTGTGATGGGTTCTATATAGGCCAAACCGGTAAATCTTTCGCAACTCGGTTTAACCAACATGTGAAAGAAATCGGCAAACCCAAAATAGACTCAAACTACGCACAACACATGACTGACAATAACCACAAATACACAGGCATTAACGAAAATCTGAAAGTGTTGCATAAATGTAAAAAAGGTAGCATGATGACAACACTGGAAGATTACGATATTTACAAAAACAGACAAAACAAGGACATAATAAACATTCAGGTACAGACTAAAATCAACCACCTGTTTAAAAAAATAATGAAAAATGAAAATAGCACAAGGGGGCGGAGCCAAAATCATACCTGAAAACGGTATATAAGAACATAGGTAAGGTAACTTCGGGTTCAAAGTAGTACAGGCTGATGAAGAGGATAGTAGTCCTCGAAATTAATCGTAGTTAAAATAAAAAGAATAATTTATATTATAAATTTTTAGAAAGAATTTTTCTTTTTAGAAAGAATTTGGATAGAAAATTAATTTAAAATTTTTTTATTATCACATTAAAAAAAGTTTTACTTCTTTGCTGTAAATAATTTTTAATTTTTATATATAAAACAAGAAGTATTGAATTCTTTGTTTTTATTAAAACAAGGTTCCTTATTTCGTTTTATTAAAATTAAAAAAAGAATAATTTGAAAATGCTAAACCAATTAAATTAACTGTATTCGGACAATACACATTACTGTACCTACAAAAATCTTATGGTTTCAAATTTATATACACTTTATTTGACACACAACTTTAAAATTAATACAAATTAGATTTTTATAAAATTGATTAAACATTACAAATCAATTGAATTAAACGTTTTATGACAAATGCGTCAAATAATCGCCAAAAATCTTATTATATATCCAGGGGAGGCTCAAATTTATACAAATCGCCAGAAACTGTCGATCGTTTAACCCATCACAAACGATCGAGTTCATTATATAATTACACTACTACTAATGGTCAAAATTTTAATATATAAACCACAAAACTTATGAGTAACCACTATAGTCATCGTAATTGTCTTGTAACTGTCTTGGAAAGTTTAAGAATATAGGTTATTTATAAAATTTCATAAGTTTTAATTTAATATTTCGCAAACCGCTCTCGCTTCAGACAAACATATTAAATAAATTGTTATTTGTGTACCACAACTCGTACCATAACTCGAACCATAACTGGCGCAGTTTAGAGTTAAAATTTAATTTAAAATTGTAAATTTATTTGTTTAAAATTTAATTAAAAAAAAAAAAAAATAAACAAGTGAACAATTTTTGTAAATATCCAGTGCCTGATCAAATACACCATTTCTTGCAAGGTAACAAAAATTAAATAATTAGGGCTTAAGTTAAGTGGTCTACAAACAGCTCAAATGTCATCCTCATCTGCACATGGTACACCTTGCTAGGCAACTAATGAGGCTCTAACGACCGAGACACGGTGGTATAACCGACTATCGAGAACTTAGTAAATGAAATTCGCAAACCAGGTTCACTACCAACTCGTACTGGTCAGAGTGGTAGATGATCCATGACCAGTAAAATAAACAATGAGTACAACTAATTCAGATAATTGTACCCCAGGTAGTAAGCCAACTAAGCAGCTGGCAAATTTAACCTCTAACGAGGCTGGCTCAACGAATTATTGGGTGAGCCACTCTATGTTTAAAAGCCCTCTTAGGAAACTCAACCCATTTGAACAAAAACCCAGGGTGGGTAGATCACCACCACCATTAGCAAACACCTTGGAAAGGGATAACGCAGAACTGCGCAATAAGATTTACGAAAAAGAAAAGTTAACGTAAAATCTAAACAAAGACCTCGAAAACTTACAGCGAGAAAACAAGGAGTTAAAAATTGCTCTAAATGCAGTAATACCTGAGAAAGAAACCTCTAAGCTGCAAGAAAAACACGATACCAATGATCATATAAAGGTTATATATGAAACAGACGAGGAAGAGCTGAACAGAGAAACGGGATGGATTCTGAACCATAACAAAGGAAGTAAGAATGTACTACAGGAGGAAAAGCTCAGGTTTCAGTGGAACAGGTAGGTTTATCAAGTAAAGAACTCTCAACCGGGAGGAAGAATATACAACTGGAGAAAAAAATGCCACGGCCACCACCAGTTATAATATCGAATTGCTATAATTATCATAGTATTAGAAATATCATGAACAACAATCGGATAGAATTTCAAGCTCTAAATAGTAGTGATATCAAAATAAATGTTCCAGACAGTGATAGCTATAGAAAATTAACAGGAGCTCTTAATGAAAATAAAACAACATGGTATTCATACGAAGATAAGCTGACAAGACAAACCAAAGTCATTGTTAAGAAACTAAACGCTTCATGCAAACCAGAAGAGATAAAAGACTATCTTTTGGAGAAACAATATAAAATAAAAGAAGTTACACAGCTGCTAAAAAGAGGTGACAAAACACCGTTTCCATTATATATGTTATCTTTTGAAAGAACAGAAGACAGAAAGTCCAAATAGAAGCAGTCAAAAAATCTAAACTGATTCCCCAGTGTAAAAAGTGCCAAGTCTACGGACACATGCAAAATTTTTGTAATAAGGAGCCTAGATGTGTGAAATGTATAGGAAAACACCGTACGGCTGAATGTATGAAACAAAAAGACAGCCCACCAAAATGTGTCAACTGTGGAGAGGTACATCCAGCCAACTACAGAGGTTGCATTGAAACTTCAGTAAATATCAGAAATCAACTCAGCCTCAACAAGAATATACACACAGATAAGGATACACGAAACATTAAGCAAATTATCAAGAACTAATCCAAATGTGACATATGCTGATGCACTCACTATTGGAAGTTCGAGAAGGCAACATAGTTCTGCTTCAGTTAATGATTCAAATAATAACCAAACTAATAAAATACTATAAGATATTCTTAATAGACTTACTTCACAAGAAGAAAAGCAAGAAAGAGCCCTCATATCAATCATGCAAAGGCTCACTTTACTCGAAAACAAGTCAATCAGCATCAGAGGTAGCCTCTCCTTGCTAATTAACATGGCAAATAATTTAAAAATTCTTGCATGGAACTGCAATGGTATATTGCAACGACAAAATGAAATACAACTATTTTTTGATTTAGAAAAAATAGATATATGCTTATTATCTGAAACAGACCTTACTACTCATACAAAACTCCGTGGCTACGAAGTTCATTCAGCAGTACATCCTAATAATAATGCACGAGGGGGCAGTGCCGTGATTTTAAAAAAGGATATTATATACGATCTACAACTAAAACTTGAAAGTAATGAAATATAAACATTTAGCGTTAGCATTAATACCCGCAACCACAAAGTAGTGGTAGCCGCAATATATTGCCCACCTAGATACAGCATCAAAGAAAATGTTAAAAACACACTTCTTCAAGCAGTTAGGTGAAAAATTCATAATCGGGGGTAACTTAAACGCTAAACACTGGGGATCAAGACTAACAACATCTAAAGGGAAAGAGCATCATCAAGCAATAATTAAATACAACTGCAACTGGCATTCTACTGGAAAACCAACTTATTGGCCCATCGATCAAAATAAAACATCTGACCTAATTGATTTTTTTATAACAAGAAAAATCCCGGTTGATTATATTCAAGTGCAGGAAGAATTTGACTCCACATCTGACCATTCCTCTATTTTAATGATAATAAATAAGTGATACAATAATTAAATAATTACAAATGACAAGCAGCCAATGTTAACCAAGATAGTGATTATTCATTGTGTAAAGCAACCAAATATCTCAAAAGACCAGTTATGCACATACCACCAATAAGAACAAATAATGGTCGCCTGGCTTAAACCAAATAAGAAAAAGTAGAAAGGTTCGCGGATCATCTCGATAGTACCTTTCACCCTAATTTAACATCACTTAATCAACAGGATATACTGATTGAAAACCATACAACCATCCTGAGATAGGAAATCCCATTAACTAATGCTAAAGCAGTGAAGTAAGAAATAAAAAATCATGTAGTACTTAAAAAATCACCAGGATGTGACTTGAAAACTGGAGAAATTCTTAAACAACTACCTAATAAAGCTATTAAAAAAATAAGTGATAATGATACCTAAACCAGGTAAGCCACCAAGTGAATTAACCTCGTACAGGCCAATATCACTTCTTCCCATCATGTCAAAACTGTTTGAGAGACTATTATTAAAACGAATTAAACCAGAAATTATAAAATCAGGAGCTGTTCCATCCCACCAGTTTGGATTTAGAGAAAAACACTCCACAATCGATCAAGTCCATAGAATAACAGATTTAATAGAAAAATCCTTAGAGGAAAAAAAGATTTGTTTAGCCATATTTCTGGATATAGCACAGGCATTTGACAAAGTCTGGCTAGATGGTTTAATATTTAAATTGGAGAAAACTCTGCCATTTGAGTATTGCGAACTGTTAAAAACATACCTGAAAAAAAGATACTTTAGAGTTAAACAATCGGTGAAGTCACATTCAAACCACAAAAAGCCATAAATAATATACAAGATTGGCTAACTAAGTGGAGAATTAAAGTGAATGAATTAAAGTCTGCTCACATTATCTTTACTAATAGGTCAATAGAACCAGTACCTGTGACTCTCAATAATATCCCTGTACCACATGCAAATTAAGCAAAATACCTTGGTATGAACCTTGATGCAAAGTTAAAGTGGAAAGTACATGTGAAAAAGAAAGCAGAAGAGTTTCAGTTAAAATATAGAAAAATGTACTGGTTAATTGGAAGAAACTCTCAGTTATCCATTCATAATAAACTTATGCTTTATAAACAAGTGCTCAAGCCGGTCTGGACTTATGGTATCTAACTATGGGGATGCACCAAAACCAGCAATCAACAGATAGTTTAACGATTCCAAAATAAAGTTCTAAGAGGGATTGTAAACGCCCCCTGGTACACTCGTAATAGTGACCTTCATAGAGGTCTCAAAATAGACACAGTCGCAAGTGAAATCATGAAATGTACTCAAAAATACCAGGAGAAGCTCCATTATCACCCTAATGCTGTAAGACTAATTCATCAAGAGGGTATTATAAGAAGACTCAAAAGACTAAAACCTTTTGAGTTACCTGAGTAGTTCGCATAATGCGAAATCAACCAAACTAACACTTTATGGAAAGAATACATAGAAGTGGCTCTATTATTATATTGTTAGAATCAAACGCTGTTAGTCAAAAATGACTAGTTACTTTGTAAAAAATCTTTTTAAAATAAAAAATAAAGTTATAAAAAAAAAAATCCTTTAACTTTTCGACCAAACAATAAAAAATTGCGAAAAAATTACAAACACTGATAGTTTTAAAATAATTTTGCTTAATATTAGGAATAAAATAATTGGTCCAGCAAGCCAATCATTATACTCAAATAATATAGACATAAGAGATGAAGCGAGTTTACAATTCGAACTATATTCTTTGGTAAAACATAACCTTGTACCTAAAATATTGTACTACAAAATTTAAAATTTATTAACACTTCTTTCAAATCAAGTGCAATTGGAATATCAACCATCTCAATCCTGATTCAGTAGTTACAAAAAAAAAAACCACCAACAGAAAAATCCAAGCACAATTACCAAAACCAAAACCAAAATAAACTTGTGCAATCAATTTAAATCAGTTAACAAAGTTAAACACGAGATTAATCTTTCGAAAAAGAAAATCGTCTACGTGAAGCTATATCGACATCCAGAAAGTCAAAAATCAGCAAATAGATAGAAAAGTTAATAAATAATGGCATAATACGTCCAAGTTTTTCACTATGGTCTAGTCCTATATGGATGGTACCGAAAAAACTTTACAGTAATCCAAAAATATAAAATCCCATAGACCCAGAAAAAAATAAAAAGTTTCTTAGGACTGTTAGGATATTATCGTAAGTTTATAAAAGACTTTACGAAATGTATACAAAGCCATTTACATCATGTCTACTAAAAAAATCAATTATATTCTTAGACAAAGAATATCTGGAATATTTCGAAAGCTGCAAAAAATTACTCACTAGTAATCCAATCTTGAGATACCCCGATTTTTATCAACCATTTATATTGGGAACGAACGAATCTAATTATGCTCTCGGTGCGATCCTTAGCCAAAATTACAAAGACCTACCAATAGCATATGCCTCGCGCACTCTTTCACAAACGGAGCAGAATTACAGTACCATTGAGAAAGAATGCCTCGAAATTATTTGGGCTTGCAAATAATTTAGGCCTTGTTTATATGACAGGAAAATTTTTTACCGATCCTGGACAAGTTTTCCAAACTTTCCTCTGCCTTCGAGTCGACAAACCGTCAATCTCAAACCATGATCAGAAAATTTATACAATTTTTTTCAAGAGAAGGAATTCCAAAAACTCTAATCGTTGACTCAACAACCGAACTCACCAGTGAATGATTCCGACATTTAGATTTCATAAAAATGCAAAAAATAAAGCTTCATATATCCACCACAAAACCTTCAACCGGAACTGACTGTCATTTTACATAAACGCACATATTTGTCAGGCATTCCCAGACATCGCAATACAAACCATAAGGTAGCTCGATGGATTGAGTCACGAGATTTTTCATAATATTTAGAAAGAATCATCACCAATGAAAAAGGTGTTCAAAGACTGACGGATGTGGGTGAAACTTTGGAAATCGTGGTCTCCATTTTAGGGACATCGAGTTTCTTGGAGAGCGCAACGAGTTCCAAGCGATACTCTTTCATGGCTGATACAGTACCACCACATGCGCCTTGTTTTCGTAGCATCTGCACGTGCCACGTACCGATCCTAAACTGCGTGTCCGTTAGCAATTTTGGTGGTATTCATATTTTCTTTTGTTCATCATTTAAAATGAAGATTTTAAGGATGCGGGTAGTTAGCTCAACGATCTAACTTTTGTTTAGATGCCTCATATGACAAACCAAGGAGTATGTGGTGAAATTCTAAGGTAAACATGCTCGTTTAGAACTATTTTACGAGACATAGGAGTTATTTATTTCGTGCAGGTCTGCTAAAAGTTCTTGTGATTTATCAAATGTAAATTCAACTTCACATCTTCCTCAAAGCAAACAACAATTTAAATCTGAAAAAGTGAAACCATTTTCAAGATGATAATTTTAAATCAAACAATGGCAACCGCAACTTAAGCATAAATCTCTTTTTAAGCCTACACGTAAAAATTGGCGGCTACATTATGGCTTTTGGATGCTCTTTACAAAATTTACAATTTCTAATAAGTAAACACAGAATTGAACTAAATTCCAAAAAAATTTTTAATGCAAAATGTGCTATTTAATTTCAAACATTTCATCTCAAGTTTTAACAGAACAGAAAGCAAGCCCAAATTTAATCAACTACCAAAGTATTTTAGCTAATATTTCAATTGGTATCGGGTAATTCAACTGTCATTGACATATCTCATGTTTGGCACCAAATACTTTTAATAAATTACAAAAAGAAGCTTAACGTAACATTCAAAGTAGATAAAAAAAAGTACGATAAAAAAAGGTATGATGCTGCCATAGAAACAAAAAAAAAAATGTGGAGTGATGTTCAAAATAAATAATGCTTGTCGAATTGCAGATCTAAAATAAACTGGACCCAAAGATATTGAATGCAATTTAAAAAATGCTGGCTCATCAACTGGAATAGAACGAGATGATTTAGAAGAAGTTTACAGAAAAAGCGAGGGATTTTATGGCATTTGATACTATAAAACAGTTGCAAACTGAGGTGCTAGTTTATATATACAAATTTTAGAGGTTAAACCGTATACCTAAATACGCATATCACAAAACGAAAAATATTCAATTAATACTTGGACCAAACAAGTGCTCTGCGCAATTAAAAAAAGGAACTTTCAAAAACTTCGCATTCCGAAAAAGAAAAAGCCGGTTGGATTGTTGGGAAACAATGGAATAATCGAAGTGAAAGGATCTCATAATTAAAAAGATTTATAACCACTAGATGCAAGTGAAATCAAAATTAATTAAATTTTTTTTGCATGACAAATGCACCAGCAACGTATAAATTAAACAAAATCTACCAGAAATCTACCAAAATACTACCAGATACCATGGCAGTTAGAAATAACAGATCGAGGTTACTGCTTCTTTATGGTTTGGATGCCAAAAGGATTTATAAATACACAATCCGGAATGTGGAATTATTCAATCAAAACATGCTGCAGAAGCTTTTATGTTAGGTGGTTGTTGTCAAAGAAGTATTTCCAGGCAATCCAGAAACGGATTATAGTAACGTTTTTAATTAAATATTTTGACGAACATTTTCGGTGGGAGTAACATGAAATTCAAAGCAACAGACATTTTGTAATTAGCTCATTTAGGTGATTTGTATCCTTTATATATAATGTTGGAATATAATGTTGTGGTTGTTTCAGCTTCTTAGTCGCTTTCCACAGTGAAGAATCCGTGTTTTATATTGGTGAGACTCGCGACAAATATTCTTGAATTGACTGATTTGTTTCATTGAGCAGCAGTTTCTTTAACTGCGTTTGACCGCCTTGTTTAACTTGCGTTTATCTTCTGTTAGTCTATAACGTTGCCATTGCTGTCTTAACTTCCTTTTGTCCTTAATTATTTTCTTGACAAGATTTGAACATTCTTGTCAAGAACATTCCATTCTTCCATTCCATTCTTTTCTTGCTCATTTTTTACTGGTGTGGACTTCCAAGCTGCCGACTGAATACATTCGTTGAGATATTCCACTGCTTGATCTATATTACACTCCGCCTTTAATTTGGATTTTGTGTTTAGTTTCTCTGTTAGCCAGAGTGATTAAAACAGAGGAGTGGTCCGATGATAAGTCTAAACATGGCGTCGCTTTAATGTAATTACTTGCGATTCCTTTGGTGACGCAGAAATCTATGACGTCTGGAATCTTTCTCCTATCACTAGGCCAGTAGGTATAGGTTCACAGGTTGACACATGATTAAGCTTATTTTTTTAAATTGATTTAAGTACCGCTCGGCCTCTCGTTGTAGCCAATCTTGATCCTCATTCTTGGTGTTTTGCGTTATAATCACCTCCTGCTATAAAGCGATGACCCAAAGATGTATAAAAATGATCAAATTGTTCCATTTTTATTGCATATTTTTTTGGGCAATAGATGGCCGAAATTTTTATAGGACCTAGCCAATCTTCTAATACCACAGTAGTTGCTTGTAGATGATCCTTCTCATACTTTTTTATTTCATGGTGTTTAATTATGTTTTTGATTATGACTGCAGTGCCACCATGTGCTGTTCTATCAGGATGGTTTGTGTCATAAATGTATCTTGGTATTTTGAGACAACTTCTGCTGGTGTTATGCGTTTCGGATATTAGCATGGCATCAATTTCTTTATCTATCAAAAAACTTTTTACTTGCCCATGTTGTGACATTGGCATCCCAGATATCCATTTTGACCATTAATTTTTCCATCATATTTTCAAAACGTTCTGTGGAAGACTGCTCAGGCTGTTGGTTATGAGTTTTTGAATTTTCCGTTGGCTGATTTTCTTTGGTATGATTTTCATCCGAAGTTTGATTTTTAATTGAATCTTTGAGTTTCTGCGCATATGTTGTTCCACTAAGAAGATGATAAGATGGATTTGGATTTACATAAGATGGATTCGGATTGGATGGCTGCGACTTCTCCATCTTTTTTCTCATAGAGGGGAAAATCTGCGTTTTTGTACCTCTTGGTAAACGCTGCAACCTCTATAGTTGGCTGGATGACTACCGTAACAGAGCACGCATTTCACCTCTGTTTTTTCGTACCACTTTGCCTGATGTTGCAGATATTAACAACGTCGTGGACCAAGCCAATTAACTCACTTTTTAATTCGTCAGTGTTAATAGATGGATGTAGGTTTCGTATAACCACCTAGTACGTTTTGTTCCTATTTTGTTGGAACGAATGGAATTCGATGTTTCGTTCTGCTAGGGCTTTAATGACGGCTGGGTTTGCTTCAGCGTCTTTTACCAGAATTTTGACCTGGCTAGTTCCAATTACTATAAGGTTAAATTTTTCTTTTGTATATTCTTTTGACAAGTTGAGCTAACCAATAGTCGTTGATTTTCATTTGCTTGCGTCTATTGATAGATTATAGAGGACTTATGCCTCTACCCTTTTGCAAGTTGTTGTCCATCCTTCTTCATATTCAAGCATAGATAAGGAAGGTGGTAGGACATTTGGAAATTGAAAAGTTCTGTTCCAATGCGTTGGCTCTATTATAAATTCGCTGGATACATCTTAAAATCTGACGTTAATTTCAAATGGGGTTTTTTGTTGGTTCAGCCAACCAAGAAATTCTAAATTCGCAAACGCATAGTTCAATCATAGATCCTAAAATAGTAAAATAGCAAATTGCGTCTCACTACAAAACAGTTTTCACATCTCTAAAAGATTCTTGTTTCAGACAGATGGTCTATAAATTTATCAACAATTTTCTTAAATCTCCTTTTCATAATCCAACCTTAAATGCGAGATGGTCGAAAAAGAAGCCAACATTTTTTCAACATCTTAACAAAAGAAAAGCTCCGGGTGACTATAATACATCCAGGTTCGTACTTAGAAACCTTCCAGATAAAGCTTTATCTCACCTTTAAAATAATCTTTACGGTATCTTAAAGACAAGTTTCTTTCCAGAATGTTGAAAAATCGGTAAAGTCATAACTCTGCTACTCAAACTAATAGCCACAGGAGTTGTCCAAAGATCAATTCTAGGTCCACACCTTTTCGCATTTTTCTTTCATGGTATATCTCGAAACCAAAACCCAAATATATTTTGACGACACGGCCATATTCAAATCTTCAACTAGCGCACGGAAATCTATAGTAAAAGGTTGTCCAAATATCTAAATAACTTTTCCGATTATGCGAAGAAATGGAAAATCAAGGTAAACTCTTCATGCCATCGCAAAAAACGCTTATTTCGGTAAACCGCGACAAGTACAATTCATATTCACTATGGTCAGTTAACAAATGGATTGTCAGTTTTCTTTACTATTTCGGATAGAAGAAATTTCATCTGGAGTTCTTGGACGAACTAAACCTTATTATATTCGGCCCAATTGCGATCTTAATAGAAGAAATATTTATCCAATCCATGTGATTGGATTGCTGATCTAGTTGTATAATGCGCTGCGCTGCGATAACCCATTAGAAACAGAGGCATAGACCTTTCCCAATTGTCCTGGTTGGAACTAATTTCTTTTCGAATAGATGTTGTTCCAAGGTTATATTAAATCATTCTACCATTCCATCAGATTGTGGGAGTAATGGCGTAGCTCTCATTTTTTTTATTTGGAATATTTCACGCAGGATTTGCAACATGATTTAAAATGTATATCCTGCTATGATTAGAGCTTCCTGGTTGATAATGCAGTATACTTTGCATACTCCGACGATGTACTGCTATATTTTTCTTCTGGTTGTTGGCTAATTTTTTCTCGTTTTGGCCATCGTTTGCGGAAATATCCTGTTATCCAGATTTGTTGCAATAATAGACAGACAGCTTAAAAGTTTCTTTTGGTTTCCAATATTGACTTACAAGCATTAGCCATATTTTAAATAGCCCACAAACAAGTAATATTTTGCCTATTAATTTCAAAAATCAAAAGTAAGACGAATCGGTTTCAGCAAATCTATCTAGCATAATTTCCTACATTTTTCAGCAAGGATTAGACAAATAATTGACTAAACAATTGACTGACAAATGTCTTATTTCGTCAGTAATGGTCGTAAAGTCAATTTTAAAGCATTTTTTGGACAATAGTCAAACAATTATTTTACGGATGAGTGTGCTCCTGATCTATACCATTGTGTATTTCCTGCAGAACCTCCGGTATTCGAATTACTAGTAGTACCGTCTGTTGCAGGATGTTTCTACCATCAGCCGGTTACCAGAGTCGCTGGTTACCACCGAGTCCAATAGCTTTTAAACATCATGCTTCCTGCCGCGATCTCATGCATGTGTGGTTTCCTACCTTGCTCCATTAAATGTTTTATTGGAGCAAGCGACACATCATGCTTTTAATCTTTCCTTAACTGCTCTTTGGTCCAGCATTCTTTATCGTTGTATTAATTCATTAAATTTTGACGGTAATATTCTTTGAAGTCCACCTTTCTGTGTTTGTCGTTTATTATCCAGCTGAATTTTTTATAATTTTATGATACTGTCCTCAATTTCATTTCCTTCATGATTCCTCCGAACCTAATCTTGTTGAGGCTGGTGTAAGCGGGAATCCAGCTCTGATTTATTACGAGTCTGCACAAGATTTCGTTTGGTCAGCTTGCATTTTATCTATCGTATTGTCCACATAGTGTCACTCGTTCTTGGCGAAACCCCACTTCTCCATTTCATAAGAATAGGTGTCTTCTTATGAAATGGAGCTCCAAACTCGGATTTGTACTGTATTTCACAAATGAAACAAAATTTCTTCTCTAGTACCGGACAAATAATGTATTCCAATACAAAGCTTTACAACATTTTAAATTAGTGCAGGAAGAATTTTGCAATAATTCATAAACATCTGTAGCAATTACAAACCGAATTTTATCAAGGACTAGCCGATCATAGAGAATACCTCTGATCGCTCTGTTCCTAATACCCTTTAATCTCATAATCAAACTCATCTTTCGTAAAAGTGAAACACCTACTTAAGCTAGGCTAAGCTGTACGACAATTCAAGATCCCAATTACAAATATATGCGAATCTAATTAATTAAAATGAAGATACGGTTCACCAAATCTCACGTTCATGTACAAATCTTTAATTTTCCTTCCGATTTACATACACATATGAGTACCATACTCCGACATATTTCGCACAAAACAACAATTTCGCAACACAATGATTTTTCAAATTCCCATAGAGACAGAATCCTTTCGTTTTAATTAAAAAAAAAAATAAACTAACAACAATAGTAATTTTCACCTTCGTGTACAATACAAGAGAAAAAAAAACACATTTTCTTCACATAACACACATACGTATATATTTTCATTTATACATAAAACAGAAAATTTCCAATTTTCTTTTTAAAAATTAAAAAAAATATTTTTTATTTTTCAATTTCCATTGTTAGCACATAATGTTGAATGTAAGAAGGAAAATGGTAAAAAAAAAACTTTTGTTTGCTAGAAAAGTACATTGATTACAGTTCAAAAACAAAAAAGGAACGACAAAAAAATTCGACAAGAAGGAAAAACTTTTATTCATATTGTTTGTTGTCGATTGGGAGATGACGGTTTTATTTCCATTTATGTATATACGTGTGTGTGTATATAAGGTACACGCCTGTCGATCAATAGCACGAATACAATTTACAACAATACCTTGTGTTGTTGTTTTTGTTGTTGGTTCAATAGAAAATCATTTTATTTTCTAATTAACAGGAAATGAACAGGGAGTATAGATGCGGAATTGCTCCTGTTTATACATATATATATATATATATATATAATTATATTTAACCCTTTCTTATTTTATACATTTACACTTAAGGGTATTTATTTCAATTTTCATCTTATAATAATTAGATCATTATATAGTAAGATGAAGATAATCGAGGAAAATATCAGCTACTATGCACCACTTGACCCTTTTCATTTAATTATAATTCAATTGTCATTTAAATATTTTTAACGACCTAGATATATATATATATATATATATATATATATATATATATATATATATATATATATATATATATATATATATATATATATACGACTTGTTTTTTAATTTTAACTTTTCGAGAAAAATGCCGGTTGGGGTGTAGAGTCTGACTGTCACCTCCACGTAGAGGAAAATTATATATTAAATATTTAATTGAATAATATCCGCGCGGTCCACCCTGGACAGCTATGGCAGCCAAACGGCCAGGATAGCCATGGAAACATGGTGAACTTCTGGCGTAGTAGGGACCTAGTTGACGAACGACAGCAGCATAATAAAATCTAGGAAGCGTCTGTCTTACAATGAGCGGCTTCTCGGTCTACGTCTGCACCGATCGGTCGGCAGTATTTAAAGTTTGGAAGTAGACTGAAAAGGCTATAGGAAGGACACCCTTAAAATAAACCAGCAATGAATAAAACATCAGGAAATAATACCCCAGGTGGCAGACCTGCATTGCAGGAAAATCTACTCTCTACGGAGGTTGACCCCATGGATTCTGGAGAGGGTCAATCATTGCAAAACAAGAATGACGCCATTGGCTCAGACAATTTCATGAGCGGAAGTACTAGTGACAACCCATTCACAATGAGCAAGCTTAGCAAAAAGTAATTAGCAAGCATTAGCAAAAAGTAATGATCCTCGGCAGATGAGTTACAGTAGTTCTCAACAAATATCTGGGAGTGATTCAAATGATAAAATAATCCAAACATTACAAGCTGAATTAAATTAAGAACGAAATGAGATCCAAAGATTAAAACTGATGATAGAACAAAAAAATAATTATACTATACCTGATTCGAGCGAAGAAGAAGACATAGTAGCACAAGAAACGACATGGCTACTAATACTAGTAATAATGGCTAGTAATAATACTAATACTTAGCAATGTGACAAACTATTCAGTCATTAACAAGTCATTACAGGATAACAGCATCAATTTATGCACAGGTGGCTGCAATAGGAAAGGTCAGCTCAGGATCAGTGTTGAACCCTACACATTCGAATACTCTGATGGAAATGATGTAGAATGTTTCGAATGCCATAAGCAACCTTTCTGAAAGGCTACAAAGATTGGAGCTGGGCAATTCTGCTTTATTATTCTAATTATTTCTCCCAAAATGATGTACCAAGAAAAATAGAGAATTGTTTCATGGAATGCTAACGGTATTAAAAAATAAAAAACATGAACTTGAAGTCTTTTTAAAAATGCAAAATATCGATGTGTTTCTGATATCTGAAACCCACTCAACAAGACAATCTTACTTAAAAATTCAGGGTTACCAACTTTACGAAACAATTAATCCGGATAACCAAGAAAGAGGTGGAACCGCTGTTATAATAAAAAACTATATTAAACACCATGAATGCCAGCATTATCAATCACCTGAAACCCAGCTTACCGTAGTAGAAATTACATCTACCAAGCAACGCCTTCAGATAGGAGCGGTATATTTTCCACCTAGATACAACCTGAAGAAATCAAACTACTTGAATACCCTACAACATTTCAATGGTAGATTTATATTAGGAGGTGATTTTAATGCAAAACATGTTGACTTTGGATCCACTGGCAAGCCGACATATTGGCCTACGGCCGCAGTTAACAATCCTGATCTACTGGATTTCTTTATATCAAAACCAGTTTCGTCAAATTTTATTGAAGTGGAGGATAATTCAGATATGGTCACTGATCATTCTGCAGTGATACTTACCATAAACGATAAAATAATTAGGAAGGAAACCAGACCAACTCTTGTCAATAAAACAACTGACTGGGTTACCTTCAGTTCTGAATTAGAATGCAATATTAACCTACACGATTAAAACACGATTAAAACGGTAACGGAGCTAGAGGTTGAAAACTTCACAAATATCATTTTATTCAATCATTTTCTTCGTTTCTTGGAAAGTTGACGGCTGATGGAAATACCGACTACTCATTATGGAAGGCAACCAAAAGAATGAAAACCCCAATCATGCAGATCCCTCCTATTAAGCAAAGTGATGGCTTTTGGCCAGGGATATCCAATCAAAAGCTGAAGTGTTTACTGATCACCTGACTGGTATTTTCACCAAACAAAATGAGACCGAATCGGATATTATAATCGAAAATGGAAGCAACGACTATGGGGGCAGAATCCCTCTAATAACCCAGAAAGAAGTTAATAGGGAAATTTGAAGATCGGAAAGGCTTCTGGATATGATCTTTTAACAGGAGAAATTCTAAAGCATCTACCAAAGAGTGATATTGTTCAACTAACCATTTGTTTAATGCTGTTATTAGATTACGGCATGTTCCTTCTGCCTGGAAAGTTGCAGAAGTTATTATGCTACTAAAACCAGATAAACCGACAAATGAAGGTCAGTCATATCGTCCAAAATCCCTGCTTCCTACCATCTCAAAGCTAATGGAGAGACTTCTTCTGAGAAGAATGACACCAATAATAGAAAGTAGAAACCTAATACCGGATCACCAATTTGGATTCAGATGTAAACATTCAACAATTGACCAGGTTCACAGAATTACGGACATTATAGAAAAGGCGTTAGAAGATAAACAAATTTATTCTATTTTATTGCGGGACGTGGCAGCAGCTTTCGATAAGGTATGGCATGAGGGATTAATACATAAACTAAAAGTTATGCTTCCGGAACCATATGTTGCCCTTTAAAGTACTTATCTGAAAGACTTTTCAGAGTAAGACAAGAAGATGAGTATTCTGAACTGAGAAAGGTAAGGCAGGAGTCCCACAAGGCGATGTTCTGGGCTCCTATATCTACTTTATACAATTGATATACCACAGTCTGATCATGTAAGCATAGCAACATTTGCTGATGACACCGCTATACTAGCAACCGCGAAAACTGTCGAAGAGGCGTCGAATAAACTGCAATATGCAAGTGAAGAAATTCACCAGTGGACCGATGGAAAATCAAACTTAATGAATTAAAATCTGCACATGTCAACTTTACGAACAAACTATTGGTTAATCCGCCGCCAATCAACATAAACGATGTCATGGTGCTATACGAGAACTCCGCTAAATACTTGGGTATGACACTGAACGGTAAGCTCAAATGGAAAGACTATGTGAAGAAGAAAAGAAAGGAGCTTGATCTTAAATATAGACAATTGTACTGGCTAATTGGACGAAGGTCAAAATTAAGCACAAACAACCAAATATTGATTTACAATCAAATCCTAAAACTGGTCTGGCTATATGGTATTCAGCTTTTGGGCTGTACTAAAAATACTAAAAATGCTAACATAAAACCTATACAAAACTTCCAGAATAAGGTACTTCGGACTATAGTCAATGCACCCTGATACATTCGTAATAAAGATTTGCATCGAGATTTGGGGATACCGAATGTAAAACACGAAATAAAAAGATTTGCAACGAAGCATGAATCGACGCTATTGCAATATGTTAATGCGAAAGTCTCTCGACTACTGGATAATGAACACATGGTTAGAAGACTAAAGAGAACTAAACCCTTCGAGCTCGTCAGAATGTGAGCAACTACCTATTAACGAACAGGCAGTGGAGCATCGTTCGACCAACAGTGACCTCATTATAGTTTAGGTTTTAAGAATTCAGATGTAAATTGATGGTTAGTCTGAAAAGACTAGTTTCAATATATAATAAAAAAAAAAAGAATGCCGGTTAGAATTTAAGTTTATCATATAATATGAGCTTAAAGTTTCCTTCTACCTAGTGCATGATCATGATGTCTGTGAAGCTAGCACGAATAGTTAGCACGAAAAAAATCAAAACTACACTTAAATGGAATTTAAGTGTAGTTTTGATTGGGTCAGAGAGGAATACTAACACTTCGTGCTAGACCCTTCCAATCATTTAAACATAAATTAGCTATCATTTAAACCTAAATTAGCTCCTAAAATAACGCCAAGAATAAAATAAATCAAATTATTTTCGTTATGGCATTTAATGAAAACGCCATCTGTCTCTAAAGATTTAATTTGAATTACTTTTATTGTTAATAATTTTCGCTATCGTTAAATAATGTATACATATTTTGCTTTTTAAAAAAGTGAAGCCCCTACTGCTATTCGAACCCGGTTTAACCACTGTGCTATCTGGTCGGTAGTTTTCTAGTTTAAAACAGAATATCTGTTGATAAAACAATACCAAAATTATTTTACTGACTGATTATACACTAACCAAAATTATAAAAAATTAAATTTAAAAAGAAACTGTAACAAAGTTCACAAATACCTTGATAAAGTTCTTGATGAAATGCGTTGTAGAAAAAACACACACTAAACCACTTTGATTTTTAATTAAAACGCACATAAACACTTCTAATCAAACACTTCACTATACAACCTAAAATACTAAAAGAAAAACACTTTTCACAATAAGTTCACTACTTTTCACATTTTCAATCGATATTTAATTGTTGAGCTTTATCCGAAAAGTTCAACTGCACTATCGAAACACACAAGTTAAATTAATTTCGGCACAATGTAGCATCATTAGGATTAAAATATCAACTAAACCAAATTTTATACTTTCTGAACACAATTTAACAAAATAATAACGGGATTTACTTGCAGACAAATAAGCGGTCGGCCACTTCAATATAAACGTACAAAAAATTATTTGTTAGTGCTTTCCACAGTCAAAATAGGACGATGATTGCAATAATCACGAATACTAGTGTTGTTTAGATGTTTAGATTTCTCCAATTTTAAATTGATTTTTGGCTTTTTAAACACAATATTATGACGTTTTATAATTGGTAGCTGGAAAACTTTTCGATCATTTGTGGTGCTGAGTATGAAAACGTCAGGAATTATCCTTTTCATCGAAACAAAGTGAAATGTTAAGGTTAAGGTTTAACCTGATAAAAGAGGAATTCACACCGACCATGCAAAGACTAAAACGAAACTGTTCCCGTAGAGTTGATTGCCGTAGTTCGAAGCTCTTGATATTCGGAGGGAATACCTTATGAAACTTTTGTTTCGACCTTATTTGATTAGTATGGTAAAGTAACGCTATGCTTGATGGAATGGAAAGTCGCCGTTTGGAGCCCTATCCCTAAAAAAGGAGATCGCTTAAAATGGGAAAAATATCGTGGCATAGCTCTTCTTTGCACATCATACAAATTAAAGTTTTACATAATAGTGTGGAGAACCTCTACCAGGGGTAGAGGAAATTTTAGTTGACTTCCAAGAAGTATTTTGTCCGAATCAGTCAGTCACTGAAAAATATGTGCGTTTATGTAAAATGACAGTAGTGCACTCACAATTTTGTTTTAAAACCAAAATAAGCTATTGGGAATAATTTTGAAGTTAATTGCGTACATTTTTCTTACTTGGGGGCTCGTCCGGGATCCAGGATCAAGGATCAAGGATTAATGAAAAGTTGTTTTTAAGGAAAAATTGATGCAACATTGTGAGCAAAAAGAAAAAGAAACGTGGTCGGCGCTAAAAAGTGAGGTAGCAAATAAACGGTGTATACAGTTGTTAAGACGTTCGGGTTAAAAGTGAACTCAATTTAGAGAGTGCGCTTAAAGCTGCTAGTGCAAATGGAAGGAGGTAGAAATATGGAAGAAAAAAAGGAATCTCTGACATCCAATAAAAATAAAGGCGATGATTATCGTATTCGCTTTTATCGTAGCGGAGGGTATTTCACAGATATTGAATGTTGAGATCGACCAACTAAATTCTTCGGAGATGCAATGGCAGATCGAAGAACACCATCTCCTTCTAATAGAAGCGAGCGATTCATGTTTTAAGATGTCGAGGCATCAATGTCAAAGTTTGATGCTACAGACACTTACTCACTGAGCAAATGGTTATAAGGCATAGAAGATTCCGCTGCTACAAATCATTGGACGGATATTCAAACCATCACATTTGCGATGAGACTCCTGGAAGGAGATACAAAGAACTTACTGCGGACAACGGCACACATATCAAAATGGAGTAACCTAAAATATTTCTTGTCTATAGAGTTAATGTCGGTACAAACGTCGGCCGCGGTACATAGAAAGATGACGGAACGAAAGAAAAAGCCGGATGAAAGCTTTCTAAGCTACCTGATTACAATGATGGAGCTAGGAAAAACGATCGTTATGGAAGAAGCGGCCATAGTCGAATATTGTATTGGAGGTATTACAGATTATGAGCCGAATAAATCAGTACTTTATGGAGCGTCTTCAATAACGAAAAACAAAACTGATTTCCTAGGAGACGATAAAGCAGAAGACATCCAAACATAGCATCAGCAGTACTCAGCCTAGCAAAGGTCAGATCCACCCAAACAAGGCCAGAAGTCGTCAATTAACTTTGTCCAAGTGCTATTTGTACTAGGAAGTTATAAGCCAAATAAAAACACGTTAAACACCGCTGTAAAGATGAACGTGGTGTTGATACACTATAATCCGGTTTATATTAAGCCTAGGCGGCTTGCACCTCTGGAGTCGACACTGGCACAACAAGAAATAGACGAATGATTGAAGGAGGGAATTGTTAGACCGAGTGTGTCTGAGTATGCCAGCCAAATAGTGTTGGTCAACAAGAAGGACAGCACAAAGCGACTGTGTGTCGACTATAGAAGATTGAATGCGGTGGTGATTCGTGATCGATACCCCTTGCCACTGATCGATGATCAAATTGACTGGCTGCAAGGGTTTTCAGAGGTTCGTCAACAATGTCTTCGAAAAATTGGCTAGAGAAAAAAATATATGTTTATTCATGGACGATATCTTAATACCAGCGTCTTCGGAGGTCGAGTCAGTGCAACGGTTGAAACGAGTATTGGAGTTGGCTCAAGCAAATGGTCTTCAATTCAAATGGACAAAGTGTAAATTATTGGTCAAAAAAGTCGAATACCTTGGGTACATAATCGGGGATGGAGAAGTGCGACCATCCGAAAGTAAGAAGAAAGCTATAGCTAAGTATCCAGTGCCATCCAATGTCCACCAATTACACCAGTTTCTTGGTCTGACAGGATACTTTAGGAAGTCCGTCGAGGGATATTCTTTAATAGCCAAACCGTTATCGGATGTGCTGCGTAAAGACTTTGAAGTTCGAGTTTGGTCTAAGTCAAAATTCATCAATGAAACAATTAAAGGAGGCTCTAATCTCTGATCCAGTGCTGCGGTTATATTCAACGACGGAAAAGACAGAGTTGCATACCGACACATGCAAGTTTGGGTTGGGAGCGGTGTTGCTTCAGGACAGAGACAATGATGGTCAGTTTCATCCTGTATTTTATTATAGCTGCAAGACATCGGCGTGTTAGGAGAGATACAGCAGCTACGCGTTAGAGTTTACCTACTGGGCGCAAAGTTTAAGATAGCCACAGACTGTGTCGCTTTTAGAGGCACTATGCAGAAACGAGAGATATGTTCGAGGATTGTGACATTGGCGCTATCTTTGACTGAGTTCGACTACGAATTGGAGCATCGACCGGGTAATATGCGTCATGTGGATGCCTTGTCAAGAAATCCAATAATTATTGTTATAGAGGAAGATATAGTCTCTCGGGTGCAGGCAGCTCAGAAGAGTGACATAGAAGTACGGACGACGTTTAAGCTCTTAGAAATAGGTCCGTATCAAGATTATATACAAGTTAATGGTATTCTTTTTAAGTGGTGGAAGGGATCGGAGTGTCTCGTGGTTCCGCGAGCTATGCAAGCCGAAATCATAAAAAACTGTCATGACCAGGGGCATTTTGGTGCAAAGAAGATGGAGGAATTGGTAGAAAGAGAGTTCTACATCCAGAATTTATACCGTATACTGGTCCACTGTATGCTGGTAAACAAGAAAGAGGGGAAGCAATATGGGTGGCTGAATCCCATTCCAAAAGGAGATGCACCTTTCGCGACATACCATGTCGATCACTTAGGTCATTTAACGGCGACATGGAAAGCACAAGCACATCTTCAGTGTAGTAGATGGTTTTACTAAGTTTGTGTGGCTATACCCAACAAAACGCACAACGACGAAGAAGTCCATAGCAAAGCTGGAGGTCTAGAAGCAGGTTGTCTAGAAGTTGGCAATTGGGTCGTCATTAAAAAGGCGCAATTCGGATTTGGGCAGAAGATTTCGCCCAAGTATATGGGACCATACGAAGTAACTACGGTAAAGCAAAACGACATATACGAAGTGAAGAAGACGGACACTAACATCGAGGGCACCAACATAACTTCAACTTGTTCGGAATATATGAAGCCCTTTTTCGTAGGAATGTCAAGCGATGAAGAATCGCTGGAGAAAATTCCCAAAGCAGAACAGTCCGAAATCGCAGCTAATGGAAATCTAACCACCGGCGAAAGTGATTTCTTGAGATTTGAGAATACATTCGGGCCGAATGTCTCTCAGGAGGGCCGAGTAGGAAAATGATGGCGTAAACGCACAAATTAGTATAGGTGTGAGCGCAGTCGTGCAGTTGAATTGAACTAAAGCAATGTGCCATGTTGTGTAAAAAGCAAATAATTTGGTTGGGAAGAAGATTAGTTTTTTTCGTTCTCTTTTTGGAGGCTGTCAATGAGATTACAGCTTCGCTTATATGTGTATAAATATATATATATATATATATATATATATATATATATATATATATATATATATATATATATATATAATATTAGCTCGTTTCCATGATAACATTATTGTAAGTGTTGTCTTTGTCTTTCCCTAAATACGGAAAATAATAGAGTTGCAACCATTTATCTGGATTCGGATTTATTCAGAATTTTGTGTACTAAGAGCTTCTTCCCTAGTTAACAAAGAAATGTTACTGTGTAACAAAAATTAAATTTGGATTTGGAAAAATGATGAAATCAACCCCAATAACTTCGTGCACTTTAACTCATCAATTATTCATTACTGAAAACGAGCTATTTTTGACAATCTGAACATTTCAAGTTATGTTTCGAGGAAATTGACAATTGAAAAAATGTATATCATTGTTTAGTGATTGTAGGGTTCTCCGCAGCTTGGTTGAATCAAATATACAACAGCATTCTTAAAAGTTAATCCGTCTGATAATTTTTTTCGGAACCACCAGTCGGCTACTTTGCTATATTTATAACCGAATATTTACTTTTTTAAGTCAAATAAACGTGTATCTAAACACTAAACAATTGATGATCCTTACAATTAGGAGCAAGGATCTTCGACAGAAAAATCAGATGTGGAATCTAGCATTCGTGATTATTGCAATCATCGTCCTATTTTGACTGTGGAAAGCACTAACAAATAATATGTCATACGTTTATATTGAAGTGGCAGACCGCTTATTTGTCTGCAAGTAAATCCCGTTATTATTTTGTTAAATTGTGTTCCGAAAGTATAAAATTTGGTTTAGTTGATATTTTAATCCTAATGATGCTACATTGTGCCGAAATTAATTTAACTTGTGTGTTTCGATAGTGCAGTTGAACTTTTCGGATAAAGCTCAACAATTAAATATCGATTGAAAATGTGAAAAGTAGTGAACTTATTGTGAAAAGTGTTTTTCTTTTAGGATTCTATGTTGTATAGTGAAGTGTTTGATTATATGTGTTTATGTGCGTTTTAATCAAAACCCTCTTTACTACAAGCCGTCTTGTAACTTTCTTTGACACACATCATCATGGATTTTTAAAATGTATTAGTGAAAATATATACTTAAGATGTATTAGTAAATATCAAAACTCCATATAAAAATTTAAAAAAAAATTGTAAACGCATGCGCATTATTTGATTTTATTGTTTATTTCTTTTACACAATATTCGCTATCATATCCCGACACGATTTTCTACTTACAATACAATCAAAGTATATATTTTTGTATAGCATGAGTATGCAAACAATACGGCTTGTAGTAAAGAGGGTTTTGGTTTTAATTAAAAATCAAAGTGGTATTAGTGTGTGTTTGTTCTACAACGCATTTCATCAAGAACTTTATCAAGGTATTTGTGAACTTTGTTACAGTTTCTTTTTAAATTGGATTTTTATAATTTTGGTTAGTGTATAATCGGTCAGTAAAATAATTTTGGTATTATTCCTACTTAAATTCCAAATGCATAATCGCCAAGGGAATGTCAAAAAAAAAAGTTTTGTTAGTTGGCTGCGATAAATTTTTTCGGTTGTTGCGTCAGATATGTGGGTGCTAGATTTAATTTTTAAAATGATATTAAAAATGCAAAGAATTATCAGATTTAATGATTGATCTGTGAATTTTATATGACCTTAAAATATAGTTTTGAGTGTTTATGGATCAACTCATATTGAAATAAATATCTAAGATGGTTTGTTTCAGGTAACATTTTTGTATATATTTTGTACACAATTCAAAGAAATTTTTCGATTTCTTGACGAATTATGACGGAAACTAGAAAATTCTGAAACGGTGTCCAATTTAGGAATCTTTTTATGAGTTTTATGAGTTCTGCGGTAGTGCGATGTTATTATTATAAAAAATGATGTGTAGCAACTAAGTTCCAACCACGATACATTTTCGGTAATAAATTGTAAAATTATATGAAAAATGTAATTGCCATTTGTATTACTTTCACGTAAAACTTGAAAAATATTTAAGACATTTTAAGATTCTTCTTCGGCTGTTTCCGAATCCGATTAAATACGACTATATAAATTTTCATCTTCACCAAGTGTCACCATTGCTGCAAGTCATAGCTTTTGCTTTCAGGCTAAATAGTTTTATTATAAATTGCACAAAGTATTTTTTTTTTATAACAATAAATCCATTTATTTAATAACATTTTTTACAAAGATTCCAAAGTATAACAAAAAATTATTATTTTTTTTATAATGGCAAGTGGATCTATAAAAAACTTACCATAAAATAAAAATTATACAAAATAAAAAAAAAGTACCACCGTCCCTACATAAAAACGGGCTCGAGTGCCCGGGCTCGAGTGTACACTAATTCTATAAAACAAAAGTTTTTATATATACACTTGTAAAAAGATTAGCATATCAAAAAAGATACATATTTATAAAAGAAAATTTTTATATAAAATCACAGTGTATATATTTTGATGTAAGAAAAAATTTTATAAAAATCTTTACGTCAATAGGTTCACGGATGATCTTAAAAACTACGTGAATAAAAAAGAATACAAAAAAAATCATTCGCACACACAAACACGCCGGTACACATTCACACACACACGTACACCAGAAAATAAATAAATAAAAATATATATTTAACAATTTAAAATGGGACCAACCAGCTACTGAAACCATACAAGTTGTTATAACATTTTTTTTTTTTAACATTGTAAAATTTTGACTCAAATCGTTGCCACGGCCATCAACGTTGTTGTCCAACCACCAATACGCATTTCGTTGTCTTTCGTACTCGTCGTGTTTAATATGTAACGTCGTGTCAAATCGTATGTAATCGTCTGGGTTCGAAAATTTGTCCTCGTCAAACCATTTTTCGTTTGGCCTCCTCGCCACATGGTAAATTAAAGGTAGAGTGTCACGGTTCTGTATGTAACCCAAACGATCAAAGTATATAAACGTGTTTGGTCCTAGTACCGTCCCTGTTGTCGCGTATAATTTTGATAATTTTATTATTGTCCGAGCCGAAATTTTGATATTGCACTCGATTCTAAATGTAGTACTTAAAGTCAGTCTCTGCCTTTCGATAAAGTCCGTTGCAGTGTCTGAGGCATTTCCGTTCGAAAACTCTGTATCGTTCCATGTAGCGTGGCACTTGATTGTACCACACTTGGCATCCGTAAGTCAGTATCGGTCTTATCAGTGATTTGTAAGCTATAATTTTGACGCGTTTGTCCAAATGTCTACTGTAAAATAATTTCCGCGCACCCATAAATGCGCGTCTCGCCTTCTCTAATTGTGTCGTTGTATGCTTTGTCATATAGCACATATTTTCGATAACACTCCCAAATATTTTATCGTCTCATATAATTTGATTGGTCGGTTATTAATTTTGATTGAAAGTTTCCGCCAATTTCTCTTCATTTCTCTCGACGCATTTTTCAGTGATCGTCGAAATAGAATAGATTCGCATTTGTCTGCATTAATTTCAATATGCCATCGATTGAAATAATTTTGAATAAAATTTAGTGATGTTTGTAAATTTGTCTGTATTGTTCCAATATGATACGCCGAACTATGTACAATCATGTCGTCCGCATACGCACATGATTGTGTTAATTTTGAATTTATATTGTTGTGAGAAATTAAGTCGGCCGTGTAGAGATTAAAAAGAATTGGAGCAGTGATGGATCTCTGGTGTACTCCATTTAAAATTTTGAATTTAGAAGATGAACATTTGTTGCCGCCAAATGTTGTATAAAATGTACGATTGTAAAGTAGCTCGTAGATAATTTTGATCAGGCCGTTCGAAAAATTCATGTATTTTAATTTTGAGCGAAGTCCGTCCAGCCAAATGGATTCGAACGCTTTTTTTATATCGATGAGGACTGCACCGGTCGGATTATTAAAATTTAGTTGATGCGTGACGTCAGCCAAAACTTTGGTAATCGCATGCACCGTACTATGACCTTGACGGAAACCATTGATTTTCGGGCATCAAGTTGTTTGCACGTACATGTTCGTTAATTTTCTCGTAAATACAAATTTCGTATAGTTTTCCGAAATTAGAGAGTAGACTTATTGGCCTGTAACTTTCAGGATCTGTAGGAGATTTATCCTTTTTGAGTATTGGAAAGCGTGCGATTTTCCAGGCATCCGGGAAACAGTGATACAAATTTCGGTAATGATGACCTCAGGAAGGTGTTTAACAATTATATTTGGAATAAGGTCGGGCCCAAAGGATTTTTTATTGTAAGCCAATTTCAAAATGTCTGTTAGCCGATCGATATTGATGTTGTAATTTTTGTCGTCATCCGGTTGGTGTGGATTGTTGGTCGTAAAATTTGTTTTTGTTTTGTGTTGCGCTCGATCGATGCAATGTTGGTATCAAATTTGTAATTTCAACTGCGTGCTCTTGATTGCCGAGATTAGAATTTGGTTGAGTGTGATCCTCTATATATTGTCCAATGATGTTTAAATTTTGTGTTTTGTCGAAAATTTTGAATTTTGTGTCTTCACTGTTTTTTTGTAGATGGTCCCAATCGATGCCAAAATGATTGTATTTTTGTTTGTCCGTTGTGTTAATTTACAAAATTTTTATTGCTGTGTCTTTCCGATTTTTTGCCGTGGCTGTGAACTTTTTGATTTCAGACCACATTTTCGCACTGGGCTTAATCCCCTTCATGATATCGGTCCAGTAACGTTCTATTTGCATTTTAACGTTTTGCTCGATTAGTTGAATAGTCCATTTAATTTCCACCTTCCAATCTTGAATGTTGTTCCGAAAAATGTTGTTGTTATTTTGATTACGACTGTTGGCCAAATTTCTTTTTGTCGTTTTAATTTTTGTAATCAGAAACGATTTATAAAGTCGTTCGATAAAAGGATTTGAGTAACACATCATATTGTTTATGCGTCTTTTTTTGGAGAGTTTGTTTTGATGTTGGCCATAATTAGTTTCGAAATGATTTTTATGTATACATTGCACTCGTCAATTGTTAGATTTCGATCATATATGGTATTAATAACTTTTCGCCTCTTCAAATGATGTTGTGTTGCTGTTGCTGCTGTCCGATGAATTTTTTCTACATTTTCTGTCCATTTTGACTAGTAGATCCCCGTAAAATTATACCGAATGCTTTGCTGTTCTGCGTTATCGTCTTCTTTGTCGTCGTTGTCGTTGTCAATTTGGTTGATGCCTTGGTCCAAGTTTCCAATTCCTCGTATAACAATTTCTATGGCTCGGTTGTCGCTGTCAAAATGGTGAGTAGATATTTCGTCTTGTAAATTTTTTTCAATTTTGATGCTTACATCCATTATTGCCAGATCTATGTAGTTGCCAGAACGAAACATCGTTGGTTTGTCCGATTTGTATAGTTTTGCTCGGTACAGCATAGCATTCTCATTCACCCATCGGTTGAGACGAATCCCCCTCGAATTGTTGAGTCGCCCGCAATTATATAGAAATGATTTGGATTGCTCAAATTTAACGCTTCAAAAATTTTGCTCCATTCTTCTTCAAAACGACTATCGGTAATTTGATTCGCATTACCCGTACAATAAATTGATATCAAAAAGATTTTTTGTGCCGAACATTTAATGTTGAGTTTAATAATAGCGATTTTGATGCCCTCTCTATTACTGATTGATTGCGGTTCAATAATTTTGTATTTTATGTCGTTTTTGATCAAAATGGCCGTACCTCCTCCTTGTGTCGAATTTACCTGTCGCGTCGAATTATATTATAATTTTTAAATTCCAAATTATGTTTTTGATTGAGTTTGGTTTCGTTGATAAGTAGGCAGTCCGGGTGATGTAAATTTAAAAATTTTAATAAATTTAGACGTCGTTGCACGCTAATTATTGAATTTACGTTGAGTGCAATAATTTTGAATTTAGATGTTCTTCGTCGTTGTCGTTGATGTCCTTGGTCTTGTAGAAATTTTGTCGTTCGAATTTATAATTGACTGATGATTTGTATGAGTTGTGAAATTGTTCGCCTTGCTCTGTTGCATGACTATTGTCATTATTTGTCCATTCGTTTAGTTAAATTTTTTAAAATTAGATCATTATTCTGTTGTTGTTGTTGTAAAGCTGTGGTTATAGGTGCTGCTGTTGTCGTCGTCGAAGTTGCTGTTCCACCTTGCGTCATTTGTGCGAAAGTACCATTTTCTTTTGAAACTTTAATTGAATTAAACATTTTTGGTGTTGGTTTTGTTGTTTCTTGTTGGTTTCTTTTTTCGGCTATTCTTTTTTTTAGTCTTAGAATCATTGATTGATAAATAGGGCATCCGTTGAATGAATCAGGGTGTCCTGTTTTTTTGCAATTAATGCAGAATATATTCTCTTTCGTTTTTGCACTAGTAGTTTTTGCACTGTAAGATAACATCGGTACGGTTAAGCGTTTGCCATTCTACTTTTTGATAATTTAAGTGCTTTATAGCATATACTACATTTAGCGGGGTGTTTGGCGAAAACTGTACGATGTATAGTGGTAACAGTCTTTTGTTTTGGTCATTGGCTTTTGAACGCATCCGTAAAATTTTGATAATGTCAATTTTTTTCATCAATGGTCACAATGTCCGTCTTTAGTTCGGTCAAGCCTTCGGTCTCGGTGAGTCCGCGAAGTACTAATGATTTCAGTTTTTGCTCCTTCGACGTATACGTATAGAATTTTGTATTTACTTCATCAAACATGGATTTGAGTGAAGTGTAGTTCTGTAACGAGTCTGTGGTTATCGTGTGTTTGTTTGCGTTGATTCGTTTTATCTCAAATTTTTGTATTTTAATCCCTTTAGCCAAGGCTACCGTATTTTTTACATCCTGTTCGAAGATGTGAATTGGTGGTGGACGACGTTGTTTTTTTGTGACTGTATTTGATGTTGTAGTTGTTGTTCTAGAATTGTTTGCCTCCGCGGACGTTGATGTCGAGGTCGAGAGCTTATTGTTGTTGTTGTTGTTGGTTGAGTTTAATGTGAAGTTTTTCTTCACTGTGGTGTAATTTATGATGGTCGATGGTGCCGTTTTTGATTTAGCCGTCACATTTTTTTTTTTTTTTTTGACCACTTCAAATGTTGATTCGTTGTTTTCATTGTGTATTTCAGTTAATTGCGATTGCTCACAATGCATTTGGGAATCATCATCCACCTCAATCTCTTGAATGAGATGGGCGAATGAATTATTGGATAGGTTAGAAACATTTTCGTTTGATTTTGAATTTGATTTTTTTGTAGCTGCTGTAGAATTTATGAAGTTGGCGCTATGCGCAGTATTTAGTTGTTCTTTCAGCATTTTGATTTCATTTTGCAAATTTTGAATGATATTTTTAAAATTAAAAAACTCACCCTGGTTGTTTTCGGCGTCACTGCTGTTGCGTTTTTTGCCACGTAATGATATTTTAGTTGTTGGTTGACTAGCTGAGGTAGATGTTGCCATCACCGTTGATGATGTAGCTGTAGGTGAAGCTGCTGCTGCTGCTGCTGCTGCTGATGTTGTTATGGTTGTTGATGATAACATTGTAGTTGCCTTAGTGGATGGAGAAGCCTCAATAACGATAGCTTCCCTAATAAATTAGACGTCTTCGTTATCGCTTAACGAGGGCAAAGGCGTGATCAATGATAAATTGTTTGACATTATTGCTCTATTTACAATTTTAGCAATAATTTTTTTGGATGCAGGTAACTTGCCACTAACTTGCTTATTCACTAGTGGTCCTCTTTTTTTAATTTTTATTTTTTTAATTTATACCAATTAAAAAGATTATATAATTATTGAATCGTCAGATATTTGAGTGCACACAAGAAATAAAAGCTTTTAAATTGAACATCTGTAAGTTGTTGATTTTTTAACAAATGAAAAACACACGAAGAAATAAAATAACTTAAAGTTTTGTGAAAAGTTTTCGAATTTCTAGAACTTTTCTTAGAATATGTGCCCCAAAAGCGAGAGGGGTCTTCACTATTTGATTTCTTGTGCGAAGCACGATATACACCGCACAATATTTATTTTATTAAAAGTTTTATTATGAGACTCTCGTAGCGGATTAGCGGATACGCTAGAGAGCTCCACACTTGTATATTATTTGCGTTTTCAAAATGTCGAATTATTTTTCACATGTAGAATGATTGTTCACTATATTGTATAACGATAGTTTGTTATATACACTATTATTTACATATTGTTATATAGTTATGGCTCTATATAACGAAGCACCATATATGGGTAGCCCCATGGCTAGTGCTCCCAAAAAATTATATTTACAGAAAATCGAATATGAATAAACGATAAGTCACACAATTAATTTAATTAGAATTAAAATTGATAATTAAATGTTTAAATTATAAATTGAGATTATAAATTTATTAAGTAAAAATTTTGCAGGCATTGAATTGCACAAAGTATTAGACAAAATCGATGGCCATTATATAGGCCAACTGAATAATAAAGTTATAAAAATACAATCGCCCATATCCATCTTGACGAGTCATCCATATTTCTTTATTAGTTTGAAAACATAACGTGTCAAATATTTACGATACTTAAAGGCTTTGACCCAAAAAAGAAAAGTGTCCTAAATTAGGCTTATCATATTAAAAATGGCAGTACACTTTCTTGATCTCCGATGGTAGAAAGTTTTTCGACAGTGTCCTTTTAGCGCGAAGCGGTCAGTGTAAAACTAGTTATATTGAAGTATTGTTCCTTCCTAATTTATACCAATTTATTAACATTAACAAATTTAGTTCTGGTTTATTCATGATATCTATGGACGTTCTCCATGCACAGATATAATTAAGTTTGTAAAGAAGGAATTTGAATGAACTCGATGAAGTGATTTTGAATTTTTTAATGACAAAAGTATTTTTGTTGCAACCACACCTCCCAGAAATGGCCTCACTTCTAAACTTTAATTCAGAAAAACATTTAAAAATGTATCATTCAATTAAGATTGTTACACAAAACATGTCAAAATTAATTAAACCACTGTTAAATCCTGTTAAATCCTATAAACATATGAACAACTTAAAACCCACTTCAATCTAAACCACCACACAACAAGTAGATAAAACAAAACGCGAGCACACATTTTACTATATTTGGAGATAATAACTTACCAACCTCAACTAAATAGTAAAGTAGCTTAACCATTTTTTGTTGATTGTCTCTATATCAAATTTGAAATATTCTTCTGAAATGTCATTTTCATAATCACAACAGACACGTGTCAAACAACAATATAAAGTATTGTCAAAACAAACGTGTCAAAACTTAATCTTTTTGATTAGATATTTTTTTTTTGTTGAGAAAAAATCAATTATTTTGATGATGTTACTGGTGGTGCTGCTGTTGCTACATGGGTGTTCTATCACTTTATATTATGTATATATTGTCACCCTAGTTATGAAACTCTAGATAGACATATTAGATTAAATCAATACCGTGCATACATTTTATATAGCTATACAACGAGCAAGTGAAGATGAGTTTAATTCTTTTATCTTAAATGTTTGGTACTTCCGAACTCTTGGGTGTTTTTTTGTGTCACGTGTGATTTTTAATTGTTTCGATTTAATTTGTACACATGCATTTCGAATGATGGAGGAGTGACAGATTTTTTTTTTCAATTTTTGATTTAGCTACTGGGTTTTGAAATATGAACGTGATGCAGAAACTTGAGCGCTTCGACAGTGAATTTAAATTATATTTTAAATAAATTTTCAAGTTCAGCGAGGTTAAATGAAAAGTTTGACACTGTAAGCTATTCAAAATCATCATCAACATAAAAACAACATATTCATTTCGTCTTCAAAAACACAACATCATAATCACTATATAATCATCAATCCCTCAACATATATATAGTACGCAGACAATGAGATGGTGAAATTACGAACGTTTTGTTTTGCTGGTTTATAGAACACAAAAAAAAATAAAACTATTGTCAAAATTTGACGGGGTGGATAAATGTAAAATGTTTGTTGTACCCAAACACAACACAAATATTATAGATTTTGACAAGAGAGTGAATGATATGCAGTTTATTGTGATTGAAGACTATGCATAGACACAATATATATGTGTATATACAGCAAATATTTAAACGGACATATGGCTCATTTGAGCTCGATAGAATATGGAAATTGTTTACCGAATGATTAAATATTTAACAAAAACAGAATAAAAATAATATGATGGGGGAGAGCTTAGATTTGGGAAATTGGGTCAAAAACTAATGCACAGTATAATTGTTTTGACAGTGTTTTGTTTTATATTACTAATTATTATAGAGTTCATCATATTTTGTGTAATATTGACTAATTAAATGTTCTGACATAATTTTGATTAAAGTGGAAGAGACCGTAGTTTAATATTTCGAACATAAATTTTTTTCGACGTGACGATTTTTATATACATGTATACCGCATAATTGGCTTATGTAAAACTGAGACAGCCGCAAAATACACAAATATTTCTCAAAATTTACAGTATAAATTTCTACCCTTAGCAAAAAAATCGCATGGAAGGTATTTTAAAAAATTTGGTTCGGAAAAAAGTACACACAAATATTTAACCGTAACTTTTGGAAATTTATTTGACTTGGAATAGTAGAGGTTGTATTTAAGATCTAAGTAGTTATCTTGCATCTGCATCCATTTGGGAGCTATAATGCTTTAAAGTAAATCTTTTTTTTACCTAATTTTAGTTTGTTTTGATATTCTCTACAATCCCCAAAACATTTATTGTACCCACGTGCTATACTTTTTACATTCACTTTTTATTCCAAATCTAAATGTTGTAGTGTTAACATCGTAACATTTTTATCTTTTGATCAATAAAACAGTAGGCGATGATTATCAACTCGTTTTCGTTTGTTTAAATCTTGAGAAAACAAAAATTAAATATTTTCATTAGTTTTGAGAAATTGTCTAGTGTTGTGTCAGTTTTGTGAATCAAAAATAATTCTAAATAATTTAAGAAAATAAATAAAATGATGGCCCAATTCTCAGGTGAGGAATACATTGATATAATCATTTTATTTACGAATTTTTCTATGGTAATCCATCACAACCTCCTAATGAATATCAATGCAGATTCCCTACGCGTCGCACGAACGCGACAATTTTATATACAAATATTCATAGAAGACTGCGAGTTTCATTCAGTGTCACAAAATCATATGGACGTCGACTAAGAAATAATTAGTAATGTAATTCCACACAGGCTGCGGATACACAAACTTTCACAATTTAGACACGCTGAGGATTTTGAGGAATGGTTTTTGTCACGACCATGTCATATTAATTTGACGGTTGATCAAATATTACATGAATTGGATAAGTTTTTCAACACCCATATCAATCGTGGCCAGAGAAAAAAATTTGTATTCCGATTGCACATATTCAAGGCATCCGACAATTTGTTAAAAGCATTTTCCAAATTGACCAGTTGAGACAGAGGAATGGAATTTAAACGTCGTGAGTCGTGGAATCATTTACGAAATTGAAATTAAAATTTTTGAACGTCCATTTCTCGTGATATTCCCACCGCATGATGAGACAGAGTTGCATTGTGCTGCTAGCACCGAGCGAAGCATCTACAAAAAAAAAGATGGAAATTTGCACTCGAATTTGTACTATTCAAATCGTATAACGCCATCAGTATCCCAATACCATTCTTATAATTAATGTTTGGAGATAATATTGTCTATGCTCTGCGCCGTTTTAGTGTGTATTCACTTGTTCGTCCCATTAGAATTGATTGAATGATTTGTCGTCTAATTGATTGTGACACTTGAAAAAAGTGATAAATCCAAGAAGAGTTTGACTACGTAACTATGAGTATCGAGGAAGCCATCGTATGCAGCATGTTGATGCATTAAATAGAGCTTAAGTCATTAGTAATCCAAGAAAATCGGTTTAAGGAAACGATAGCGATGTTACAATTGCAGGACCCAAAGTTAGAATAATTGTGTCAGCATTCGAAATAATCGAATCTTACACGTTTGAAGGGGCATCTTGAACTGAACAAAACTATTGGGATAATTCATCGATATTATGAGTTTCCAGCCATAAGAGCGATTATTAAGAGCTATGTCTCCAATCGATTGAAGTGTATCCAGTTTAATCAACTGATACATATACACACACTATATTCCTAAAGCAAACAACCCTAATTTAAAGTATTAAACAGGTTGCCGTCGATTAAATTTGTAATTTTAGCTACTACATTAATTGATGTAGTGAATCGGGAATCAACTATACAATCGCGTCCTAAATGAAAAAAATGGTTACACTTTGATTCTAAATTAAATCCTACTTCTGACAACAACTTTAAATAAAGATTGAAACGGTTTTCCGTTCGCTTCACAAATGATTTTAAATGTGCACAAAAATCTCAAATAAACTGTATTTTTGTTCGTGTTTGGAGTCCATGGTTTGATTTTAATTTTTAATAATAAATTTTAATATGAGTCACGATAGTAAAATAGTACAATAATGTCAGCCAATGCAAATAGGGCTTAATAGTCAAGTAGTATCAAATAGTGTTAAAAAGTACCAAAAATAGTGTCAACTAGTGTGAAAAAGTGTATCGAATAGTGTCAAATAGTATCAAATAGTGTTAAAAATGTAAAATAATGCTAATTAGTATCAAATTGTGTAAAAAAGTGTCAAACAGTGTTAACTGGTATAAACTGGTATTGAATTGAGTCAATTAGTAGCGAATAGTGTCAAAAGGGTAAAGTAGTGCTAAATAGTGTCATATAATGCCAAATAGTATCATTTCATTATAAAAGTGGTGATTAACAAACATTCTAACTAGTCCTTTTTACAGCACTGCTTAGTTTGATTGTTTTGTTAGGTTGGTCGTATTATATCTAAATCAGTTGTGCCAGTAGGCAGAAGGACGCTTCACGCTACAAAATTCTAACATTAGACACTTATTTTGTCAGAAGTTCTTTAAACTCTCGTTTGAAGTACATGAACTGACCGATTAGATAATGCGAGTTAATTCTCTAGACATGTTTTCAATATGACACAATTATGTACGAAGTCTGACCTAATGCATCATACTGACTTTCATTATTTGAATATGATTTATGTAAAAAAGCCATAATTAAAAATATTCTTCAAATGACCTTAAGGTAAGTGAATGACTTTATGCTCTAACTAAGTACTTGCTTCTCTAATTAAGTGACAAAAGTGTCAAATAGTGTCAAATAGTGTCAAATAGTGTCAAATAGTGTCAAATAGTGTCAAATAGTGTCAAATAGTGTCAAATAGTGTCAAATAGTGTCAAATAGTGTCAAATAGTGTCAAATAGTGTCAAATAGTGTCAAATAGTGTCAAATAGTGTCAAATAGTGTCAAATAGTGTCAAATAGTGTAATATAGTGTAAAATAGTGTCAAATAGTGTCAAATAGTGCCAAATAGTGCCAAATAGTGCCAAATAGTGCCAAATAGTGCAAAATAGTGTCAAATAGTGTCAAATAGTGTCAAATAGTGCCAAATAGTGTCAAATAGTGTCAAATAGTGTCAAATAGTGTCAAATAGTGTCAAATAGTGTCAAATAGTGTCAAATAGTGTCAAAAAGTGTCAAATAGTGTCAAATAGTGTCAAATAGTGTGAAATAGTGTCAAATAGTGTCAAATAGAGTCAAATAGTGCCAAATAGTGTACAATAGTGCCAAATAGTGTCAAATAGTATCAAATAGTATCAAATAGTATCAAATACTGTCAAATAGTGTCAAAAAACGTCAAATAGTGTCAAATAGTGGCAAATAGTGTCAAATAGTGTCAAATAGTATCAAATAGTATCAAATAGTGTCAAATAGTGTCAAATAGTGTCAAATAGTGTCAAATAGTGTCAAATAGTGTCAAATAGTGTCAAATAGTGTCAAATAGTGTCAAATAGTGTCAAATAGTGTTAAATAGTGTCAAATAGTGTCAAATAGTGTCAAATAGTGTCAAATAGTGTCAAATAGTGTCAAATAGTGTCAAATAGTGTCAAATAGTATCAAATAGTGTCAAATAGTATCAAATAGTGTCAAATAGTGTCAAATAGTATCAAATAGTGTCAAATAGTGTCAAATAGTGTCAAATAGTGTCAAATAGTGTCAAATAGTGTCAAATAGTGTCAAATAGTGTCAAATAGTGTCAAATAGTGTCAAATAGTGTCAAATAGTGTCAAATAGTGTCAAATAGTGTCAAATAGTGTCAAATAGTGTCAAATAGTGTCAAATAGTGTCAAATAGTGTCAAATAGTGTCAAATAGTGTCAAATAGTGTCAAATAGTGTCAAATAGTGTCAAATAGTGTCAAATAGTTTAAAATAGTTTAAAATAGTGTAAAATAGTGTAAAATAGTTTAAAATAGTTTAAACTAGTGTAAAACAGTGTAAAATAGTGTAAAATACTTTAAAATAGTGTCAAATAGTGTCAAATAGTGTCAAATAGTGTCAAATAGTGTCAAATAGTGTCAAATAGTGTCAAATAGTGTAAAATAGTGTCAAATAGTGTCAAATAGTGTCAAATAGTGTAAAATGGTGTAAAATAGTGTAAAATAGTGTAAAATAGTGTAAAATAGTGTAAATTAGTGTAAAATAGTGTAAAATAGTGTAAAATAGTGTCAAATGGTGTAAAATAGTGTAAAATAGTGTAAAATAGTGTAAAATAGTGTAAAATAGTGTAAAATAGCTTAAAATAGTGTAAAATAGTGTAGAATAGTTTAAAATAGTTTTAAATAGTTTGAAATAGTGTAAAATAGTGTAAAATAGTGTAAAATAGTGTAAAATAGTGTAAAATAGTTTAAAATAGTTTAACATAGTTTAACATAGTGTAAAATAGTGTAAAATAGTTTAAAATAGTGTAAAATAGTGTAAAATAGTGTAAAATAGTGTAAAATAGTGTAAAATAGTGTAAAATATTGTAAAATAGTGTAAAATAGTTTAAAATAGTGTAAAATAGTTTAAAATAGTGTAAAATAGTGTAAAATAGTTTAAAATAGTGTAAAATAGTGTAAAATAGTGTCGAATAGTGTCGAATAGTGTAAAATAGTTTAAAATAGTGTCAAATAGTTTAAAATAGTGTAAAGTAGTGTAAAGTAGTGTAAAGTAGTTTAAAGTAGTTTAAAGTAGTTTAAAGTAGTTTAAAGTAGTGTAAAGTAGTGTACAATAATGTAAACTAGTGTAAAGTAGAATTTGTGTAAAATAGTGTTCAATAGTGTAAAATAGTGTAAAATGGAATAAATTAATGTTGAATAGAACATATATGATCAATTTTTTACTTTTGTCTAGCTAGCGCCACGTGCCACACAAGTTGCAATCAATTGAAATGAAATGAAAAATTTAAATACCGAGTTGTTTAAAATTTCACAAGTTGCAGATTTACGCAAGTGTTCACAGTGTCAAGGATACTTTAATAACTCAAGTAGACATTGACCATTTTAGTGATTAGACTATTATAATCATTTATTTCTTCATAAAGACCAAAAAATGTAGTTGGTTGTTGCAAAAAAAGCTCGATGTTCGGGTTCGGAAAGAGATGCACGAACGTCAGTTACGGTCTTTCTTCTAATAAAGTTCGTTGCTGGCTTTTTAACCTTTTTCTGGTTTACTGACTTGCACTGCTCAAATTAGGGTATTGAATTAATCAGCGGCGCGTTTATCTCATTTTTTTATACAAATTTCCGAACGATGTGTTTTAATAATCCGAGAGGTCATTTTACGAGTTGTCTTAAAACATCTGATGTTCTCTAAATGGAAATTAGATTAAAGTAGTACCACGGTATAATAAATTATTTGGAACTAATTGGAAAAATATCCTCTTTAATCGTAACACTTTATACCTATTTTTTAGTTCTAGGATTTTTAAAGTAGAGTTTCAAATTTTGTTAGAGACTGGGATCACCTATAGATATAATTTATAAAATTACAAAAATGGACTCACCCAATCGCTTCGATATTTCCGAATTGTGCATCTTTGGATTATCTTGCGCTATTTTACGTCTCTGTAACCTTGACCATACCATAAACGCATTCATTGGACGTTTTATGTGTTCCTCCGCTGGTCGTTTTGCCATATGATTTTGATGGTGGTGTGCAATTAAACTGTTAAAATTATTTAAACTGGCCGAAATTTGTGTGAGTATAAATTTGATACTGTAAAAAATTTGGATAAATAATTTATGTAGTCGAATAGTACTCACCTTGAACTATTATTACTATTGTTGTTGTTATTATTTACTAAACTACCATTACTGCTTAGTCCAATATTTGTATAAAAATTTGATGTCATTTGACTAATGTCACGATTATTGAGGCTATTCAAATTTGTATTAATAATATGTGAATTATTGCCGCCACCACCACCACTACTACCTCCTCCACCACCTCCACCACCGCCACCACCAATACCACCACCCCCTGTTGACCCATTTAACGTATGATGATGATGATGATGATGATGACTCAAATGATGTGGATTGTGATGATTATGGTGATTCGATAACGATGATGAAGATGTTGTTGTTGGTTGTATTGTTGCTAATGGGTGTGTTAATGCTAATCCCGGCAATGTTAATGATGGTATTCGATCCATCATGATGTTTAAATATTTATAATATATTTAAATTGTTTTTGTTGTTGTATGTATAGCTAAAAAAGAAGAAAAGAATTTACGAAAATTAAAAATTTTTATAAAGCAGCCACTTTGAATATCAACAAAATTATTAAAAAATTTTATTCTTAATTTCTATATTATCATCTCTCAGCTGGAGATTTCTATTGAAATTATGATAAATTCTTTACACATCTTATAATATGGTTTTTAAGAATATAACAACAACAACCAAAAAAAAAAAAGTTAATTCGGACTTTTGGTCTTATAATAAAAATGTTTTTTTTTATTTTAATCATGTAGACGCGACAGACGACGGTATAAGATCAGTCACATAAGTTTTGTGTCAAATTGGTCGAAAATTCATGTCCAAAACTATAAAAGCTCACCATAATACACGGATACGCGGTAAAAAAAAAAACATTTTGATGAACCCAATAAACGAAACCAATTTAAATTTTTGAAGGTGTTGTGTTTATGATATCATTTCGGGGGCTATCAATTTTTAAATATTTTTTATTTTTTTTTGATTCAATCGAACGCGGTTTTATATGTTGTGTATCCACATGTTTATCGATTTATTGTGTAATAAATAAGAAACACGAAAAAAATGTTGCTACTCACACCGCAAATTTCGTTCTTGATCTAAATTCTAAATACGCGTATGTATTACTAAAAAAATACCATAAGAAAATGTATCATGATGAGATGTTGAAGACAAGATAAAACTAAGTGTGAAAATGATTTGTTTATTGTATGTACTATGTACCGATTTGTTGTTCGAAGAAATAAGAGTTAAGAAGTGATTGATAATTAATTTTTGTCACGATTTTATATTTTTTTTTTTTTTTTTTTAAATAAATAAAATTAATTGTATATGGTTTAAGAAATGAGAAGCTTTTTTGTATTATTGACACTTTTCGTCATTAAAGTGAAATGCGAGATAAATTATTTTGGCACGTGGTCAATTATGTTTACTATGTATAGATGCTTAAATATTCATAGAAAGGGAGATCAACTAAAATTGTTGCCGTAGTTGGAATAATGTAATCGATTTTTAGGCCATTACTGGTCCTTATACCAAATCACCCAACTAGAATACACAAAGTTGTGGTTTACACCGAGGAGCCCTCATCACCAACCGCAATCATTGTGCCTAAAAATTGCTGCTTTCAACTCAGAGGTTGCTGAAACTCCTGATCTTGTAGTTGAAGAGAACTCGGAAATTGTCATCATCGTGGCATTATATCATGCGCATTACTCTTCTCTCGCCAGGATTAAATTATGTACAATTGTTTATGCATCATAACTTTTTATAAGTTCATAATGATATAAGTAAATTAGGTTTAAGTTGATAGACATTGGTCAGCAACCGTCAATATGGCGCCTCACCAATGGAAACTCAAACCCAGTACAAATTAACATTTATTCCTTTGAGCTAGATAAAACGTTTTTTGCGAATAGAAAATATTTATAGAATTTCAAAGGATTCTTCCATCTATTATTGGAGGTTGTTTTTAGCACTAAAATCGACAGTATGACGAAAAATACCCAATGATTCTACCATCTATACGCCATTCCATACAAGATAGATCCTCTATTGGGCGGATAAAACCACTTAACAACGTAATCGCCATGGCCACAAGTGATTTAGATTTAATGAGCCTACCACCACCAATGGTGACACAGATATGTCTCAAATTTATAAAACGGAACGCAACAAATTTTGTTCTGCAAACCATCTATTACAAGTGTCCATATTACTATATGTCAAATCGAAACATTAAAGAAATTCTAGATATCTCTGCCCTTTAACATATAATGATCCTGCCACTTCAATTAAAACTCCAACTATTAACTAGGGAGCAACTAGTCGGTTAGCTCGAAATGCGGATAAAGTAATAACCAAACACAAAAAAGAGCTATTTAGTTTTTATAAGGGCTGAAAATATACCACACAATAAATGGATAATGAAACTAATTGAAGTCGTTACTTCGAAAACAAAAAACGGAACTCTCAAAAGATCAAACGCTAAATCAGCCCACTGCCAACCCACTGTAGCGACGAAGCAGATGATAAGTCAATTCCTACAAACTCCGAACTGACAGATAATATGTCAGTATAGATGTTTCATCTAGTTCAAAGGCTTCTAACCCAACTTTTAGGATAAAACGAAGTGGTTCTGTAAAACTGCTACCAAATCTCATTTTATGTTCTGTATACTTCATCAGTCTATTTTTCTATTAACGAATAGAAAACCTCAACCACCAGCCGGGATGTTACTTAGAAAAAACAAGTTGAAGTGAATCCTTTAGTTTCGGAATGAAAAATCAGATGAAAACGATTTTGGATATGGCATTTATCCAACAATTTGCATACCAAATCGAAAACATTAAGAAACCAAGCTCATTCATCTAGAACTCTTACAAGGAGCGAAGAGTTCATGCATCCACTTTAGTTTCGCTAGCTGGTCATCATTTGAAATTTATTTATTTATTCAACTATAATTTACAATTTACAATTAAGCTTTGACAAGCTTTTTAAAAGTACATTTGAAAATATTGAAATCAAACACATCAAAATTTTCATTAAATTGACGACAAATAGCCGGAATCAAAGCGTTATATGCGTAATTAGATTTAAATGTCGGCAAATATATAAAATTCCTGACGCGGGCAGGTTTGCAGGGCACATAAATATCAATCTTTGCAAGTAGTTCAAGGAAGTCTTACCAAATCGGCAATTCTACAGCGTTCGCCAAATTGGAAGGTTTGGATCAAATGGCCAATTCAGTTTATGAAGGTAGTAAATAATAAATGTCTTCTGAATCCGTTCAATTCTATCAAGTTGTGTGCATATAATTCACAGTCACAGTACTGGAACAGAGAAGCAATTTTATTAATTAATATATATTAAAAAACACAGGACCTAGGTGAGATCCCTGAGGGATTTCAGAATGAACTTCAATCATCTTAGATGTAAGCCCGTTAATTTTACTACCTGCTTCCGATCACGCAGGTATATGATCCAATCCAATCAACAAATACTATGCTCAATCCAAATTTATCAAATTTGGCCAGAAGTAAGTTTAAACTGAGGTGAGTCAAATGCCTTCTCAAAATCAGTGAAAATTTCATCTAACTGACATTTGGAATTGAATGCGCTGAACGCTTTTGATGTTAAACTTAACAGATTTGTAGTTGTAGAATCCACGATGTTGACGTGTTAATGAAAATTTGACATTGAAATACTAATAATCAGAAATAGTTAGATCAAATAATTTAAGAATCGATGATAAGATTGATATACAACGATAATTTTTGATGTTACACCGTTTCCCTGATTTAAAAATGGGAATTATAATTGCCATCTTTCATATCAACGGAAATACCAGAGACGCGTTAATATCTGAAATGGAGGTAATGATAGTGAGCTTAACAACTATTGCGGGTATATTTTCAAAGCCACAACCCGATTTCATTTTAGATATACCAAGGCCAACATCTTTTTTAGAAATATGAGGTTTCCAATTTAATTTTGATGATGCGTAGTACGATGTCCTAGGAAACATCATTAACCTTATCATTGTATTTCTTATAGACTGATTGGAAAAATTAGTTATCACCAAAAACTTTGGCAAATGTATACGCCTTTTTGTTTTTGTTTTTCACATAGACCCAATTATTGTCAAACCATGGAGGATGGTTATTACGCTTATAGCAATTAGGTACATGTTTGTCAACAGCCTCATGTAAAACCACATAAAATGAGTCAACTAACGCTTAACGTCACTCGAAAAATAATAAAAAATTTCACCCCAGTCCACCTCATTTCCAATCCACTGTGGTGCAATCTATCGGGAACAAAAGGTTCTAACGACTTAGTCACTAATTCACAATTAGGATCATTTAGTAAAACTAGATCAAGAATTCTACCAGTCAGGTTAGCGAATTTGCAAATTTGATGTAAATTACACGATAACATGGTATCAATAAAAATTTATTCCACATCACTCGTAACATTGGATGAAAAAACAAAAGTAGCATCTTCATCCTCAGTGCACCAACATAAACCCGGAAGATTGAAATCACCCAAAACCCATATGATGTCATGTATGCTACACTCAGATAGAAAATAATAAACATTTGCACAATGTAAGCTATAAACCTCAGCAGAGCTTAGAGGTGGGACGTATGCAGCATATAAATATAATGATTTTCCATTCCAAGATAATTTCACAGCAACATATTATTGGGACATACTTATAATTGAAATTAAGTCAGCTACAAGAACTCCACCACCATCAGATTTATTACTAGTTTGGCAGGAACGGTCACATCTATACGTTACATAATTATCATCAAAAAATTCAGAACTTAAAACGCCTGATTTTAACCATGTCTCAGATAAAACATATATCGGGTAACAAGACGATGATAAAAATAATAAAAAATGCATTGATTTTGTGCGCATACCACCAACATTTTAATAATAGATTAAAAAAGTGTTTGTCAATTTGAATTAAATGTAGACCTTATACCGTTAGGGCCGAACGAGGTACTAAAAAATGATCCGATGATTGCCGACGATAATTTATAAATTCTTTGATTAATACAGCAGGAGGCTACGACGATGAGTCCGACAGCAGGTCGAATCGCGATCATCATTACGTCGCATCCGAACCAAAATAGGTTTATCAATCTTAAATTTATTTTTAATATACAACAACATATCATCATCACTGACATCCTTGCACATAGACGTAAAACAAAAATTGGTGGTTCAACGGAGCGTAGACAAGAGACAACATTGGTAGAATTATTATAGTTATTGATATTATTATCAGTTGATGAACCCCTTTTGCAAATTTTTGGATTTCATTGATGTCATTGGATTGCATTTAGGTTTAACCTTTACTTTGTCGGCAAAAAAAAAATCCTTAATCTTGACAGAATATACCCCGGTGTAGAAATTGAAATCGCTTATATTTTATATGAAAATGATTTAATTACAAAGGTGACGTCCGATTTCCATTATAATTATTCCAGCTGTAGTAATTATGACGTAATACTGTATGCAACCAAATTACTACATCAGCTACATGTAATAATTTTGACAGATCTGTAGTTTTTTTTATATAAAACAAAATTTGCGTGTGTATTGAATGAAAAAATTGTTTACAGGAAATTATTGTTCTAAGGGCCCGTTCGATTTCTGTTAACATTTTTTTCCTTTTAAAAATTTTGACAGCGTTCTGCATGCAACCAAATTATCACAGCAGTTACATGAAATAATTTTGACATTTCCGAAATAATTTATAGTAAACTGTACACCGCGTACATAAAATGTATTTATGATATTTACGAATATTAGAGAATTATTATATATACGGAGATAAGTGCAGTGATAATTACAAAAATATAAGGACATACCATTGCTTGGCCATGTTGTCCCTTATGTCATTATCAGCTCTATATACCTTAAAAACAAATAATTTGTGAATGATGTCACATAAATTGGTTCCCAAAATGTTTGTTTGTGCCCCTACTAATTCCTGTAATTTATGTCACTGGTACACAGCAGAACTAGTAATAGTTCCATCTTGGATAATAAACTAGGTTATTAATAATAACATTTTTAGGCAAGAACTACCAACTTCATTAAATGATTCAAATTCTTAGGTACATTCTAATGATTGCATCGTCAAAATAGAATTAATAATGTTGTTGGTGGAACGCATGTTATACATTATTGGTTGCCTCAATGCAATCAATCTAAATCCATAACATTATAGATCCAGTGTAAAGCACAATACATTTTAGAGTACGAGGTGGAATACCTGTATTGTCACCAGACGTACGTTAGTACATTTCGCACATGTTTCTGATTTCCGCATGTTATTCACATTCAATTCATATATCCAGAAGTGATCATGAATAAAGCCATATTTGAATTAAATCATAGTTTTAATTAATTTAAAATTGTTAACTATTTATCTCGAAACGTCACAATTACAATAGTCAAAACTATTACAGAATTCGAACAACAACCGAGCTCATTACAAAATATGGAAGAGACAATTATTTTACTCACGTCAAAATTATTACAAAGATCATAATTATTATGAAAATCGAACGGGGCCTAAGTTCTATAGTTCGTCGTAATATACACCAATATTTCATTGTGGTTGGGCGGCAGGCGCCTTTAATATAATGTGTACGTGGTATTAAATTATAAAATTCAACATTATGTGAATAATATGAGTTACCGTAGCAGCCTAATCATCCCTGAACATATCAAATATCAATATGCGTTATAGTTGCTGTGTTGATGATAGATAAAATGACCGAAATTTGTAATACCCTATAAAAAATTGAATGTTTCAATGTGGTAGCTGCGTGACTAAAAGATCTTTAAACCACGGCTCAGCGAGGTTGGGCATTCTCTTATCAAGCACTTAAAATAAAGCCTAAGGTTAGCACAAATAGCACCATATTTTGGTCATACTCGACCTGTACCATTTTTTTATTGCATATTAAACCGAAAAACAACAAAATTGGCATTTAATCAAAAATTTATTCTCTACCACACACAATTTGTTATGCTAAATGTCAAAATTACAACATCTAAATGTTTTCAGAATTCGGACAGCAAACGAACTTAATAAAATTAAGGAAGAGAAAAGGATTTTACTACTGTCATAATTACTACACTACCACGGAAATCGGACGGCACCAATGTAATTTTCGATATTTATGTTTATTTTTCATTTTTTTTAGTAAAAAACGGTACTTTTTGTTACTTTTACAGCTATCGCTGTAGTAAACATAACAAACAAAAGCGTCAGCGTATCGCGATATAAAAATAACAATAACAAATTTTAAAACATGGCTGCTTAGTACCCACTTTATTAAAAAGGTAACTTAAAAAAATAAAAAACAGTTGGCAACATTGTTTCGCCGGCGATAAAATTAGAAATAGACTCTAAATTTAGTACAATGAAAAAATCGTCGTCGCTACCGTCAACGTTTCTGTTAGCATACTATGCTTTTAGTGTATTTTAATTTGACAAGTGTTGACGCTCGTCGTTATCGCTCTAGTTCTGTTTATACCTTTAGGTTGCATGAGAATAGGAGAATGAAAAAAATTTATAAATATAAATTTTTGTTTTTGAAAAAAAAAAAAAACAAACTTCGATCCGTTATAAAAAAAGGAGAAATATTTTCTACAGAGAAATTAATTTTTTATCAGTTTACTGTAACAGTGCAAGTGTGACTAAAATGATTAGTTGAAATTGTTTGTAACATTTTAGTTTTTGTGCAATTAAATTAAAATAAAGACATAAAGTATCTTTCGAGTGCGATGACATAGATTTAAATACAGATATTAGTATTGATCAATAAACACAGAACAATAAAGAAGGTTATGAAGATTCAGAGGAATATTACGTCAGTAAAGACCAAATGGAGAAAATCACAGTCAAGTGATTTTCTCCATTTGGTCCCATGCAGCGAGTGCAAAGCCATTGTTTGTGGGTCCCAAACCCAGTACCAAACTATTAAATGATGCAGATACTTTTTGTGTCTTGTTCGATACATCGATGCATAATTTAATTTGTCAATACACAAATAGAAAGGCTCGTAAAACATATCAAAAATGGAACGAATTAAATCCAGATAAAAACCTATGGCCTGAGAATCGTTACATGCGGAAGAATTCGTAGCTTATATAGGACTCTTAATTGTCATCGGAAGTTACAGATCAAACTATGAACCTGTACATCAACTCCGGAAAAAACAATTCTTTTCCTTTATATCGAGCAACTTTGTCTGTACGGCGCTTTAACAACATAATAAGGTTTATTCGGTTTGATTTTGAAGCGACTAGAGCGGCAAGAATTGAAACCGACAAGGCGGCACCCATCATTGATATTTTTAATATGCTAAACGCCAACCTAAAAATTAATTATCGACCAAACACCAGCATAACAGTTGATGAACAATTGTTTCCATTTAGGGGGCGTACCAGGTTTACGCAGTATATGCCGTCGAAACCCGCAAAATACGGCATTAAAATATGGTAGCCTTTTGACTCAGATACCGTGTACTCGTTAAACGGACAAATCTATACCGGTAAAATCAATAATTCAATATTGGATAGTCCGGTAACTTTCTTAAATTAGTTAAGCGAGCTAGGTTATTGTACTCTGAAAACTTTAGCCCTTCACACTTTTTCCATTGATTGATTGATAAGCCTGTGAGACCAAGCGCATGACAAGTATTGATTTTGGTTTTTTCCGGTTAACGCCGGTCCTATTTCCCCAGCCTTTTGATTCTTCTAGGTTTTTTTTGGAGTATCATCTTTGATTGTCCTGTCAAATGTTTTTAATCCTGGTATAGAGCGTAGACATCCAGTGGAATGTCATTATCAGATTTTAAGGAACCGTGTGGATAGTTTTTGTCGGATTTTGATTTGAAACCTGATCTGGTTTTGAACTGCCTGTCGATTGGTTAAGAGTTTATGGTGATTTCAGGTCTTAATACAGTTTTTTTGCCCCTTTGTTGACAGGGATTCTTAGGATTATGTTGTTATTTGTTTGATACTTTATGATGGGTATGCTTGAGAGCCACTAGTTGTAAAATTTGCGTCGATATTCTCTTCCGCTTCTTCGTTATCCTCGATGTCGCTGTGGTTGTCAAAGTGCTCCTTGAAGTCCGGTTCTTTAGCCTGTCGTTGCGTGTGAAGTGTTCTTTGTTTTTGTGGTGCTTCAAGCGAGTTTCAGAACATACCCGATTCCACGTTGCCCGATTAAACGGTGAAAGTTAGTGTTGGTAGTATCGGCCTTGCATATTATTACGTGTTATGTTATAGTGTTATATTATTATTATAATGTTGTGTTATTATACTGTTGTACTGTTCTATTTTTATATTTTTGTATTTATATACTTTTATATTGTTATATTTTTTATTTTTATTTTTTTTATATTTTTATATTTTTACATTTTTATGTTTTTATATTTTTATATTTTACATTTTTATATTTTTAGTGATTTAATGTATTATTATATTATTATTTTATTATATTATTATATTATTATATTATTATATTATTATATTATTATATTATTATATTATTATATTATTATATTATTATATTATTATATTATTATATTATTATATTATTATATTATTATATTATTATATTATTATATTATTATATTATTATATTATTATATTATTATATTATTATATTATTATATTATTATATTATTATATTATTATATTATTATATTATTATATTATTATATTATTATATTATTATATTATTATATTATTATATTATTATATTATTATATTATTATATTATTATATTATTATATTATTATATTATTATATTATTATATTATTATATTATTATATTATTATATTATTATATTATTATATTATTATATTATTATATTATTATATTATTATATTATTATATTATTATATTATTATATTATTATATTATTATATTATTATATTATTATATTATTATATTATTATATTATTATATTATTATATTATTATATTATTATATTATTATATTATTATATTATTATATTATTATATTATTATATTATTATATTATTATATTATTATATTATTATATTATTATATTATTATATTATTATATTATTATATTATTATATTATTATATTATTATATTATTATATTATTATATTATTATATTATTATATTATTATATTATTATATTATTATATTATTATATTATTATATTATTATATTATTATATTATTATATTATTATATTATTATATTATTATATTATTATATTATTATATTATTATATTATTATATTATTATATTATTATATTATTATATTATTATATTATTATATTATTATATTATTATATTATTATATTATTATATTATTATATTATTATATTATTATATTATTATATTATTATATTATTATATTATTATATTATTATATTATTATATTATTATATTATTATATTATTATATTATTATATTATTATATTATTATATTATTATATTATTATATTATTATATTATTATATTATTATATTATTATATTATTATATTATTATATTATTATATTATTATATTATTATATTATTATATTATTATATTATTATATTATTATATTATTATATTATTATATTATTATATTATTATATTATTATATTATTATATTATTATATTATTATATTATTATATTATTATATTATTATATTATTATATTATTATATTATTATATTATTATATTATTATATTATTATATTATTATATTATTATATTATTATATTATTATATTATTATATTATTATATTATTATATTATTATATTATTATATTATTATATTATTATATTATTATATTATTATATTATTATATTATTATATTATTATATTATTATATTATTATATTATTATATTATTATATTATTATATTATTATATTATTATATTATTATATTATTATATTATTATATTATTATATTATTATATTATTATATTATTATATTATTATATTATTATATTATTATATTATTATATTATTATATTATTATATTATTATATTATTATATTATTATATTATTATATTATTATATTATTATATTATTATATTATTATATTATTATATTATTATATTATTATATTATTATATTATTATATTATTATATTATTATATTATTATATTATTATATTATTATATTATTATATTATTATATTATTATATTATTATATTATTATATTATTATATTATTATATTATTATATTATTATATTATTATATTATTATATTATTATATTATTATATTATTATATTATTATATTATTATATTATTATATTATTATATTATTATATTATTATATTATTATATTATTATATTATTATATTATTATATTATTATATTATTATATTATTATATTATTATATTATTATATTATTATATTATTATATTATTATATTATTATATTATTATATTATTATATTATTATATTATTATATTATTATATTATTATATTATTATATTATTATATTATTATATTATTATATTATTATATTATTATATTATTATATTATTATATTATTATATTATTATATTATTATATTATTATATTATTATATTATTATATTATTATATTATTATATTATTATATTATTATATTATTATATTATTATATTATTATATTATTATATTATTATATTATTATATTATTATATTATTATATTATTATATTATTATATTATTATATTATTATATTATTATATTATTATATTATTATATTATTATATTATTATATTATTATATTATTATATTATTATATTATTATATTATTATATTATTATATTATTATATTATTATATTATTATATTATTATATTATTATATTATTATATTATTATATTATTATATTATTATATTATTATATTATTATATTATTATATTATTATATTATTATATTATTATATTATTATATTATTATATTATTATATTATTATATTATTATATTATTATATTATTATATTATTATATTATTATATTATTATATTATTATATTATTATATTATTATATTATTATATTATTATATTATTATATTATTATATTATTATATTATTATATTATTATATTATTATATTATTATATTATTATATTATTATATTATTATATTATTATATTATTATATTATTATATTATTATATTATTATATTATTATATTATTATATTATTATATTATTATATTATTATATTATTATATTATTATATTATTATATTATTATATTATTATATTATTATATTATTATATTATTATATTATTATATTATTATATTATTATATTATTATATTATTATATTATTATATTATTATATTATTATATTATTATATTATTATATTATTATATTATTATATTATTATATTATTATATTATTATATTATTATATTATTATATTATTATATTATTATATTATTATATTATTATATTATTATATTATTATATTATTATATTATTATATTATTATATTATTATATTATTATATTATTATATTATTATATTATTATATTATTATATTATTATATTATTATATTATTATATTATTATATTATTATATTATTATATTATTATATTATTATATTATTATATTATTATATTATTATATTATTATATTATTATATTATTATATTATTATATTATTATATTATTATATTATTATATTATTATATTATTATATTATTATATTATTATATTATTATATTATTATATTATTATATTATTATATTATATTATTATATTATTATATTATTATATTATTATATTATATATTATTATATTATTATATTATTATATTATTATATTATTATATTATTATATTTTATATTATTATATTATTAATTATTATATTATTATATTATTATATTATTATATTATTATATTATTATATTATTATATTATTATATTATTATATTATTATATTATTATATTATTATATTATTATATTATTATATTATTATATTATTATTTATTATATTATTATATTATTATATTATTATATTATTATATTATTATATTATTATATTATTATATTATTATTTTATTATATTATTATATTATTATATTATTATATTATTATATTATTATATTATTATATTATTATATTATTATATTATTATATTATTATATTATTATATTATTATATTATTATATTATTATATTATTATATTATTATATTATTATATTATTATATTATTATATTATTATATTATTATATTATTATATTATTATATTATTATATTATTATATTATTATATTATTATATTATTATATTATTATATTATTATATTATTATATTATTATATTATTATATTATTATATTATTATATTATTATATTATTATATTATTATATTATTATATATTATATTATTATATTATTATATTATTATATTATTATATTATTATATTATTATATTATTATATTATTATATTATTATATTATTATATTATTATATTATTATATTATTATATTATTATATTATTATATTATTATATTATTATATTATTATATTATTATATTATTATATTATTATATTATTATATTATTATATTATTATATTATTATATTATTATATTATTATATTATTATATTATTATATTATTATATTATTATATTATTATATTATTATATTATTATATTATTATATTATTATATATTATATTATTATATTATTATATTATTATATTATTATATTATTATATTATTATATTATTATATTATTATATTATTATATTATTATATTATTATATTATTATATTATTATATTATTATATTATTATATTATTATATTATTATATTATTATATTATTATATTATTATATTATTATATTATTATATTATTATATTATTATATTATTATATTATTATATTATTATATTATTATATTATTATATTATTATATTATTATATTATTATATTATTATATTAATTATATTATTATATTATTATATTATTATATTATTATATTATTATATTATTATATTATTATATTATTATATTATTATATTATTATATTATTATATTATTATATTATTATATTATTATATTATTATATTATTATATTATTATATTATTATATTATTATATTATTATATTATTATATTATTATATTATTATATTATTATATTATTATATTATTATATTATTATATTATTATATTATTATATTATTATATTATTATATTATTATATTATATATTATTATATTATTATATTATTATATTATTATATTATTATATTATTATATTATTATATTATTATATTATTATATTATTATATTATTATATTATTATATTATTATATTATTATATTATTATATTATTATATTATATATTATTATATTATTATATTATATTATTATATTATTATATTATTATATTATTATATTATTATATTATTATATTATTATATTATTATATTATTATATTATTATATTATTATATTATTATATTATTATATTATTATATTATTATATTATTATATTATTATATTATTATATTATTATATTATTATATTATTATATTATTATATTATTATATTATTATATTATTATATTATTATATTATTATATTATTATATTATTATATTATTATAGTATTATATTATTATATTATTATATTATTATATTATTATATTATTATATTATTATATTATTATATTATTATATTATTATATTATTATATTATTATATTATTATATTTTATATTATTATATTATTATATTATTATATTATTATATTATTATATTATTATATTATTATATTATTATATTATTATATTATTATATTATTATATTATTATATTATTATATTATTATATTATTATATTATTATATTATTATATTTTATATTATTATATTATTATATTATTATATTATTATATTATTATATTATTATATTATTATATTATTATATTATTATATTATTATATTATTATATTATTATATTATTATATTATTATATTATTATATTATTATATTATTATATTATTATATTATTATATTATTATATTATTATATTATTATATTATTATATTATTATATTATTATATTATTATATTATTATATTATTATATTATTATATTATTATATTATTATATTATTATATTATTATATTATTATATTATTATATTATTATATTATTATATTATTATATTATTATATTATTATATTATTATATTATTATATTATTATATTATTATATTATTATATTATTATATTATTATATTATTATATTATTATATTATTATATTATTATATTATTATATTATTATATTATTATATTATTATATTATTATATTATTATATTATTATATTATTATATTATTATATTATTATATTATTATATTATTATATTATTATATTATTATATTATTATATTATTATATTATTATATTATTATATTATTATATTATTATATTATTATATTATTATATTATTATATTATTATATTATTATATTATTATATTATTATATTATTATATTATTATATTATTATATTATTATATTATTATATTATTATATTATTATATTATTATATTATTATATTATTATATTATTATATTATTATATTATTATATTATTATATTATTATATTATTATATTATTATATTATTATATTATTATATTATTATATTATTATATTATTATATTATTATATTATTATATTATTATATTATTATATTATTATATTATTATATTATTATATTATTATATTATTATATTATTATATTATTATATTATTATATTATTATATTATTATATTATTATATTATTATATTATTATATTATTATATTATTATATTATTATATTATTATATTATTATATTATTATATTATTATATTATTATATATTATATTATTATATTATTATATTATTATATTATTATATTATTATATTATTATATTATTATATTATTATATTATTATATTATTATATTATTATATTATTATATTATTATATTATTATATTATTATATTATTATATTATTATATTATTATATTATTATATTATTATATTATTATATTATTATATTATTATATTATTATATTATTATATTATTATATTATTATATTATTATATTATTATATTATTATATTATTATATTATTATATTATTATATTATTATATTATTATATTATTATATTATTATATTATTATATTATTATATTATTATATTATTATATTATTATATTATTATATTATTATATTATTATATTATTATATTATTATATTATTATATTATTATATTATTATATTATTATATTATTATATTATTATATTATTATATTATTATATTATTATATTATTATATTATTATATTATTATATTATTATATTATTATATTATTATATTATTATATTATTATATTATTATATTATTATATTATTATATTATTATATTATTATATTATTATATTATTATATTATTATATTATTATATTATTATATTATTATATTATTATATTATTATATTATTATATTATTATATTATTATATTATTATATTATTATATTATTATATTATTATATTATTATATTATTATATTATTATATTATTATATTATTATATTATTATATTATTATATTATTATATTATTATATTATTATATTATTATATTATTATATTATTATATTATTATATTATTATATTATTATATTATTATATTATTATATTATTATATTATTATATTATTATATTATTATATTATTATATTATTATATTATTATATTATTATATTATTATATTATTATATTATTATATTATTATATTATTATATTATTATATTATTATATTATTATATTATTATATTATTATATTATTATATTATTATATTATTATATTATTATATTATTATATTATTATATTATTATATTATTATATTATTATATTATTATATTATTATATTATTATATTATTATATTATTATATTATTATATTATTATATTATTATATTATTATATTATTATATTATTATATTATTATATTATTATATTATTATATTATTATATTATTATATTATTATATTATTATATTATTATATTATTATATTATTATATTATTATATTATTATATTATTATATTATTATATTATTATATTATTATATTATTATATTATTATATTATTATATTATTATATTATTATATTATTATATTATTATATTATTATATTATTATATTATTATATTATTATATTATTATATTATTATATTATTATATTATTATATTATTATATTATTATATTATTATATTATTATATTATTATATTATTATATTATTATATTATTATATTATTATATTATTATATTATTATATTATTATATTATTATATTATTATATTATTATATTATTATATTATTATATTATTATATTATTATATTATTATATTATTATATTATTATATTATTATATATTATATTATTATATTATTATATTATTATATTATTATATTATTATATTATTATATTATTATATTATTATATTATTATATTATTATATTATTATATTATTATATTATTATATTATTATATTATTATATTATTATATTATTATATTATTATATTATTATATTATTATATTATTATATTATTATATTATTATATTATTATATTATTATATTATTATATTATTATATTATTATATTATTATATTATTATATTATTATATTATTATATTATTATATTATTATATTATTATATTATTATATTATTATATTATTATATTATTATATTATTATATTATTATATTATTATATTATTATATTATTTATTATTATATTATTATATTATTATATTATTATATTATTATATTATTATATTATTATATTATTATATTATTATATTATTATATTATTATATTATTATATTATTATATTATTATATTATTATATTATTATATTATTATATTATTATATTATTATATTATTATATTATTATATTATTATATTATTATATTATTATATTATTATATTATTATATTATTATATTATTATATTATTATATTATTATATTATTATATTATTATATTATTATATTATTATATTATTATATTATTATATTATTATATTATTATATTATTATATTATTATATTATTATATTATTATATTATTATATTATTATATTATTATATTATTATATTATTATATTATTATATTATTATATTATTATATTATTATATTATTATATTATTATATTATTATATTATTATATTATTATATTATTATATTATTATATTATTATATTATTATATTATTATATTATTATATTATTATATTATTATATTATTATATTATTATATTATTATATTATTATATTATTATATTATTATATTATTATATTATTATATTATTATATTATTATATTATTATATTATTATATTATTATATTTATTATTATATTATTATATTATTATATTATTATATTATTATATTATTATATTATTATATTATTATATTATTATATTATTATATTATTATATTATTATATTATTATATTATTATATTATTATATTATTATATTATTATATTATTATATTATTATATTATTATATTATTATATTATTATATTATTATATTATTATATTATTATATTATTATATTATTATATTATTATATTATTATATTATTATATTATTATATTATTATATTATTATATTATTATATTATTATATTATTATATTATTATATTATATTATTATATTATTATATTATTATATTATTATATTATTATATTATTATATTATTATATTATTATATTATTATATTATTATATTATTATATTATTATATTATTATATTATTATATTATTATATTATTATATTATTATATTATTATATTATTATATTATTATATTATTATATTATTATATTATTATATTATTATATTATTATATTATTATATTATTATATTATTATATTATTATATTATTATATTATTATATTATTATATTATTATATTATTATATTATTATATTATTATATTATTATATTATTATATTATTATATTATTATATTATTATATTATTATATTATTATATTATTATATTATTATATTATTATATTATTATATTATTATATTATTATATTATTATATTATTATATTATTATATTATTATATTATTATATTATTATATTATTATATTATTATATTATTATATTATTATATTATTATATTATTATATTATTATATTATTATATTATTATATTATTATATTATTATATTATTATATTATTATATTATTATATTATTATATTATTATATTATTATATTATTATATTATTATATTATTATATTATTATATTATTATATTATTATATTATTATATTATTATATTATTATATTATTATATTATTATATTATTATATTATTATATTATTATATTATTATATTATTATATTATTATATTATTATATTATTATATTATTATATTATTATATTATTATATTATTATATTATTATATTATTATATTATTATATTATTATATTATTATATTATTATATTATTATATTATTATATTATTATATTATTATATTATTATATTATTATATTATTATATTATTATATTATTATATTATTATATTATTATATTATTATATTATTATATTATTATATTATTATATTATTATATTATTATATTATTATATTATTATATTATTATATTATTATATTATTATATTATTATATTATTATATTATTATATTATTATATTATTATATTATTATATTATTATATTATTATATTATTATATTATTATATTATTATATTATTATATTATTATATTATTATATTATTATATTATTATATTATTATATTATTATATTATTATATTATTATATTATTATATTATTATATTATTATATTATTATATTATTATATTATTATATTATTATATTATTATATTATTATATTATTATATTATTATATTATTATATTATTATATTATTATATTATTATATTATTATATTATTATATTATTATATTATTATATTATTATATTATTATATTATTATATTATTATATTATTATATTATTATATTATTATATTATTATATTATTATATTATTATATTATTATATTATTATATTATTATATTATTATATTATTATATTATTATATTATTATATTATTATATTATTATATTATTATATTATTATATTATTATATTATTATATTATTATATTATTATATTATTATATTATTATATTATTATATTATTATATTATTATATTATTATATTATTATATTATTATATTATTATATTATTATATTATTATATTATTATATTATTATATTATTATATTATTATATTATTATATTATTATATTATTATATTATTATATTATTATATTATTATATTATTATATTATTATATTATTATATTATTATATTATTATATTATTATATTATTATATTATTATATTATTATATTATTATATTATTATATTATTATATTATTATATTATTATATTATTATATTATTATATTATTATATTATTATATTATTATATTATTATATTATTATATTATTATATTATTATATTATTATATTATTATATTATTATATTATTATATTATTATATTATTATATTATTATATTATTATATTATTATATTATTATATTATTATATTATTATATTATTATATTATTATATTATTATATTATTATATTATTATATTATTATATTATTATATTATTATATTATTATATTATTATATTATTATATTATTATATTATTATATTATTATATTATTATATTATTATATTATTATATTATTATATTATTATATTATTATATTATTATATTATTATATTATTATATTATTATATTATTATATTATTATATTATTATATTATTATATTATTATATTATTATATTATTATATTATTATATTATTATATTATTATATTATTATATTATTATATTATTATATTATTATATTATTATATTATTATATTATTATATTATTATATTATTATATTATTATATTATTATATTATTATATTATTATATTATTATATTATTATATTATTATATTATTATATTATTATATTATTATATTATTATATTATTATATTATTATATTATTATATTATTATATTATTATATTATTATATTATTATATTATTATATTATTATATTATTATATTATTATATTATTATATTATTATATTATTATATTATTATATTATTATATTATTATATTATTATATTATTATATTATTATATTATTATATTATTATATTATTATATTATTATATTATTATATTATTATATTATTATATTATTATATTATTATATTATTATATTATTATATTATTATATTATTATATTATTATATTATTATATTATTATATTATTATATTATTATATTATTATATTATTATATTATTATATTATTATATTATTATATTATTATATTATTATATTATTATATTATTATATTATTATATTATTATATTATTATATTATTATATTATTATATTATTATATTATTATATTATTATATTATTATATTATTATATTATTATATTATTATATTATTATATTATTATATTATTATATTATTATATTATTATATTATTATATTATTATATTATTATATTATTATATTATTATATTATTATATTATTATATTATTATATTATTATATTATTATATTATTATATTATTATATTATTATATTATTATATTATTATATTATTATATTATTATATTATTATATTATTATATTATTATATTATTATATTATTATATTATTATATTATTATATTATTATATTATTATATTATTATATTATTATATTATTATATTATTATATTATTATATTATTATATTATTATATTATTATATTATTATATTATTATATTATTATATTATTATATTATTATATTATTATATTATTATATTATTATATTATTATATTATTATATTATTATATTATTATATTATTATATTATTATATTATTATATTATTATATTATTATATTATTATATTATTATATTATTATATTATTATATTATTATATTATTATATTATTATATTATTATATTATTATATTATTATATTATTATATTATTATATTATTATATTATTATATTATTATATTATTATATTATTATATTATTATATTATTATATTATTATATTATTATATTATTATATTATTATATTATTATATTATTATATTATTATATTATTATATTATTATATTATTATATTATTATATTATTATATTATTATATTATTATATTATTATATTATTATATTATTATATTATTATATTATTATATTATTATATTATTATATTATTATATTATTATATTATTATATTATTATATTATTATATTATTATATTATTATATTATTATATTATTATATTATTATATTATTATATTATTATATTATTATATTATTATATTATTATATTATTATATTATTATATTATTATATTATTATATTATTATATTATTATATTATTATATTATTATATTATTATATTATTATATTATTATATTATTATATTATTATATTATTATATTATTATATTATTATATTATTATATTATTATATTATTATATTATTATATTATTATATTATTATATTATTATATTATTATATTATTATATTATTATATTATTATATTATTATATTATTATATTATTATATTATTATATTATTATATTATTATATTATTATATTATTATATTATTATATTATTATATTATTATATTATTATATTATTATATTATTATATTATTATATTATTATATTATTATATTATTATATTATTATATTATTATATTATTATATTATTATATTATTATATTATTATATTATTATATTATTATATTATTATATTATTATATTATTATATTATTATATTATTATATTATTATATTATTATATTATTATATTATTATATTATTATATTATTATATTATTATATTATTATATTATTATATTATTATATTATTATATTATTATATTATTATATTATTATATTATTATATTATTATATTATTATATTATTATATTATTATATTATTATATTATTATATTATTATATTATTATATTATTATATTATTATATTATTATATTATTATATTATTATATTATTATATTATTATATTATTATATTATTATATTATTATATTATTATATTATTATATTATTATATTATTATATTATTATATTATTATATTATTATATTATTATATTATTATATTATTATATTATTATATTATTATATTATTATATTATTATATTATTATATTATTATATTATTATATTATTATATTATTATATTATTATATTATTATATTATTATATTATTATATTATTATATTATTATATTATTATATTATTATATTATTATATTATTATATTATTATATTATTATATTATTATATTATTATATTATTATATTATTATATTATTATATTATTATATTATTATATTATTATATTATTATATTATTATATTATTATATTATTATATTATTATATTATTATATTATTATATTATTATATTATTATATTATTATATTATTATATTATTATATTATTATATTATTATATTATTATATTATTATATTATTATATTATTATATTATTATATTATTATATTATTATATTATTATATTATTATATTATTATATTATTATATTATTATATTATTATATTATTATATTATTATATTATTATATTATTATATTATTATATTATTATATTATTATATTATTATATTATTATATTATTATATTATTATATTATTATATTATTATATTATTATATTATTATATTATTATATTATTATATTATTATATTATTATATTATTATATTATTATATTATTATATTATTATATTATTATATTATTATATTATTATATTATTATATTATTATATTATTATATTATTATATTATTATATTATTATATTATTATATTATTATATTATTATATTATTATATTATTATATTATTATATTATTATATTATTATATTATTATATTATTATATTATTATATTATTATATTATTATATTATTATATTATTATATTATTATATTATTATATTATTATATTATTATATTATTATATTATTATATTATTATATTATTATATTATTATATTATTATATTATTATATTATTATATTATTATATTATTATATTATTATATTATTATATTATTATATTATTATATTATTATATTATTATATTATTATATTATTATATTATTATATTATTATATTATTATATTATTATATTATTATATTATTATATTATTATATTATTATATTATTATATTATTATATTATTATATTATTATATTATTATATTATTATATTATTATATTATTATATTATTATATTATTATATTATTATATTATTATATTATTATATTATTATATTATTATATTATTATATTATTATATTATTATATTATTATATTATTATATTATTATATTATTATATTATTATATTATTATATTATTATATTATTATATTATTATATTATTATATTATTATATTATTATATTATTATATTATTATATTATTATATTATTATATTATTATATTATTATATTATTATATTATTATATTATTATATTATTATATTATTATATTATTATATTATTATATTATTATATTATTATATTATTATATTATTATATTATTATATTATTATATTATTATATTATTATATTATTATATTATTATATTATTATATTATTATATTATTATATTATTATATTATTATATTATTATATTATTATATTATTATATTATTATATTATTATATTATTATATTATTATATTATTATATTATTATATTATTATATTATTATATTATTATATTATTATATTATTATATTATTATATTATTATATTATTATATTATTATATTATTATATTATTATATTATTATATTATTATATTATTATATTATTATATTATTATATTATTATATTATTATATTATTATATTATTATATTATTATATTATTATATTATTATATTATTATATTATTATATTATTATATTATTATATTATTATATTATTATATTATTATATTATTATATTATTATATTATTATATTATTATATTATTATATTATTATATTATTATATTATTATATTATTATATTATTATATTATTATATTATTATATTATTATATTATTATATTATTATATTATTATATTATTATATTATTATATTATTATATTATTATATTATTATATTATTATATTATTATATTATTATATTATTATATTATTATATTATTATATTATTATATTATTATATTATTATATTATTATATTTTCAATTGATTAATTTGTAATTTCAGATTAAAAATTAATTCAATTTAATACAGTCTACGGCTAAGAGCAATTAGTTAGTTAATAGATTTTGTTTTCAGGGAACAGTTGCAGATAACAGATGAATGGTGGCACACTGGATTTGCTGACAAGAGATTCTTAACTGCCGAGCAGTTCAGTAAAGTTATATTATTATATTATTATATTTTATTATATTATTATATTATTATATTGATTGTCTTATACTAACAGTAGTTCGAGTATTGGCTACCGGGAAACCGGACCAAATCTGTCATTACTGACATACCTTTCTTTTCTCTACCTCAACAAAAATTTACTAACTATTGGCCGCCATGGTGTCTGTAACCGGGTCGATCTCAACAATTTAACTAATATCCTGCCTCATCCTTACAAGTTTATGTAAAACCGGTGTATGGTAGGCCCGGCCAAATATCCGAGAGATCCTAGTTAGTCCTTGGTCGTACGTTCTAAATCAATCAATCAAACAAAAAATAATAATATAATTTCTACAAGCTGCTTGCTGTAATAAATTGGATTGGTTTTTGCCTAAAACTTACAATTAATTTATTTATTACATCCTTAAAAATTTAAAATCATAAAAATTATAATATAAAATAGATTTTAAAAAATTTGATTAAACATTACAAATCAATTGAAATAACCGTTTTATGACAAATACGTCCTATTCATGAAAAGACGGCAGGAGATGCTCAGCAAGAGGCTGAGACGGCTGTATGTAATTTTGGACATTTAATAAATACGCATGTTCAACATTCCTTGCCTATAATGCATAAAAAAAAATTAATTTACTGGTATCTAATTTCTGTTGAACACAACTATGACCCCCTGTTGGCGTGCAGGATCCATGGGCCGAACCATCGTCCATGTCAATATAGGCTGGCTGGAGCAATGCAATAAGCAGCTGGATATTTAAAACGTACATATAATCGTGCGTCCTCGATTTGGCTACGGCGTAAAGTAGGACGTTAAAATTAACCGTGAAAGAGGTAGGTGAGCTTTGACCCCAGAAAAGATTGGATAGAATAAACACAAATAAAAATTAGATTGCCGGTTGCAACCACCTCACATCGTATTCATTTAGAGAAATATTGTGGTGAAAACAAATATTAAAAATGGAAATTTTATAATGGCCTCTAAACTTGGATCATATACTTCATTGACGGCACTATGTGAGAAATGCCCAAAAGATTCAATTTACTAGTAAAACTCTCTAATACAACAAACTTCCGTAATTCGACCCGTATAGAATGTTGAAAATATTTCGAAAATTTATAAAAGTTGAAGGTTTTATGGCAGAAATTACATAAGTAGTATCGAGCAAACTAATATTACGTGACATCAGGTGTCCACACGAGCTTATGAATGGGTTATTATTTTACAATCATGACAAAAAATGTTTACAATTTCACAATGAGTTTAGTTATTATGTAAATCTAAAGGTGTTAAACTATATTTTTACCACCTACACGTAAACCAAGGTTAGTTGAATTTTTCTTAGAATTTTGTTGTTCTCTACCCCATTTTAAATTAAATCAAATTTATAATTAGAAAACTAATTTTGATTTAATTTAGGAAATGTTAGTCATGTTTATAAAAATGTGTAGAACTGTTGATTCATTTTGAAAATTTTCGAAACTGATTTAAATCCAAACTAGACCAATGGTCAAAGTTGCCTAATCTTAATTAGAAAATTTTAACCTAACGATCCGCTAAAACAGTCATTTCCGTTGTAATTGTGAGCTTTAAATATCCAATTATCACTTTTATCAAAATATCAAAATTTTAGAAGGAAAGCAATGCTTACAAAGTCGTAATATCAAACTGAATTCGTTGTATTGAAATTCTTTGGTTAAGTTATAGTCTCAAACTATTTTCAAATTATTGATGCGCAGAGACTAGCGAAAAAATTCTTATAGCATTTTGCCCATATTATCATTTACAAGTGCATCGTACAAAAAAATAAGTACGCTTACTTTTGTCTGTCATGCAGGAAAAAATTATTACTTTATATAATTATCAATATTTCACCTATACAACCGTTATACACATTTGATGGATATTTGAACAGAATACTCCTTTTGGTTTTCTGTTCTAACGAAACCGAAAAACTATCGAGTTAAAATTGACACTTGTAATTTTAGACCATCGGTCTACCTGTTTGTGTTAAGTCAATAAAATAACTTAAATTTGGGACAGTAATTTGGCTTAAATTATGGTAACTAAAAGGGATTTATATAATAATATTGAGCTAATTTTGTAGAACTTAAAAGGTCTGTCATTAAAACTCATCAAATCATAGAACTCGCACAACTCATAAAAGTCACGAAATTCACGAAGCTCATAAAATTCATACAACTTATACAACTCATGAAAATTAATTTACAAAGCGATTAAGGTACAAAAAACTTATAAAAAGCCTCAGTGGGATCATATTCCTATATAAGGAAGGCCTATTGTATATTTTGGTCAAAAAGCTAGATGCGGTATTCATTTTCTATGACGGCAAAAAATTACCACCAGTTCTGGTGGTAATCAAAAAATATTCAGTCCTAAGTTCTAATCCCATACGACTCTTATAACTTACAGAAATAAGGCCATCCAAGTTGTGGGATTTACCGAGAAAATTCCTTTTTAAATACTGCAATTATTTGCTATCGTGTTGCACTCACCAAACTCAGCATATAAGATATATGATAGCAATTATCACCGAAACCGTTAGTACGAGGTAGGGCCTACCACTCGCGTCTTTCTTATTCAACCTGACGCGTAAGTACGAGATAAAAAAAGCCGTATAGAGTTACAGAACTGTGCTTTTATAAATATTGTTAAATCCTGGCAATGTGACCAAATAATATAAATAATAATCTTATCCCCCTGGACAGAAATGTCAGACGACCCGGTAGAAAGTCAGCACACACAAAACAATTAATTGAAATTAACGAAATTTAGGAGCTTCTTCAGTTTAAATGTTGGGAAAATTTGCTCACATTGCTGCCAGCTTCAAAGTTTTCCACGCACAGCTAAAACTTTTGCGATCCAAACATCTATCGCGGTCATTTAACCGAACTACAGAATTCTCTCAACATTCGAAAAAAACGTCACACGAGTGACGTTCCCAACGACTTTGAACAAGATCCATGTCAGATAATGTTTAAAAATTAGAGGCGAATGGTTCCATTAATCCAGGATACAAATAGATGTTGACTATGTAAAGCCCGAAAGAATAGAGCTTTAAATAAAATGCAAAATTTAATTCCAGCCGTTACTCGATTCCATTTTTAAATTGTTAAATAATTACGAGATCATCATTATTCGTGTCTGAAGACCACGAGCAAACCTTACTCCCTCTTTGAAGGGCGTTTTTATTATGTTACTCTGTTCGGAGTCTATTTGCATCCACGCCAAACGTAAATCCGATGAAAGCTTTTTAAACCAAAACTTTGTTCGATACTCCAAAAATGTTTGAAACTAATTTTGACATGACCACACTTCTACCGCATTGTTAATTTAAAATTCCTAATTCGTCACCAATTATGGCTAAGTCACGACACGAAAGTAAACATAATTTTTTTAAGTGTACGGCGGCTGCGTGCTATGTTAAATTTGTAAAACCTGAAGAACACGAATTAAATTAACAAATTCCATCACTTCGTTTACTATATATGTATATATATGTACCGAAGATCACGTCAATCAAATACACACTTAATCGTGATGCCAATGTTGACACAATCAAATTACTTCAATGAATCATCAAAAAAACATTTTAGTTACGAAATTCCCCATTAAAAACGAAAGATCCAAGAATTGGTAGCAAAGTAATTTTTTCATCTAAATACAGAATTTAATTCGAATTTTGTTGCTGCTGATGTTGCACACGACAATACAATCAAAGACGGGTAGCCGAATATTAACCAACACGAACAACAACAACAACCATACAACAAAAATATTCAAGTTATTCATTTTTGCGTTTTTCATCTTCGCGTTAAATTTCTTCTTTGAATTACAAAGATAAATAATTTTTTTTTTGATTTCCTGCTGCGATTGTTACGGACCCAAAAAAAAAAAAAAAAAACAAAAAACACGTAAAACGAAATCCAATTTATTTTCCACCCAAATTTTAAAATTTGAAACGACCAAAGGTTAATAGTTTAAAGGAAACTATTCAAGGTGATACCAATTTTTGTTGTTACACCAATCAAGAATTTTCAATTTTGTTTTTAATTATTGGTTTAAGTCATGTTCGTAGATAAGTCAAAATACTTGTACAAAATATGTGTTTGTGTGTGTGTCTTACTTAAACTTTTCAGATAAAACCTAAATACACACAAAATATAACCCCTTATTTCTGTAATTAAAAAATAAAAAAAAAATAAAAAAAATTAAGAAACAATAGAAAACTGGGAAACCTTATATATGCGCATATAAAACAACAAACGTTGGAAAAATGGTGACAAATTTTGGTTTTATGTAAATATAATATAGGCAAATGTATATGTACTTGGGGGTTGGCAAAGTATAAAAAGCTTTCCTATTAATGAATTTTAATTAATTAATTATTTATATTTATTTATTGTAAACAAAACAATTTTACCATAGGAATTTTAATTGGAAAATGGAAAATTAATTGAAAAAAAAGGGTAAATAATTATTTTTATGATTATAATTTTATACTTGTTTGTATAGACGTATTATCAAAGCAGCAATGTAACGAACGGGTGATCGAATCAATTATTTATTTTTCGAGGTTATGTTTGTATTGTAAAGACCACGTGTTAAAAAAAATTCAATGTGACTTCAACTGAACTAAACATATAATTGCTCTCTGACTCTCTGACAGTCGACCTTCATTCTATTTTCTAGATCACGTATGGGATCCATTCCATACGCTCTATTTTTGACAACCTGTGCCACGCTGATATTTTTAAAGGTCGTTTCGTCAGCACCAGTTCGAATCTTTCTATTAGAGATACTTTTTTTTATATCCTTTGAGGAATGACATTTGTTTTTTAATTCATCCTAATCTGATCTGGTTTAAAGTGAAAGTACAAAAAAATCTACAGTCGTTGGAGGTCAAGGTCTAGTTTTTGCTTCTATACATTAGGCTTTGATTGCAAAATTTTAAGCTGTGCGTAATTACAACCGCCAAAAATTTTTCTTCATTGTAATCAGTTTGAACATTTGCACGCACTGGAGATTGCTCCTATAGATATCGCCAAAACTTAGTCTGGTTTGTGTTGATTTTGTAGTGGTACCGAGCGGTTTGTACCAATATTTCACTTCTTTAAAATATTTATTTATAAAATAATTTTAAGATTATAACATTTCAATGATTTATTATTAATTTTAAATGGATGTTGTTCAGCTTGCTAATCAACTCTGACTGCTTGACTCACTCCTCGTTATCTCAATTATTCATAATTTTACGATCGTTACAAAATTTATAATTTGTGTGTTTTGTTAGTGCATTTTCTCACAATTTTTAATTTAAACCGTCTTGCATTTTGGCTCACAGGTATGAATTTATTAATGATTTTTTGTTGGTCTTCGTCAGAGCTCAACTTTAGTATTTTTATAGCCAAGGGTTATAAACTCGAAATTTTTTCCCAACCCAAATCCCAAACCACGTAAACCAAATACTTTGTATATGTAGTATTTAAGAGGAATTTTTTCATTATTTAAATGTTCGAAAGCTGCTTTATTCTCTTCTTTTTTGAGGTTTGAAACTAAATTTACTACAACTGATGCGCGATAGCTTTGATCTAAGTTGCATCGTCATTCCTATTTATAAATTTGAAATGATTGGCAAAGTGTTTCTTTGACATCAAAAGCGATCGATTCGATTTACAGTTCTTCTATCATTCGATCTTTAAGTTATTTTGTATATTTTTTTTATAAGCATGAAGTCAGTTTTTGTTACTTACTCGACGCAAGCCATTTAGGCCGATATGTGTTATAAATAAGGAACATGATAGAGGATATTATTAGAGGATATTGTTAGGTTAGGTTGAGGTGGCCATCCAAAAGGACGAGGCACAGACATATATGGTCCATAGCCTAACCACAGAAATTGCTACTCCGCACTACCTTACTGAAACCAATTTGAGCTTCTCAAGCAGTGGATATCTCTAACGCTCAATTTACTGAGATTCATTAGAATGCACAGAAGGTGAGCTCCCAAAAACTTGAGTCTAATTACACATAAGGTGCAATTTGCCCATCAATTGTTTGTAATTTTTTAAGCTTTTTTTTAAGGAGCAGTTTGCAGAACTTCAATGTCCACCTTGCATGGCAAGATGACGCAAGTGATACTCTGTCGTGCGAGTCCATTGGCTTTCCTATTCCCCGTAATATGTCCTGGCACCCACATAAGATGGATGTTAAACTGTTCGGCCATCTCGTTAAGCGATGAAAGATAGCTCCGGGCTTCTTTCGACGTGATATAGCCTGATTGTAAATTTTTAATAGCAGCCTGACTGTCCGTAAAAATGCCAATATCTCTTACAGATATTACATGATACTTCATCAAGTCTATAGCTTCCTTGATTGCTATAAGCACTGCCTGAAAAATACTGCAATGATCAAGGAGGCGGAAAGAAAGATTTAATTTAAGTCTTCGCAGAAAATCCCACCGCCGATTTTTCCAAAAATTTTCGAGCGATCTGTAAAGAAGTTAATAAAACCTGACTTTAAAACTGTTCCTTTTGCCCAGTTCTCTCTGGAAGAAATATCAGTTAGAAATTTAACTTCAACGGATGATGTCGAGATGGTGGAGTCGATCGATTTGAAGGTTTCTTTGTTCGTTAGAATAGACGAGTTTTCCAGACTGTTACCGGACCACAGAGAACTTTATTGAAGCATTATAGTTGTTCTTACAGCCACTTGCTTGGTCAGTATATCCAGAGGTACGAGATGAAAAAGAATCTCCAGTGCTTAAATAGAGGTACTTTTTAAGTGCACCACTAGTACACAAGGTAGCAGTTCTTTGCAATTTTATCAGAGGGCCACCAAACTCCATACATTAGAATGGGTCAAACTACAGAGGTGTAAAGCCAATGTACGATGTGCGGCTTAAGCCCCCATCCTTTTCCAATGGAATTTTTACAAGAGTGATATTGTAGCCTTTTTAACTCTTTCCAGAATATTTAGCGTCCAGCTTAGTTTGTTGCCCAAAATGAGACCCAAGAATTTTACTTTGATATTCAGAACAACTCCATTGAGAGTTGGAGGGTCAACACGAAGAAGTTTGTACTTCCAGTAAAAAAGTAGCGATTCAGTCTTCAGTGGATTAACACTAAGACCACAACTATTGGTCCATTGAGTTAGGATGCCAAGAGCATTCTACATAAGGACTATGAAGATACAAGGATATTAACAGAAAGCGCCAATAGCAAAATCATCCGCATAAGCCACCACTTATAAGCCAGTCCCTTCCAGGTATAGTAACGGGTCATTTATAACCTAGTTCCAAAGAAGGGGGGATAACACACCTCCTTGCGGGGTATCCCTACTTACAAATTTACGGATGAATGATACACCTGGATTCACGGTTATGACCCTGCCTTTAATCATTTGATCAATCCAGCTTCCAAGTGCTGCATCCACCCCCAAATTTTTAAGTGCCTGAGTGACCGCCTTTGGTTTGACATTATAGGTTTGACATTTGAATTCTATAGCTCGACAAAGAATACATTTTTGACACCATCTGAGTTGTTTTTGGGTTATTCGTGAATTTTGACAATCATTATGATACATTTTTTAGTGTGAATTTGGAATACAATGATATAACCGGTCGATGGGATAAGTATAAAGCATTCAAATATAACTAAAATAAGGTTTCTAAACGTTTAAGTTATATTTGCAGTCCCATGTTATTGAATAATTTCAAAATGGCTGCTATAGTTAAATGAATTACAGAAATATTAAATAGATTTAAGCATGTAAATCAACATTGCTATAGCTCAAATGTTTTGCAACCGTTTGTTTACAAATAACATCATTTCACCAATGTATCGAACAAGTATTCGAATACATTTTGTAGTCTTATACGTTCATTAATTTGTGTTTGAGGTTATGTTTATGATATGTTATTTTTATGCGTTAATTTTCAGAAGACGAAATTCACAGATATTCTAACCACTATTTTATTGGTATATAGACCAATGATGTCCTACATTTTTAACCTTAGGCCTACTCTCACGGACTTTCAGACAGTTTTCCAATTTTTTTCGACAGTTTTTTTTGTTATTTGTGTTTTGTATAGGAAAGAGATAACATCAATTTTGCCTTTTAAATTTTTTTTTGTCAATTTTTACTCTCTTTTGTTTTATAGTATGGAAATGTTTATTTTATTTTACACTATATTCTAAATCATATATCGACACGTTTGTTACTTGCAATACATTCTCATGTGTATATGATTAAATAGCATGAGTATGCAATGAATACAGCTTGTAGTAAAGAGGGTTTTGGTCATACTACATAACGTTAAAGAGAATAAGTACATTAATGAAATTTACATTAATGAAATACACACTCAATGCGACTGATTCAAATTCATATTCTGATGATGACTACTAGAATTTGGTCAATAGGGAAGTACAACCTTGTCCGACTGCACCTGTCAAGAGCCTGGAAACTGCAACATCCAATACTAAAAGACTCCAACATTTCGCCACCCTTGAATCCCGTAGATTCAATCTATTGGTAGGGTGCAAAGTTTGTGAATAGGACGCTTAAACATCCCCGTCATGGTTTTGACTTCTGCTACTCGAACTAAACCATTACTTCTATAAACGATAGTCTCTACTTTAGCAAGCCACCTTTTTGCGGGTGGTAACGTGTCATCTTACACCAGAACTATATCTCTAACTTTAATATTTCGCTGCACTTTAGTTCATTTCTGTCTTGACTGCAATGTGGTCAAGTATTCAAGGTGCCATCGTTTCCGAAATGTCTGTTTAATTTGTTGTAATTAAACTGCCAACTGCCATCTTGATAACTTATTTTGTGGGACATCTGTCACGTCACCTTCTAGTATCAATGTAAGCGGGTGGCCAATGAGAAAATGGGCTGGTGTTAAAATATTCAATTCATCTCCTGATAAAATTGCCAACGGTCTGGAATTTAAAATTCCCTCGATCTCAACCAGTAGCGTTTGAAGCTCTTCTATTGTGAGAGTAGTTTGCCCAATCACTCGCTTTTATTGGGTCTTGAAGGATTTAACTGCCGCCTCCCACTATCCATCAAAATGTGCAGCATTTGGCGGGTTGAAATGCCACATTATTCGCGGCAATAATGTCGCATTATTAACTATCTCGTTAAGCTGATTATTTACTCCAATAAAATTGCTGCCACAGCACTATCTCGATATGTACAGCTTTAGTACTGAAGCACACGAAAATACATAGATAGACCTTGACCGCTCTTTGTCCCCAACTTCGTTTTAAATAAGAAAATATCGGTCCAGCATAGTCTAATCCCACTTTTAAAAACGGTGGTAGGGGTTGAACCTTATCTGTTGGTAGCTCACCCATTTGTTGACTTTGTGCTTCTGGTTTGACTCTAAAGCATTTCACACATTTCCGAATAACCTTTCTAGTCACTTCTTTCCCGCGAATGATCCAAAAGTTTTGTAATATGAGGCTTAACGTCAATTGGATACCAGAATGATGATATTTATCATGATAATTCATCACTATTAATTCTGCTAACCTAGACTGGTTGCGTACGTTGATTGGTTGTTTCGCATCGTCTGACAGCTCTGATTTTTGAAGCCGTCCTCCGACGCGTACTAGCCCTTCATTATCCACATAAGGACACAAAGATTTTAACCCGTCTCTTAGTTCTTTGCTCTTTTGTAATTCGATAATTTCGGCCACTGTAATATTTTTATCCCAAACTTCTTTCCTTCTTCTCTTTTATTTTTACGTTTGATATGAAAAGCAAAATAACAGCAACTACTATTAATAGACGGTTCCAATTAGAATACTTCGTCAGTAGCTCATCATACACTGTATTCTTCACCTCTACTGCCATTCATGCTGCCCATTTGGGTTTTTGGTCGTCTGTAGTCTCATAATTACGTTGCTGTAACGGCCATTCATGAACCATTTTTGCTAAGAATTCAGCTCCCTTCTACCAGACATTTAAATTTACCAATTCTAGCGGGTCTAGGGCCCTTGATGCTGGATTGAGATATCCTGGAATATGATGCCATTGATCTCGCCCAATAGAAGCGAGAATTTGTGAAGTTCTATTGTCGACAAATATTGTCCACCTTGCCGGATGATCACTTAGCCTGTCCAGCACAATGGTGAAGTCGGTCCATGCCATTATATTATCTTTGTGAACTCGTAAGGCTGCTGCTGTTGTGGTTAATAGTTTCGATAATAAATGAGCAGCACATAACTCAAGCCTTGCGATTGATAATTGTTTAATAGGGGCTACCTTTGATTTTGCAGTAACCAGCATGCACTCATAATCTCCAGTTCCCGTTTTGTATCTACCATATATGATTGCTGCATACCCTATTAAGCTCGCATCAATATCTTGGAATTTGTACATTTTCTAAAACCGACAGATTATTACGTATACTTACCCATGCGTGCTTTATATAAGGATGCAGCTCATCGTCCCACTTGGTTGGTGTTGTCCAAATATTTTGGAACCGGCTTTTTATTTTTAAAATTACAGGTGTTAACTATCCTACCGGTTCAAATATCTTACTGCTTTCTGATAGCATCCCCCTTTTTGTATATTTTGGATTCCGCAGGTTGACTTTATATGTGAAGACATCATTCTCTGGATCCCACTGTCGACCTAACACCTTTATAGTGACTTCTCCGTCTTCAACCATTCTGAAATTGACTCCGCGATCATTGACTGGGATGGTTTCTAAAAAATTCGTTTGAATTGGAAACCCATTTGCGTAGGTTCATTCCTGAACTAGACAATGTTGACATCAATTGATTTTTTAAGTTGGTTGCATTTGGTACCGTATCGCCTCCTGTCATTACGTCGTCCACATATGTATTCTCCATTAATACCTTAAAGACCAATGGGTAATGTGGTTCACTAATCCGTGCAATTTCTTTCAATACACGGGTTGCTAAGTATGGCGCTGATGCTGTTCCGTATGTGACGGTATTTAATTGAAAACACGCGAATTCACCCTGTTCGTTATTCCTCCACATAATACATTGAGATTTTCGGTCTTCCTCGGTCATTAAAATTTGGCGGTCCATGTTTTCAATGTCACTTACTACTGCCACGCGAAATTGTCGAAACCGAAGCAAGATTTCTTGTAGGCTTGATTGTACCCGTGGCCCTACCATGAGCGTGTCATTCAGTGCCAATCCTGATAATGACCTGGATACAACGCGTAATTTGGTACTAGTGCTGTCTAATTTTATTACCCCATGATGTGGAATGAATACAGCACCCGCTTTAATGTATTCTTTATTTATTTTTGTCATGTGGGACAAATCTTTGTATTCCTTCATAAAATCTAAATAAGCTCCATTGAATGTTGGGTTTACTTTAAACTTATTTTCTATTGATATTAACCTTGGTTTAGCCATCCAAAATAATTGGCCTAATAGTTCCATTTTAGTGTTGAACGGTACTTTCAACACAAATCGTCCATCCTTAATGCGTTTTGTCGTTGACTCAAATATGCGTTCACAGGTTTCTTCTTCAGTCGTAAGTAATTGTGTCCGTGGCAACTCTTCAACTTCACAAAATTGGCGTAATGTGTTATCAATGTCAAACATTGTTGGTTCGGGAATACTTGTAAAAGCTTGCGATTTATTATTGAAATTTGTATTAATTTCACCACCTAAAATCCACCCTAATTCACTCTCATTAGCTACGGTTGGCCCATTTTGTGGGTACATTAAACTTAGAATCGGCCAAAAATATGTTTGGAAGTGATGACAAATCAATTCTATGGATTGGCGGGGCAATTCTCCACTTATTTGCGGAAGGACCATCGCTTCGACATGTAATTCCATATGGTTATATCTTGATTTAATACACAAGTCTACTGCAGCTTTTGTAACATGTAGCTGTGGCTTACCAATACCTGATATTAGTGTTCGGTATGGTCTAGGTTTAAGTTTCCGCCTGTTGTACATCTGCTCAGTTATAAATGATGAAACTGAACCAGTATCCAATAAAACTCGACAATTATGTAGATCTCCGTTACTATATCCAGAACATCAACTTCAGCAGTAGGCAACACAACATGATGCGTATTAATAATTTGTAAGCATGTTTTGCTCAGGAAAACGGATCCTTAGGAGGAAATGGGATCCTCAGGATGTACCAACGTGTGATGTTTCTTTTTACAGAATGTGAATTTGGGTTTTGCTAAACACCTATAGACTCCATGATTTAGGTTGAGACAGTTGAAACATTTACCGTCTTCTTTTTTACATTGCCTGCGTTCGTTAACTGCCATATCTTTAAACTTAGAACATTCTATTAGCAAATGGTTTCCCTTACAGACAGGACACTTTAACTTTGAAGAGACTTTTTCCGTGCTCACAAAACTTCGAGACTCTTTATTTGATCGCCCTGGATGTCCGCTTTTCTTGGTAACAACGTTATTACCCGATTCTAATTCATCATCTCTATTTAGTAAAAATTATTTTAAAAATACTTTCAAAGTAGGTGATAGTTCCGCGGGCCCATAAACTTCGTGTTTCCTGATCTAATTTGTCCACTAATATGAACAGCAACCATGGATCTCTAGAGCTTTCATCTGGACCTAGAACATCAAAACCTCGGATAACTTCATCAGATGTATCCAATAATCTACGAATGCTTGTCGAAGTTGGATTTTGCACTGCGGGCTGGTCAATGAATGTTCGAATAAATGCTTTGATTGTGTGCGATTTCCGATCATACCTTTCAACTAACTTCGCGAAGGCTTCAAAGAAATTGGTTTCTGTAATATTAAAATGTTTGACTGAATTTGTTGCCTCACCCTTTAGAAGACCCTTCAGGTACTGAAATTTTTGAACGGCTCCTAAGGCTGTATTGTCATGGATCGTTTTCAAAAACAAATCGTAAAACGATGGCCATTCGGTGTAATTCCCTGAGAAAGGCTCAATGTGTATCTTAGGCAACCTCACTTCTGCCCGTGCGTTCATTGGATTATTCATCGACATATTCATTGTTTTTCCAGCTTCTCTGCCAAGTGAGTCGTTATATTCACGAATGAGAAGATTCAACTTCGCTTCCACCACAAAATATTGTTCGCTGAGCACAACTATTCCCGACTCTTGCTCTGGATCGACCTTGAATAACCTTATTTCAGTTTTCTCGAATGTCTTCAGTGAATCCTTTATCCGATGCAAACGGCTGTTAAAGGTATCTATCTGGTTGCCATCAGTTATTGTTTGTACCCACGATACCAATCTTGTCATCTGTCCTTTAAAGGTAGCACGTGTTTTCAAAAGTGCCTTCACTTTCGGATCCATTTTCTTTCTTCAGAGCCTACTAGCTTGCACTATATTCAATAATCACCTTAGCCACACCTCGTGGTTATAAAACAATGTTATATCTCACGTATTTTTCACTTAACACACGGCAAAATTTACAATCCGATCAATAAAGTCTAAAAGCGTAATAAAAATAAAGTCTAGCGACTTTAATTTTTATTACTAATATTATATTATTTGTTTATTGTATGCTACTTCTTGTGGTGTGGTTATTTCTCCCCACAGTGAAGACTTGATGGTTTCTCTATCACGACCGGAACACAACTGACACGTTTTATTTTGTTTTACTCGTAACCACAAATTAATGAAATCAATACATGCATTTAATTGTCATACCAAAACCAACACAAATGTATATACAAGCCATGAAGTTGCGATACTCATGCCAAAAAGTGACTACTGTACCTAAGTATTAGTGTTGTGACGTAGTATAATTTGTATATATTTTTATTATATGCTTTGATGTAAATAAAAAATGAATACGAATGATGGAACAACAGTATGTTGCGCTCTTTAAGACAAAGCAAAAAACAAATTTATTATTTAACGAGAGAGAGAAGTATTGTTATTATTATTTACTTCATTATATACTATACTATATACTAATAATTTAAAACAGAGTGGACAGTCGCAAAATATAATTTTTGTTTCGTTTTTTTTGTAGAAATGTTATGTACTTTGAATTTAGAGGAGTATGGACAGTGCGAAATATAATTTTTTGTTTCGATTTTTACTGTAGTCAAATTCACTAACACATACACCAAATAGTAGTCATAATATGTTTTACTTAGCCAAGCTTCATGGCTTGTATAATATACAATAGTGTTGGTTTTGGTCATACTCAAAACCCTTTTTACTAAAAGCCGTATTCATTGCATACTCATGCTATTTAATCATATACACATGAGAATGTATTGTAAGTAAAAAACGTGTCGATATATGATTTAGAATATAGTGTAAAATAAAATAAACATTTCCATACTATAAAACAAAAGAGAGTAAATATTATCAAAAAACAATTTAAAAGGCAAAATTGATGTTATCTCTTTCCTATACAAAACACAAATAACAAAAAAAGAGACTAAAAAATTCTCATTTATCCATACACATTAAATAGTGTGCGTAACTTAGAGATCAAAACAAAACTTTCTGTAGTATGCAAGGCCGATTGTCACCAATATTTTTCATTTTCTTGTCCATCTATACTTGAAAGTATTGGTAATCTATACAATTTTAGTTAAACCAATACCACTATAGTACAGGCCGTATAAAATTGAAAAAAATGGCGGATCCTATGTATTAGTAAATAAGTAAATAGTAAACAAAAACGTTCATAGTAGTATTTTGGTTGTATATGAATTTTTAGGATGGATCGGATCATACTTCAACATAACTTTAAAACAAGGAACGTAACAGTCCTACGACCTTCTATGAAAATCACATGCCAAAACTGTTTTTGAATATTGATAAATTTTTTTGTACATGTTTCATATTAAATTAATTAGTGGGTCGATCGTTGATTGTTGAAGAGATCGGACGTGTTTTTACCGATCTTTTCAGTTTTCATTTTAAAATTAAAATTAATTTTATTTTATAATTTTATCTTTCTCATTGTGTTGTGTAAATAATTTCGTATACATATAATATATTATCACAGAAACTTTACTATAGTTCTCTGTGGTACATATTACATAGACGAAAATGTGATTGTGTGTGTTTGTTTGAATTTAATAAAATGAATTTAGTGTTTTGTGATTAAAGTTATATGTTTTAACTTTAATCACATTATTATGTGTTTTAAATTTAGGTTAAGAACTGAAGTGAATCGGAGTCTCTGTTGATTTCCCAGAGACAAGGTATCAATGATTCAATGAATCATTTTAATGGGCATTTTTTATTAATTATAAATCATTATGCATGTGTGTAATTTTGAGTATATAGTTTTGTTTGTGTTGTAAATTATAGGAAATAATATTGTGTAGTAAATAATGTAGTGTGGTCGTTCAGAAAGAGAAGAAAAAGGGGAAAAAAATCAACACGGATTTATTTTTTTATTTTTTATATACACGGGATAGATATACTTTAGTTTCGTAGAATTTAAATTGTTAATATACTATAAGTATGGAGGGAACATAAATGGGTACAAGCAAAACCAACACAAATGTATATACAAGCCATGAAGTTGCGATACTCATGCCAAAAAGTGACTACTATACCTAAGTATTAGTGTTGTGACGTAGTATAATTTGTATATACTTTTATTATATACTTTGATGTAAATAAAAAATGAATACGAATGATGGAACAACAGTATGTTGCGCTCTTTAAGACAAAGCAAAAAACAAATTTATTATTTAACGAGAGAGAGAAGTATTGTTATTATTATTTACTTCATTATATACTATACTATATACTAATAATTTAGAGCAGAGTGGACAGTCGCAAAATATAATTTTTGTTTCGTTTTTTTTGTAGAAATGTTATGTACTTTGAATTTAGAGGAGTATGGACAGTGCGAAATATAATTTTTTGTTTCGATTTTTACTGTAGTCAAATTCACTAACACATACACCCAATAGTAGTCATAATATGTTTTACTTAGCCAAGCTTCATGGCTTGTATAATATACAATAGTGTTGGTTTTGGTACAAGTAACAGGTATATAATGAAAACCAATACTCACTTATAATATTTACAAATTTCCCGTTTGTTAATTACGTTTTGTTTTACATGTTTTGTTGTATATATTTTATAATTTGTATTTTGTTTTGTTTTGGCTTATGTAAGTGAGTATTGGTATATAAGGTATATAAGGTTTTGATAAAGGTGTATAGTCTGAAATACTATTTACATATATCATTATAAGGGTTTCCCAATACGAGGTTTCATTTTGATATTAAAAAACGAGTGTTTTTTAGAGAAATCAATGAATGTTTATTTCATTGTAAAGAGGTATGCCATTGAAGTTGAAAGCGATATCAGCCAAATGGCCGTTACACCTACGCGTGCAGCACAATATCCTTTTTATGAAATTTTCCATGACAAATTCGTCCATTTGCGGCGATTTCCTCGGTGTCTTCACGAATTTCATTTGTAAGGTCTTGAATTGAAGGTGTAGTATTCGCATAGACCTTATCTTTCACGTGGCTCCAAAGAAGAGTGTCTATAGCGGTTAAATTACAGGATCTCTAGGCAACGCTTCCTTCTATGGTTGGCAGTGGAGAGGGGGACCTGTGACTAGCGGATGATTTTCTTCTATATAGGCGTCGTGCGCTCCAGGTTACTGCGATCAGTATGCCGCTCCAAAATATTATGTGAATCATGGTATAATGGTGAACGTGGTGAATGCTTTGTTCGGCGCAAGCACCTCATTCTGCTCTAGAGTTGTGATTTGTTTTTCTAATTCCCTTGTTGTTGGTGCCGTCATCAACTGGATCTGCTGATGTCCTATAGTTTTGTTTATGATTTGCGCATTGAATTCCCTTAGATGATTTCCCCCGTGTAGCAGACCGCCGAATTATTGAATGCTATACTGATGTTGCTGTGAACTGTCGCCGTGGCTATGATTAGTGTCTCGGCATCCCTTAGAATGCACCCTGGGCCTATTTCTACTAGCCCGAATCCTTGGAACTTGCATGGCTGCAAGATTGCAGTGGATTCACAGATAACATCGACCGTAGCTTCGTTGGGTATGACGTATATCCATTGGTTCGGGGTGTGCAACTGTGCAACTTGATCCAGTGGTTGGTTCCATTTATTGCTCTGCTGCTGCACACGGTATTGATTTCCTTCCTTCGCTGTAATAGGGCTATTTCGCATTTTCCTTGGTCGGCAATTGCAGTAACAATTGGCGATAGTTTGCATAGAAATTGTGTTGGTTGGAAAACTTGACACCGGCCTACGTCTTATTTTGTTAATGTTGCGAAATGCTCTCATCGTTTATCTACGGCTAGGTATTCGGTTGTTCTGATGATGTGCGACTGGGTAGTCCCGTGGTTGATGTCTGGAGCGGGAACCACTGCTAGTAGTGTGTAGTCCCACTTGAAGGAAAGCGGTAGTGTGAGTTTAATAACTATACACTGTGGTGTTACCCTGCTTCGTGTTTTCATGCTTTGATGCACATGTGTAAGATCCCGGAGGTTGTGTCCCGAGATGGTAAATGATACTGGCACGTGCTGCTGAATTAACTGTAGCACCCTGCTTAACTGAGTTCGTGTTAGGATAGCTGGGTGTATAATTCGCCGATGAGCATCGTAAGCCACGTCGAGCAGAGCCTGTTGTGTCTCCGCCAGGTTTCTCAGGATTAGACTCAAATCCGAGTATGCTTAGCATTATCGAATGAACTCTGTCCTCATAACTTTGGTATTCCTGGAGTTCCGACATTTCCCACCGTAAATGGTTTTGCTCCATTATCAAGCTGTTTATTGACGTTAGGGTGAGATTTGTGTTATGTTTTACCAGCTTGACGGTATTATCGATCAGGGATGTTTGATTTTTCACTAGTGCTAGTAAAGGTGCTCATTGTTGTTAATTCTCTTGAACCGATCTTCATATTCGCTGGCCTCTCGTTGTGTGAGTACTCCGAACATGTCCCCTAATATGACATCCATTGTGACTCCTAGACCTCGACTTACGCGTGATCGTCCCTTGTTACTAGCTAGCAGAAGTTCATTATCTGCCATTAAATTTCTTAATTGCCATTTCAGTTGGTTTAGAATATTGCAATTCAATCTAGGCAGTTCCTTGCAAAGTGCCTGTAGTTCCTTGTCAACTAATTCGATGTTCTCGATTTCGTTTTAGTAAGTGCTCATGTTGTACTGAATTACTAAAGCCCACTCCATCGCGACAACAAACTGATAACATTGTTATTGCAAAGGATTCATTTTTTCTGTTTTTTTTTCTATGTTTTTGGCACGTCGGCATGGTTGTTGTCTAGACGTAGTGCTATGGGTTCGACTGGTTCTCGGTATGCTATTCTTGGGTGTTACATCTGTCGCCAGATGACTTAGTTGTATTGGCTCTGTTTTATCGGTTCGATCGCTGATTGGTAGCTTGCATAGTTCCGCTATTGGCCGCTTGTAGATTGCGTCCTTACATTTAACTGTGACTGTTCGCACTAAACCATCAGTTCCGGCGTGAGTATGGAGAATCCGTCCTAACTTCCATCGTGTGGCAGGTAGTTGGTCATCTTTTAATAGAACTAGGTCATTGGTAATTAAATCAGGTTGAATACTTGTCCACTTATTCCGTTGATGTAGTTGGTTTAGATATTCTGATGACCATCGTTTCCAGAAATCTTGTACCATTTTTCATTTATGACGGTGTATAATTCTTCAAATGTGAGTGTTGTTTCTCCTATCACTTTTTTAAGGTGAAAATTCACCGATTTTATTCCAGCTTCTCATAAGCCTCCGAAGTGAGGGGTATGCGGTGGTATAAAATGCTAGGTTGTTCCTTCACTGGCGAGTATGGTTGATATATCACTTGGTAATGACGCCATGGCCATGTAGTAGCATTTCTTTATTTTGGCGTTAGCTCCAACAAAATATGTCCCATTATCGGAGTATATATCTGTGCATAATCCTCGCCTGGCTATAAACCGCTTATACGCAGCAATAAACCCTTCTGTTGTTAAGTTGCTTACTATTTCGATATGAATGGCCTCACTCTTGATGGTGGTAGCTCGCTCATCAACTGTTCCATGTTGGTTTGTTTGTGGCGAAAACAAGTTATACATTTTGTATTACTTGGCTCATAGCGCGTCTATCATCGAGTATCCAGTACTTGTTCCTCAGGAGTGCCAACGTTACTTGTGTGCCGCTATGCAATGTCTTGCTATGAGCTTCCTCGATGATCTTTTGTGTGATTATGTTATGTTTACTTAGAATTATGGGTTGTTTGCTGTCGTAAGACAAGTTTGAGTTCTTACAAACGCATGCCTTATTTCCGCCTATGTCTGAGATGCTCAAAAAATATTTCTCTCCGTAGCTTCCATCTAAAGAAAAGATTGATTCGTTGTTTCATAATATTATCCGCCAAAACTCGGCAGGTTTCGCTAAATAGGTACGAGCAAAGTTTAGCCGGTTTTTTTTTATTCTTCTGCCTTTTTTTTACATTCGCTTCACAAAGCCACCTGAGTACAGTTTGACACTAATTTTTATTTCTCTTACATACTGTTTATCTCACTTAGAACAGATTTTCCTGTACTCAAAGGGTCTCTTTACACAAGCGTAGTCTTCCTTAGTTATTGTATTTCTTTTACGCCCCCTTCCTTTAGACACTTTAGGATTTTGAATTTCCAAATTTGGTACATCACCAAATTTTTAAGGCTGTTTATACCTGTATTATTATAACTATATTATTATATTATTTTATTATTATATTAGAAGGTAAATTTATATTTATAAGGTGTATAAATTAGATTTTCGACGACTATATGACCTATTTGTCGTAAAGCGGTTAATTCAATTGATTTGTAATATTTAATCAAATTTAAAAAATCTAATTTATATTATTTATAATTTTTATAATTTCATATTTCTATAAATGTTAAAATTTAATTAATTGTAAATTTCAGGCAAAAACTAATTCAATTTATTACAGGATATGACTTGTAGGAGTTATATTATTGTATAATTATGTTATTGTATTGGGAATTAATGGATTTGTAATTTCAGATTAAAAATTAATTCAATTTATTACAGCTCACGGCTAAGAGAAATTAATTAATTAATAGATATTGTTTTCAGGGTACCATTGCAGATTATAGATGAATGGCGGCATACTGGAGTTGCTGATAAGAGATGGCAGAGTGCGGAGCAGTACAACAAAAATGTGATTGTCTTACACTAACAGTAGTTTGAATATTGGCTACCGGGCAATCGGACCAATTTTGTCATAACTAACATACTTTTCTTTTCCCTAACCCACAAAAATTTACTAACTATTGGCCGCCAAGGTGTCTGTAACCGGGTCGATCTCAATAATTTAATTAGTATCCTTCCATATCCTTCCAAGTATATGTAAAAACGGGTGTACTGTGGGCCCGGCGCTTTCCGGGATATCCTGCTTAATGCTTGGCAGTACATTCAAAATCAATCAATCAATCAATCAATGTTTCATATTAAATTAATTAGTATTTGGCATTTCAAAAAAAAAATCGAGGAATTTGATTTTTCATTCATAATTTTTAAAAAACTATACCAAATGTACATTATCGTTTTGTATAACTTAACTCTTCTTGCGCATTGAAATTTCCATAAAGATAATTTTTAACTTTTGGTTTTACATATACAATTATACAATGCTGTGAGGTGTTTGATTCGTCCGTTTTTTGATTTAATAATACAATGTTGGTACATTTACGTTAAGTATGGTTTTTACGTGTAATTCGAATGTTTTGTTGTGACAGCACATATTATAAAAATTTAGGCGGGTAAATACATGTAGTAAGTTGCATGAATTTAAATTAATTAAATTAAAATATAGTTGGGTAAATATAAGTATTAATACATAAATATATATTAATTAAAATCAAATTACTTCATTATAAATTCACAGTTTTAGTAAAATCACCGCGGTTATTAAATTCTTAAGGCTAATTATATTTGCCCAAATATATTTTAAATAATTTGTGTAAATAATTATTGTGTGCTAGTTTTTAGATTTTAAGATGCCCAAAACTTGTTGTGTCCCGGGATGCATGTCCAATTCTTCTAAAAGCGAACCAAGGCACTTGTCTTTTTTAATTTTCCGCAGTGTAAACTCAAACGACAAGCTTTGTTAAACGCGATTCCACGTAAAAATTGTATACCGACAAAATTCTCATTTGTATCTATGAAACATTTTAACGTAAATGAAATTAAATTTGAAAATAAGCACGGGAGCTTAATAATTCCTTTGAAATGTCCGCAGTTAATACCTAATGTAGTTCCTAACATTTTCCTAGATTTACTGACATATTATTCAAAATCCAAGCCGAATACCAGAAAATGTCCGTCAGATAGGGAACGTGAGGTTTTGGCTAGATCTCATGAAACTGTATTGAAGGATGATCATTTTAAAATGAAAGCTGATTTAATCGGGTCATTCGATAACTTTAAATCTCTTTTGACTAGCCACGTTAGCGATTTGGATGTTGAAATCAAACTAAATGTTGAAGAAGCTTTTATTTATAAAATTAACTTAAAAAACTTTACCATTTCACAATATATACGAGTAAATAAAGATTTGTCATTTTTATCGTGAATCAGTATTTATACAAAAATCTGATCAACAATATCAGTGTTGGTCTCAATTTAAACGCGCGAATCAATTCTTTTCTAAAAAAACGTCCGAAAAGTCCCCCGCTGTTAGAAAAGAGGAACTTTTAAATGAAATATGTTAGAAAATTGCTGAATTGTTAATTGTTGCAAGTGAAATTGAATTTAAAAATATAGGGGCACTTAAAATGATTAATGATCAGCTAAACCTTATGATTGGTAAAAAACGATATTCGGAAAATACCCTAGCCAAGTCGTCTTTAATATATCTTCAATCACCCGTAACTTACGATCTAATTAGAGATCAAAATTTTTTAATTTATCCAAGTAAAAGTACTCTACAGCGACTATCAGGCCATCAAAACGTAAGCACTACAAATTTTGAAGGTAATAAAAGTTATCTCTTTAAGCAAGCCGAACATTTAAAGCATATGCAACGCAAAGTCAAAATTCAAATAGATGGAATTAATTTAAAGGCGCAAAAAACCTATAAATCTCAAAAAATTACTGGCTATGCCCAGGATAATTCAAACGTCGCAAAAACGGTAATTGCATTTTTAGTTAGTTCCGCGTTTGGTTAATTCCAAAGAAATAGTTGCCTTACATCCAGTAAGAAACCCTTCAGGTGATGATGTTCATAAGTTAACTTTAAATATTTTAAAATTAGTACGATCATTAGATTTAGAAGTAATTTCAATCGTGACAGATAACCATAGGATTAATCAAAATATGTTTTAAATTTTCGCGCCGAAATCATTTAAATTTATTAACCCTGATTTTCCTAGTAGTTTTATATTTCTTAAGTATGGTCCAGTTCATATTTTTAAAAACATTCGGAACAACTGGATCAATAAAAAAGACGGCGAAAAGTCGTTTTTCTATCCGGATTTTGAAGATAAATCTATTAAAATTGCATGTTTTAAAGATATTCGCGATCTATATAAAAATGAAGAACAGCAACTAGTAAGGAAAGCGTATAAATTAAATAAAAAATCGGTATTTCCCAGTATAATTGAACGGCAGAATGTGCAGTGTGTTGCAAATGTTTTTCATGAGTCTACAATTGTCGCACTTGAAGCAACTAGCGATCTCAAAGAAGTCGAAGGCACTGTAGAGTTTCTTAAAATTATAAAACGTTGGTGGAATATTGTTAATTGCAAATCGGTGGTTGAAGGTATAAAGAAACGCGAGCCGTACCGATTGCCTATATCTATACGTTAGATGATGCAGGCATTTTGTTCCTTAAAAATTTGTTATCCTGAATAGAAAAGTGAATGACTACCGACATCTTTCAAAGTGGTTTAACCATGACTACTTTTAAAGCAATCCATCAAAGTGTAAGTGTTCTGCTGGAAATTGCCAACACTTATATGTAATGTTCGGTAAATTCCAAACTGATAACCTTGAAAGGAGATTTTCTTGGTATCGCCGATTAAGCCGGTGCACTTTTCACGTTTCGTATACTGAAGTAATCGAATCAGAAATAAAGTTAAGGCTGAAAAATTGTATAAAGTCTGAGACAATTAACTACGAATTGTCAAAATCAGAGCAATATAATTTCTTTTCAGTTGATACTAAGCAGTTTGCGTAATTATTTAGATCAAATTATTTGGAAGAATATGAGAAGAAATTTGATCGTTCCGCGGCACTTTATATCTGTGGATATGCGGCCCATTCCATTTCTTAACAATTTTCATGTATAGAGTGCCAGAAATTAATTAGAATTGGAAAGGGTGTCGCTTCTGATGAAGATTACTTTAATATGCTTAATAAAGGTGGCTTAAGCGTCCCTACAGAAATAGTTTTAGTTATATTAATTCATATGGGTGCGGTTTTCAATTATATTTGTAATAATAATTCATTTAAATTAATTTTTTTAAATTCTGCTTTAAATCATAAAAAATGTTTGTCTTTTTTAACCGTCCAATCCCTCATGATGGATGATTTAACAATTGATTTTGATGACTCTTGCACTTGCGGTAAAACTCACAAAAATATTTATTATACAATTTTGTCAATTTTTTCAAATATTTTACTTAATAATTTTTCAAAACAAGAGAACAATAACGTAGAGTCCGATAAAAAACGTAAACTTCAAACTTTTCAAAATTCAAATAAAACTTTAAATAAATAGCTAAATATATTTACCAATCATAAACTTTAGCGATCATAAATAGGGTGGGCTGGTTTATTGTTAAGTTGAATTTTTTTTTTTATTTTTGGGTTTTGAAAAGGCTGAATTTTTATTTATGATTAATTTTATTTATTTACTTTTAAAATTATATATTATATTTTTGTTTGTTTGATGGTCTAAATTTGTTTCAAAGTTATATTTTTTATTATTTTTTTAATTATTCATTTTTTGGCTGTGAATTAAATTGCTGTTAATTTTTATTTATTTTAATTTAACTTTGATTACAAAATATATAAGGCTATTAAATTTTTGTGATATTGTTTTAAAATTAGATATTTATTTAATTTGAAGTCTAAATCTAATTTTAAAACCGGGGATTAGGCCTAATTTTTTGGGGAATCTCGTTAAAAAAACGCATTGAAGCCTACCTCTTGGGTAATGTTGGAAACGGCTTACTATACGGCTTATTATACGCCTTATTTAACGAATCAACCACGAGAACAGAAATTTAATGAAAATTCCTGATCTCGTTCATAAAATAAAATGACAACGAGTACGCTGGCTCGGTCACGTTCTGCGGCCGATCCTAAACGAATGGCGATCTCTGAGAGAAGAGCCGCGTTTTGGCAGGCACAGAGAACGCTGTCGGAGTCGATAGCTCTCCGGGGTAGAGAACGGCATGTCTTCTTCGAGCTGTTTAGAATAATACGAATAACAAGCTTGGGATCGAATCTAATGGAGCCAGAATGTTGATACGGTACGGGCCAGCAATCACCTTTTAAACCCGTCTTATTATAATTATTTAGAAGCCAGAATATTTATTCCGGCCAGTGGCCTGTAAAAAACGTATGGTTTTGTATTGCCAAAACGCGGTATTTAATAAGTTAACATACATTTTACGTAACAAAATTCATATAAGCTCGCATATAATTTTGTATCCCTAAATATGATTTAAATTATTTAATAAAAAAAAAAAATGAAAATTAAAATAATTACTAAAAATCTATATCATGAATTTTACGTAAATAGTATTTACGTAACAATGTTTAGAAAATTAGAATGCACGCTGTACACAGATCCCACATCCTTCTTAGATGAGCGCTTCGACTCGACTGATCATTTAAATAAATAAATTTTCCAAATCAACAAAACAAAAGATAAAAAATCCAAATAGTACATTTCTGTTAGCTCGACAAAACAAAAACGAGTATGAAAAAATCAAAAAACGATTTGAATCTATCGAAATTTTTTAAACGAAGTAAAAAATAAAATAAATGAGTGAGAAAGTGATTACGAAATTACAATGAAAAAGACAAAGAAATTGTTTTGTGTTTTACATATACTAAGGTAATTTTTAAATTAATCTTAATGTTTTAAAATGCCGAATTCTAATTAAAATCATATGAAACATGTGCAAACAAATTTATCAATGTTCACCACGAAAAACCAAATTTTATTTCCTTAGAAGGACGTATAGTCGTTTTTGTCCTTGTTTTAAAGTTATATTGAACTTAAAACAGCGTTCCATAGTAACAAAAAAAAATTTATATTAAAATTTCGTTTTTCTATTCCACACTTACTACATAAGCTATAAAAGTGTTTAAATGGCCTGTACATATATAGGCATTGGTTAAACAAACAATTTCTATGCTATTTTCGCACCAACACAATTAAGTATAGTTGGACAAATGTGAGAGAGTATCTGCGTACTCCAAAACCCTCTTTACTACAAGCCGTATTGTTTGCATACTCATGCTATACAAAAATATATACTTTGATTGTATTGTAAGTAGAAAATCGTGTCCGGATATGATAGCGAATATTGTGTAAAAGAAATAAACAATAAAATCAAATAATGCGCATGCGTTTACATTTTTTTTTTTAATTTTTATATGGAGTTTTGATATTTACTAATACATCTAAAGTATATATTTTCACTAATACATTTTAAAAATCCATGATGATATGTGTCAACGAAAGTTACAAGACGGCTTGTAGTAAAGAGGGTTTTGGCGTACTCGATCAAAACCCTCTTTACTACAAGCCGTCTTGTAACTTTCGTTGACACACATCATCATGTATTTTTAAAATGTATTAGTGAAAATATATACATTAGATGTATTGGTAAATATCAAAACTCCATATTATTATATACAAGCATTATTTGATTTTATTGTTTATTTCTTTTACACAATATTCGCTATCATATCCCGACACGATTTTCTACTTACAATACAATCAAAGTATATATTTTTGTCAAAACCAACACTATTGTATATTATACAAGCCATGAAGCTTGGCTAAGTAAAACATATTATGACTACTATTTGGTGTATGTGTTAGTGAATTTGACCACAGTAAAAATCGAAACAAAAAATTATATTTCGCATTGTCCATACTCCTCTAAATTCAAAGTACATAACATTTCTACAAAAAAAACGAAACAAAAATTATATTTTGCGACTGTCCACTCTGCTCTAAATTATTAGTATATAGTATAGTATATAATGAAGTAAATAATAATAACAATACTTCTCTCTCTCGTTAAATAATAAATTTGTTTTTTGCTTTGTCTTAAAGAGCGCAACATATTGTTGTTCCATCATTCGTATTCATTTTTTATTTACATCAAAGTATATAATAAAAGTATATACAAATTATACTACGTCACAACACTAATACTTAGGTATAGTAGTCACTTTTTGGCATGAGTATCGCAACTTCATGGCTTTTATATATATTTGTGTTGGTTTTGATTTTTGTATAGCATGAGTATGCAAACAATACGGAAGACCAACTCATTTTTTCGTACACTTATATTACTACATATCCGCCTTAATAAAGTAGTATTGGTACGATAACAAATAACAAAGCAAAAATAACATAAAAAAACTAACTATGTAAGTGTTAGTAAAAATATTTTTTTGTTTTTATTTTACGCTATACCAAAACCAACACTATTGTATATTATACAAGCCATGAAGCTTGGCTAAGTAAAACATATTATGACTACTATTGGGTGTATGTGTTAGTGAATTTGACTACAGTAAAAATCGAAACAAAAATTATATTTCGCACTGTCCATACTCCTCTAAATTCAAAGTACATAACATTTCTACAAAAAAAACGAAACAAAAATTATATTTTGCGACTGTCCACTCTGCTCTAAATTATTAGTATATAGTACAGTATATTATGAAGTAAATAATAATAACAATACTTCTCTCTCTCGTTAAATAATAAATTTGTTTTTTGCTTTGTCTTAAAGAGCGCAAAATACTGTTGTTCCATCATTCGTATTCATTTTTT